>JANVCQ010000006.1:27212379-27240859 GCA_025531925.1 Erythroxylum plowmanianum | reverse complement strand
AACTTTGACTGATCATAACTTTCACTCCCGATATCGAAAAATTGCAAACTTTATGGCTACAAAAAGCTCTTAACATACTCTACAAGTTTCAATAAGACCATTTTCTCAAATTTTGCCTCAAACAAAAGTCAACCCTCATGGGACAAAAAGTCAACTTTCTTAAATTCTTCAAATTTTCACACTTTTTTCTTTTTTAACTCTATTTCAATCAACTCATCCACTTTGAAAATTTCTTATTGCTAAGTCGAATTGTCACTCAAAGTTCGGGGTCCAACAGTCATAGTTATTGTTCGTACAAGGACTATAACTACTAAGTTTATTAATTCTAACAAAACAATGAAACTAAATTAATCAAGATTTTAGAAGAAGTGACTAAATTATCAAACTAACAAAAGCAAGTTGATTAACTATTAAGAACAAATCAAGATAAATAAACATTAAGGCCTCAGGATTCACTTATGATACACTTGAATTATCAAAATTATTTATCAAGATTAAAATAAAAATTAATCTAAGGTATCTATCAAATTAACGAATTACACCATCTCTTGAATGTATTATTAACCTTAATTAGACTTATTAAGAACAGTTAATATATTGGTCGTCACAATAGTTTAGGATAAATCCTTTTATAGATCTAGAATATTTGTTCTCCTAATAAATAGATATACTTCTCCTCCTAGTCCATTATACAATTCTTAATATTGAACCTATAGTGATTAAGCATCAACTCAAAAACTAAGATTAAGAGAATAAATACAACTCAAGATAGGGATTTATATTGACAATAATCAAGAAAGAAAACAAAACATATGGACTTATTCTTATGGATTTTGAAATCTTGATGTTCTCTACTTAAATCTTAATAGATTCTTGAATTTTTTCTCCAAGATTCTCCCTTTATTATCTTAAGACGCTTTAATTTGGCTCCTTTGTTCTCCTCATTGACTCCTAACCCTCTTTTTCGTTTCATAGCAAAAAAATTAAAATTTCTTTAAAGTTTAACGTCAACATTGATTTATGTTGGCTTACTGTGTTGCTTAACAACTCTCTCTGAATTTTTTTATTAAAATCATCAATATCACAAGTCCAAAGCATGGTATTGTTTTTAGGTTGTGTTAGGTTAGTAGCTCTTTTGTCTCATACCTGAGGGAACACTTGGTGATATAGGTATGATGTCCATGAAAATAGGTCCATATAAGTGTCATATTAAAGAACACTGATCTCTGTTTTATGCGTGTTTGGTTCCATAGAAAACTCTCTAAAAGGTGAAATAGTCTATGATAAAACATAAATTGAGATAGGACTATATTTATATCATATTTTTTCGTGTGTCAAGTTTTTAAAAAGGTATAAATGCACTATTAGACTATACAAATCAAAACACAGTTTCATGTTAAGATTGTGTTACTAAACATAAGCCCATGTTCAACTCATGTTCATCCAAATTCACTCTTGACTTCAACTTGCTCTTGAATTCATTGCTTCTTCATCGGAGGATTGGAATAAAGCCTAAAAATCAAATATAAACCACATTAAATACCAAAATCTTGTAGAATAATTTAAACATAAGCAAAATACCAACGATTAAAAGACCTAACTAGTTCGGCTAGTTCAAATGTAAAAATCTTAAACCAGCTAACTTTTGATTCAATTTTTAAATTTTCAATTCGATTTACTTATAATAAATATTAATTAATTAATCGGTTAACTTTTTTAAATTAATAAATTCCTATAAACTAAAATAAATCAATTAATTTTTATTTAACAATTTTTAAAAAAACTACAAATTTTCAATAAGTAAGGATAATCTCTTTCAAACTTATTTCAAATTCTTCAAATTAATTTAATCTTTAACTGATTTTATAACAACCTAATACCGGATGAACCTTTTAAACCTTAAACGTCTTGTTTTGTTGGTTTAATTTCCAATCTAGTTTTTAAAACATTGCAAAATACTCTCAAAATCATGCTAAAAATATAGTGTAATTAATATTTATCATTTCCAATATTTATCTAAATTTTGTGATCAAGAAATGATTTCATTGAAACTTCTAAAATTCTTCACAATTCATCCATAATTTTCTTGACCCTTCAAATTTTAGACTAAACTTTTTTGAAGCATCGACACAAGAGTAGTGAGAGTATCCAAACACAAATTAATCAAATTTAATAACTTAGACAAAAACCTATTATAGAATCTTAAAATAAACAAATTTTAACATTAAGGCACAATAAATGTCATTTAAGAAAATCAACTACCTTTCAATTTCAATCAAATCTAGTATGAAATTTTACTCGAACATTAAAAATTTACCAAAATTATAACAAAAATTATTTAAAATTTACAAATTCAACGAATTCTGAAAATTTTTATCAATCACAAGTAACAATCTTATGTTTTATACAACTGCATAAGAGTCTCGTTGCATAATTGTCCGGGAACAAATCGTCTGTTCCCAATATCCTAATCCAACTCTTTTCCAAGCCCTTATATCCATCCATTACAATAAATAAATGAGAATTGGAAGGATGGATGGATGGGATGGCTTTGGAGGGAACATATCTAATTGTCCCCAAAGTTATTGTATGTTCAAATACTACAAAGAAATATGTTCATCCCAAATCACAAAGAAATAATCTTAGAGTTGACACAATTGATTTAAATCAAATGGAGCCACTAGTTTTATAGTTTTTCATAAACACATAACACAATTGATGTTATGTGTTTCTCCTTAGTGGGTCTAAGGAGAAACACATAACATCTGAAGCAAGAAAAATGACATAAATCACGTGAAAGTATCCATCATTTCTCTAAAATTTGATTGCTTTCTTTTCGTTTAACTTTTATTCCCTTTTATTTTCGTTATTTCGTCTACACAAGTGTTTTTGACGTACAAGTACCTTCAAGAAGAGATGAACTAAAGATGAAAAGTCAGATCGACAAGTGAAAAAACACGTACACAGCCAAAACTTTCTAGGTTACAAAGTCTGACCTCCAATTACGCCCACTTGTATACACCAAAGAAAGTATACGAAAATGCATGCTCGGGGTAAAAACAATCACAAAAGACTATTCAGAGTTGCAGAAAATCAATGGTCATCAGAAACAAGTAACAGAAGTTAAACCAATCCAAAACCACTACCTTAGCACAGCTTTACGACTTCATGTTTGGCAGGTTCCTTGTGAAAGTATTTAGAAGTCAAACCCCATGACTGCATACCACGTGGATGCTATCAACTATTTACACTAGTCTTCCTGCAACTTCCTACCCAACATTCTTGGTACCAAAGATCCTATAATGTCTGCTGCCCCATACATCACTAGCGTCAAGATAATACGATTTTATGCAGCACTGAACCCAGGGGGGATTTCTGGGAGCATCAGTTTCCCCGCCAATATCATTCACAGCCACTCCAAGTAATTTGTTTCGTTTCCTTGTCAATACATCAATGGAGGGATAGCCACCAAAAAATTTCTCCTATCACCAATATTGGAAGAATCAGAAATAGTTCAACCATCTAGAAAAACAACACAAGATGTACATAGGACACATTTTCATCATTGCTCTTAAGAAAGATGGCCATCCATAAGCCTAAAGATGTAGAAGTCCATACATAAGTATCAGTGTGGGCTTTTGCGTATTTTTTCAAATGCCCTCTAATTAGAAGGGATGTTCACAAACAACACTTAACATTGAAACTCTAATACACTTTGATACTGGTATTTCTTTCAAAAAATGTTGATGTTAAACAAAAAAATTGCTTGTTTTTCTTTTTGACGTTGAACATTACTTTTATTGATTAGTGTTTCAAAGTAAATATTAGAGTTAATAACTATTTGTAATATACAGTTTATTTTAATTACCATAATATGATTAGAATGTCATAAATAAAGCAACCAGAAAATGGACAAAAATGGCACTGAAGACATGCTTTGTCAGATTCGAGGACAAGACCTTGAGGAAAGTTACGTACTCACCCCATCTTCAGCATACAGAAAAGCATGAACCCTGGTAGTTGGATCCTCTATTGTCAGCCTAATCCTGTATGTACCATGACAAGAGCAGAAGTCCTCAACGCTGTATGGAAATGCAGCAACTACCCGGACAATACACTTGAATTTATAAGTCACCTGAAAGATTTAGAATCCAAGATTGTATAATGTATAGGTATGGCAAAACATTTTCTTTTTCATGGCACTTCTATATTTTATAATAGTGAGTTCAATGCAATGCTCATTAAACAAATTTAATTTGCATGAAGACAAGTAAAGGGTCAATCACAGTTCATAGGAAAGCAATAAGACCATAGGCAACGGCATTAGGCTTTAGAATGTGCATATAGCATTTCCAGAATTTCAATACCTAACCGGCTCCTCCAGGTTTTCATTTTTTCCTAGGGAGAAGAAATGTATTTTAGGTCATTGTTTATGTCTTGCATCCAGATACTTTTCCCCACATCTTAAAAGGGCCTACCCAATGTTTTGCCCAAGTTCCTATAGCACTTCCTAAAGCTACAAACCCCTCTTTTCTTCACCAAAATGCTACCAACTTCAATAAATGGAGTTTTTTGCTTGCTAGCACTTCTGTGCTGGTCAAATAAGGTTGAAAGTGCTGCAATTTCAAACCCAGAACATGGTACCAGTGGAATTAGCACTTGAATCATTATTAGTGCTATTGCTAATCTTTTCAACCTATAACCAAGTAGAATAGACTTTTCCAAAAATCTCCAATATAATTAACATGTGGAACAGATAAAAAAGGAATAAAATAACTGAAAATTTTTAGAAAGCAGCATCCAAGATCAACAAACTAGTAAGAATATGGCAAGAAAGTGTGAAAACAAAGAGATATCATACCTCTGAGTAGGTGATAACATCCATTAAAGTAACAAATGGCGCGTGATCATAATCAACCTCTGTGTGAGGAAAGGAAATGGTACATGATCACCATATTGTGCTCACAATCGTGGGCAAAAACGTTCCTAAAGGCTCAACTGGAGGGCTAAAGTAATCAAAAGGGAACATACTTTCATATAAAACTAGAAAAAAAGGTGAAACCTGTAAGCTCAGAACACCAAGGAAAGCTCCAATATGGGATGCGCCCCAATTTAAACGACAAGCGTTCATTGTAACAGCTGATTCACAAAGAATAAGCAACAAGTATAAGCACACCACTGACCAAGAACACTGAAAAAGATTCAGATTCATATGAAGCACATGCAGATTGGATACCTCTGCCGTGCTAACACAAGACTGTCATCTTCTGACGTATATCTTAGTTTTGTGAAGCGTGTCAACACACCACGCCAGAGTCCTGCATGGACTTCGCAGAGTATGTCAATAAACTTCAGCCATTTACCAGTATTGAGAAAGTGAAGGGCATGTTTTTCATATCCTTTCTCAATGATAACCCGTAGTATTGTTCCAACAGTTGGAAATCTACATAGTACATCTCTTGGCAAAGGCAAGGGTTCTAATTGTAAAGGAAGTGGATTATCCTTTTCATCTTCTAGCCTATAATTGAAGCAAACAAAATCAGCAAATCAATATCCAAAGTAGAGAGAATCCCTCTTAAAAACTAGAAGTTCTAGCACAAACAGGCAATATTTATATACAATCCCCAAAGTTGACTTTGAACATAATCATGGAAAGAATAAATGTGTGCATGGGAATTTGCAAATGAAATCATTGCAAAATGAAATAGACAACCTGAAAATTTTGTGATCTACATATGCCTTCTTTTGTATTTGGGTGGAGAGAAAGAAACAAAGAGAGTGGATGATACGTAATTAAAGTTATGAAAAGTTGCGAGAAAGATCACACATCAGTCCCTGAAGCATTGAGCAAAAGTATAAGATTCTTCAAGTTGCTATGGAAAAATGGAACAAATCAATTTCAAGAGTGGAAAAATGGAACAAATCAATTTCAAGAGTGGCATACTCTATGAATTTTTTTTTTGAAAAAATTAATTAAGTATATATTAAAAATATTAAAACCCTTGCCAAAACAATCAACGACTGCTCATCATACTTATCAAAACGACTGCACCCCCCCAATCCGATACTCGTAATCTTCGCCAATTAGATGGAAGTTTTGTTTCGCAACCGACACTCATAGGTGAGAAGGTTCTATATGGTTCTTCTTTCCTTGCTCCTTCTTCATTTGATCGATTTCATCTCTCCTCAGGCCAAGTTTAATGTTGAGATTCTCTCAGAACCTCATGACGCTGGATATCGCCTTCCTCTAGGGGAATGGAGAAGGATCTTTGAACTGGTTTCTTCTTGAATTGTTTTTCCTTTCTTCACCTTGCACATTAGGTTCTCCCTTAAGCAATTTCCACTTTCTCTTGCTTTCCTTATGTTTCTGTCCTTTGATTGTCTTGCATGCTCTTGTGTTGAAACACTTAGCCTCTTAAACATTCAGAGAGGCTCGAATGTTTCTGTTACATGTTTGGTTAAGATTATTTAGTAGGATAAGCTCTCTGAGTTCTTGTAATATTTCAGATGCAAGAACCTCTTTGGATGATTTGATTCCACCAAATCATCTAAAGTTCCTTTGCTTCCATAACCCATATATAGAAAGTCCTAAGGATAGGGCGTGGATCTGTATATCTAGGTTTCGAGGTTTTGAGTGATTGGACAGTATCTGTACTATCTTTGTGATTATGTTCCCAAGATTTAGCCATAGACATCTGCTAGATATAGAACCCCATACATAGCTACTGTAAGAACATGTGAAGAAGAGATTATTTCTTGTTTCCACATAGATCTGGCACATTGGACATGTTTGTCCATTTGCAAATAAGGCATTCTATCTGTTGTATTTAGTCTATTTTGGATTGTTAGCCATAATATAAAGGATATTCTTCGGGGTAGAACCTTGCTCCAAATAATTCTATGTTGTTCCAACTTCTATTTCCTAATTCTTAACAGATCTTTGCTGGTGCTATTGGTGGGTTGATAGGTTGATTCTACCAGTAGAATGTATCCAGAGAGTTTGGTTGAGGTTGATAGGATGGTTGGAGATGCCTCAATTGTGTAGGAAAGTTCCATGTACCTTCTGTAATCATAGAGCTAAGTTTAAGTTTGAGTGAAGAGGTTTAGGGACTGCTCAAACAGTTGTAATGATGTATGAGGGGTCCCAAGTTAGACCAATTATCAAACCAGACATGTGTCATTTTTCCATTACCAACTGTGCAATAGATGTCTTCCCTAATTTTGTCTCTCAACTTCAGAATCTGATTGAAAAAATGAGAGTATTAGGTAGATTTTTGAATGCTCCATAGGCTTCTTTCCTTGAGAAAATAAGAGTACAGTCATTTCACCCAAAGTGAATTTTTATCCATGAGAATCCACCATAATCTCTTCAAGATTAATGCTTGATTTGTGATCATGATAGGGGTTATATTCAACCCTCCTTCATCTTTAGGGAAGCAGATATCAGCTCACTTCACTTCAGTTGATCCTTTATCCCCATTTGGATGATTCCATAGAAAATTTTTTAAGATTCTTTCAATGGTCTTAATGATTCCTTGATAAAGAAAGATGTGAGAACTCCAATAAATATGGAGAGAATTCAATACCGATTTGATGAGTTGCAACTTCCCCACACAGGATTAACCCATTAACTGATCCTTTTCTGTATCTTCTCTAGAAGTGGAATGCATTCCGCATATGTAAGTCTTTTAGTAGAGACTGGTAGTCCATGATACAACAGAGGAGCATGTTTGAATTGCATTCCAATTGATTAATAAATGAGAGGTCCCAAGGCAGTAGCTTTCTTGGATAGGAGGACATGGCTCCTTGTTGAGTTGAACTGTAGACCTGAGAAATTTTAAAATTTACTAAGCGCTTCCATATAGCTTTGTATAGAGTCTATCATGGCCCTGCAAAATGAAAGTAGATCATCTGCAAAACATAGGTTAGTCAAACCAATCTTCTTGCATTTTGCATAGTATCTGAATTTTAGATTCTTGAGCACTTTATGCTTTATAAGAGAGTTGAGAGTCTCCATACACAAAATGAAGATTGTCTTAGACCTCTTGTTGCCTTGAATGATGTGGTAGGAGTTTCATTGATCAAGATAGCCAAGGAAGTAGATAAAATACATCCTTTGATCCACTTTATAAATTTAGATGGAAATTCGTGAGCCATCAATAATGTCCATAAAAAGTCCCAACTCACATTGTCATACACTTTCTAAAAATCAACTTTGATTGTACAATTTGGAGAATAATTTGACCTGGAGTAGCCTTTCAGGAGCTCTTAGACAATAAGGATGTTGTCTCCCATATCTTTGCCTTGGAGGAAAGCACCTTGGTTATTACTAATCAGTTGAGTTAGGATTTTCTTCAGTTTTGTAGCAAGTATTTGGGAGTTGACCTTATAGAGAAAGTTAGTGCAAGCAATAGGTCTGAATTTCCCAAAATATGTGGAATTGTAGCATTTAGGAATCAAACAGACAAAGGTTCTGTTAATCTCTTTAAGAAGAATCCCAGTGGAAAAGAATTCCTTGACTGCATATATTACAAAGAAAATTGTGTTTGCAATGGTAGTGAGGTAAGTAATAGAAATAGAAGTGGATGAACCGCTGGCTAATTTTTCAAACCTTACACCTAGTGATTTACCTCCTTCACGAGATTTGTAGTATGTTATTGACTTGGTACCTAGATCTACCATACCAACTCTTCCAATCTATCACTTAAGGCTATGTTTGGTTGGGTGGTTATTAATAGAATAAAATGAAATATAATATTATTCTATCATTTGGGAGGAGGGTTTATAATGGAATGAAATAGAATATTATAAAAAGGGGATGGTTTCACATTACATACCATTTCATCCTAAACAATAAAAATAAGTTGCCTTCGATTTGAGGAGTTTAGAATGGAATGTAAAATGATAAACAATATTTCACTATATTACATTATGAACCCTTATCTAAACAACATTTCACTATATTACATTATGAACATTTCCATCCCTCCCAAACAACAATTTTCTAATATTACATCTATTTACATTCCATTTCATTAAAAATCTTACGTCCAACCAAACATAGCCTAAATCTAAAGGCTAAAGAGATCAGTATAGAAGTTGCTGAAAAAAAAAATATTTAAGAAAGTCTTAGTTCATGTGTAGTTTTATCATTATTAACTCCTAAAAATGATAGAAGTTGACGAATGTGCATTGATTTGTCTAGAAATAAACAAGATCACAATGAAGTATAGATTTCCAACACCTCGCCTTTATGACGTGTTAAACATGTTGATTAAAGCTTGATAGTTGTAGGTTGCATGATGTTTTAGTAGACATTTTATTATGTTTCTAGTGGTCAATTAATTAATTCATGGGTTAGAATTGTGTTAGTTTGTTAGATATTTGTGTTTTGAGTGTTTTATTAGTTAGAGCACGCAATTGAGCTTTAATATTATGTGTTTGAGGTGTCTTGTTGTGTTTCTTAGGGGGTGTTTGGTTTGAGCACGGGGTTAGCTATGGATATGGGTATAATAGTAGAAGGGGATGGGAATGGGTATGAAAAATAAAAAAATGATGTTTGGTTTGTAACTTAGGTTTCTGTATTAATACCAATAATATTATTTAATTTGTTGCATTAATGGAAATAAAAGATAATATAATACCATTTTTACCATCAATAAAAATGAAAATAATTTGCCCTTCATATGTTTATTGGGATTTTAGATTAAATCGAGGGATTTCAGAAAATATACCTAGAGGCGCAGAACAAAAAATTCCTTCGTTTATGAGACGCGATAAGGCAGGATGGGAGATCGTAAGAAATTGAGAGGCGATAAGGAAGTAAAGAGGATGATAGGGCAAAGGCTGGGGATAAAAGAGTAAAACATAATCGTGATAAAAACTTATACTGGAATGAAAACTCGATACCCACCTCCTTTGGTGGGTTTAGTAGATTCCCAAATTTAATGGAATAAATCAATTCCCTTGGAATTGAAAACCCCAAAACAAACACTATTTTTCACAATTATTACATTCCTTCATTCCCAAACCCTCAAACCAAACGCCCCCTTAGTGTTTCAAATCAAATATCGAAAAATGGAGAGAATTCGGAGGAAACTCGGAGCAAAACCCTGGGCCACGATCGTGATAGAAGCTTGGTGGGTCTATCACGACGATCGTGATAGAGAGCAAAACATAGTGCCACGTTTGTGGCATTATGGACACAAACTGACTTCTAAAACGTTACTTTTTGAGGGATATTTTAGACTTTTGAGCCCGAGTATATCCTAATGTTTGCCCTAAATGGAAAAGATATAAATAGAAGAGAAAGAACCCTAAAATAGGGGGCCTCCTTTTGCCATCTTGAGAAAGAACACAAGAGAGAAGAAAGAGAGAAGGGAAGAGGAGCATCTGCAACTGTTGTCCAGCCACTCCAACCCAGCCATTTGAAGTTCTTTTCTAATTTCTCTTGTTTATTTACTTCATCTTGATGTATGACTTGGGTTTGAGAATGTTGAACATCTTGTTAATGATGTTCTAATTTCATTTTGGGATTGAATCTTGAATCATTTTGTGACCTATTTGCTTTTGATGTTAATGAAATTGTTTGGGTATTGTCATATTTGTGCTTGCATATACGTCAATAATAAATCGAGAGAGTGAGTCGATAGTAATCCGATTAAGTTGGATAATGAGAGTTAACAGCCTAATACGTCACGCAATTATAAAATCAAAAATCACAAGAAGAGAGATTGCGTGAGGACCCGATTATATATTAGATTGCTCAAGAACTAATTGGAACATGTGCTATTTTTATTAATCGAGAGATTGCAAAATGAAAATTTTGGAATCAATTAGGGATTATTAATTAGGGTTAACTGATTAGATCTTCAAATAGAGTAATCAACCCTTCAACATTCTAGGACCGATACAAATTACATCAAAAGTGATTAGGGTAGCAAAATGACAATAGATAAATCCCATCTTCTCATCACTCTTCAATCTTCTCTTGTTGCGATATCTCAATTGTTAAATGGTTGTGCTCCATTTTGATTTACTTGTGTTAATTTCATAATTTTATTTTCATTCAACCCCTACTTGATTGTTTAATTTTTTGTTTATCTTTATTTTCAATTAAATCATGTTTTACAACCTTAGACAAAGTTAGGATTCGAGTAGTTTACCAATTCCTCGTGGGATCAACACCTTAACTGCTACGCATACAACCCGTGCACTTGTAGAATATTAAGGGTTTTATAAAATTAAAACTTACTCAACAGAGCTATTATTTTTATCAAGATAGACTTACGAAGTGAGTATCATCAAATTAGAATCAAACTTGGAGATGAATGGAAAATGACTTTCAAGACTAAAGAGGAACTTTATGAATGATTGGTAATGCCATTTGGATTCTCTAATGCACTTAGCACTTTTATGATAGTGATGAATCAAGTGTTTCAACCATTTATGGGCAGATATTTGGTGGTATATTTTGATGATATATTAATATACAATCAAACTAAAGAAGACCAATTTCTAGCAGTGCTTGAATTTTAGGATTTGAATTTCAGAAGTTAAATCCAAATTTATATAATCAATATTTGTCTCATTTTATATCGAGGACGGCTCCAGATAAGTCGAGGAGAATTGATGCAAAAGAACTTAAAGTCTATACAAGAAATAAAGGAGAAAAAATTAGTCAACCACAAGCCTTAATTTGGTGTGATGGAGGATGGAGGTTGGAAATTGGAAATTGGGTTGAAAACAAAGACAAGGCCTAAAATTAAAATTATGTTAAGATTCTTTATTAGATAAAAGTAGTTGCAAGTTAAATATATTATTCTAATTTAAACATGTTATCCTAATTGTCTAATGTGTATAGAATTTTAATTAGAATAAGATTTAAATTTGTTAGGAATGCTTTCTTACTAAAATAAGGGTTCTAAGAACTTCTCTATAAAAATGTGTACCCAATCTTTCAATAACAACATATCTTGGATTTTTTTCTAAAAACTTGAGTTTTTCAACTAAAAAGTATGATACTTTCTTCCAAAAGTGATTCTTAGACTTTAACAGTGATTCCTAATTTCCTACCTCCATTGTTTGTGTTCCTCACTAAATTCTAGCAATTTTAACCTAAAATCCAATGACCAAACCCTAAATTCTAACCATATTAAACCCTAAAATCTTAGCCTAAAATTTCTAGCAATCAACCCTATACTAAATCTGAAATGTCGACACTCCAACTAAAATCTAGACCTAAAACTTGATATTCCAACAACCCAAGATTAGCCATATTCCCCAAATTTTGTGAGTTTAGCTACTAGTTAATATTTCTTCTATTTATCCTACATCAATTAATCTGTATGACGTACAAGCGTTGTGATTTGTTAATTTCCAACTATTACTCTGTGATATGCCTATCCATATAAAGTGCCACATTTTTAGAAATAGTCACTTCACCAGAAGTTAATAGTAACTTAACAAAAGACTTTTCATACAAGAAAAGGGCTTCCCATTAATTTTTTAAAGCACAAAGAATTTTTATAGAATTGATGAATCCACATAGGAAATTGATGCCTTTTATTATACCATCATCTACACTAGCAACAAATTGCTTTATTCTTTTAAGACTAAAGATAAATGACTAATCATGGACTTGTAGAAGGTCCTCATTCATATGTTGTTTTATGCTTGTGTCAAATGGATAAATACCTAAACTTTTACTCCAACCAGAACTAAAAGAGAAAGAAGACAAACACAACAGTTATAAGCAAAGCATAACAAGTAAACAAGTGCTAACAATGTTTTATTCCTTTATTTCTACAAATCAAGATATAAGATAAAAGTTCAAATCATTGTATTTTTTTTTCTTTTGCAGAGAAATGTTCTGCTCATTGATTTGTAAGGCTTAACTTTTATTAACTCACTTTGTGTTAATGGTGCTTGCTGCAATGTCAGTTCCATCCCAAATAAAGGCAATCCACTCGGTCTTAGCATCCTCATAAACATGAAGAATCTTCAAATTGTCGAGCATCAAAACATGAAGCATCATAAGTAGTCAAGCCGATAAGAAATAAATATTAAGCAGAAAGATATTGAGTTAAGAAGTGTTGAAACTTCATAAAACAACATAATAGGTTAAATAGAATGCAAATGTAATATTAAAATCATATCTAACTTGCCTTGCAAACTATGTTAATTTTTTCTCGGTCCTTGACATCTTTCAGGAGTGAGAAGCTATTTGGTCCTACCATATACGTGGAAAGTGAGCTTTTCACGGGAAAAAAAAGAGTGAATATTTTAGCAAGATTGATCACATAGCTCAAAAACATGTAAGAGGTGGTTGGATCTAAATGTTAAACCGATAAAACCTTCCAACACAAAGATCAAAAAGGCCTTCTAATGCGAGGGCATACCCTTATTTAAATGCTTTCTTATTTAGTCAATCTTTACAATGTTTTCCTATTTAGGTTGGTTTTCCATCTCAACTAGTCTATGCATTCCTAATTTTGTTCATTTTTCCTATTATCAATAAGAATTATGCTAGGACTACAACAAATTAGGGAATTTAAAACACATTATACCAACTATGTTAATCTCTTGAATTTATTCAAGAGGTCTTGTTTAAGCCTAATCTTCTTCTATAGTTCCAACAACAATCATCCTCATTCTATTCTTACTCGGTTGAAACTTGTTACTGTAAACCCTCTCCCTACATCACCTTCCAACAACATCTAAGTATCGGTCATAGTTTTTATATGAAAATGAGCATTTTCCATCTGAGTAAGTGTTGACTAGGGTTTTTAACAACAAATAAGATAATAGTCACTAGTCTTTATGTATGGGACTCTAGCTCACCAATTCAAGAGTTAATGAGCTTACCGTCATCAAGATGGAAGTCAATCAACCATTTTCTTAGACCTGTTATGAACTTCGAGTCCAAATCCCTTGGGCGGAATCTTGAAGAAGATTGATAAGGACGGAAGTATTGACCATCTTTTCCTTCGTATAAAGAAAAAGAAGAGAACTTCTTATTGAAAACAGCATTTACTTCACCATTGTGGGATTTGATCTGCATGAAAATATATTACTTAAAGATTCCTACAAATAAAGTTATTGCAAACAAAAGGGCAACTTGAGCATTGAAGTATGCTATTACAAGTACAATCAAAGATGAAAATGAAAACCAAGAATCAAATCATATTTTGGGAAAGAGACAGCTAGGAATCCAGTTTCAACAAGACATCAACAGTCTTTCCAGTACTTTTATTAAGAAATAACTAGCAGTAGTAGGTACAGCATGTGCACAATGGCATGATGATGAATTTCATGAAGGGAAAAGAAGAATACCACAACATGAGAGAGCATAATTATGTCACCAACAGAAGCAACACGAGGAAGACTTTCTGGGGTGTCACTGAAGATATTGACAGAAATTCCTAGCTTTATATGTGACTGGTCCATCACTTTAAGCGAGCAAAACCAATCTGCAGTCATCAAAATTATCATCGTATTTCATTCTTAATAATCCCAGAACTTCTTTTTTAAGAAGAGATGCACGGTTAAAAAGAAAAACAACAAAAGACAAGATTTTGATTTAAACCAATGAACATATAAAATCAGTGGAGGCTCAGAAAACACCTTAACCAAAAAAACAGTTAATCAATCTACTACCAAACCCCACCGAACCAACTTCAGAAAAAAGATCAGTTTTCGGGGTTAGCAGACGTAAGACCGGCCTTTTTTGTCATCATCGCCTCCTCTCCATTCAAATATCGCAGCTTCGTTTTTTCTATTTGGCTTGAAATAGTAATAAGGAAAAAAGAAAAGAAATAGAAGTGTTTAAAGATAAATGAAAGAAGCATACCAGTCCCTCTGGATTTCTTAGGAAAAGCAAACTCAGTAATGACGCCAATGAAGCTCACTTTCTGGTTAATTGAAGTTATTGCATCTCGTATCTGCATAAACCTGTAATCGTCTTTCTTCTCCATTTCTCGGCCCTCAAAGGCTCACTACTGCACATTATAAGAGCTTTAAACCCCATTTCACCGGTGCGTAAGGGTTTCACAGTTTCTTCTTTTTAAAATTTTTTTAAATAATTTATAGCTAGAATCGTATAAACTTTGTATCTTTATTTCACTTTGTGACTTTTTTTAGTCGCCTGAGAAAACATGACCCAGAATTAGAACTTTAGAAGTGATGAGTTTGGAGATGGCATTTAAGTTCGGCACAATGGAGCCTAAAGTTAATAAATACGTCCTAATTTGATTGATTATAATTTTATTTTTAAAAAATAGTAATAAAATATTTAAATTTTTTATATTTTTTTGATTCTTACCTAAATTTCAAAAAGTGACAATAAAATGCTTGAATTTTCAATTTTTTACGATTCTAGCCTGACGTTATCTGTTATTTTCCTGATACTCTCAATTCTTTGTTTTTTGTTTGCTTTTCTGACGTCTCAAACTATTATCGCATTACAACATACTATATCAGTAAGTTCTTCGTTTTTAATTCGTTCTTTTAATGTCCTTAGTGAAGGGACATCTTCGTTTTTAATTCGTTCTTTTAATGTCCTTAGTGAAGGGACATCAGGACCTCGTAATCTGAAAATCAATGGGTGGTGGCGTACAGAAAACAAATTAAAAACGAAGAGAAAAATTAAAATCAAAGCATAAGATCGTCGGGGTTGCATAATTTGATTTAGGTCATTTTTAAACAACGATTTTGATTTGATTATATAATTAAATGATATCGTTTCAGTAATCTTTATTTGTTGTGTTAATATTGGCTGATATGTATTGATAGTTAATGTTTCTTAACAAGTCACCTAAGTAAACTTATCGAAAATATTAACGTCGGGTTAAAAGTGAAAAAAAGGTTGAAAGTTTGAATATTTTATTACTATTTTTTAAAATTTAGGTTAGAATCGAAAAAATTAAAAATTTAAATATTTTATTACTGCATGTAAAGTTTAGGCTATAATTAAAAAATTAACAAAAATTTAAATTTTTTTAATAATTAGCCCTTTTTGAAAAAGATTTTAACTTTTGAGTGGAATTCCGGTTGTCATTTGTCAAAGCTCCCCTAAGCCTAAAGCTCAAAAATTACGAGAAAACGGTCTTTCTTATTATTAAATTTTAAAAAAAATTAGGCCCACTCTAGCTTATGCTAGACCCGGGGATCAAATAGAAATTTTCGGATCGAGCTTGAGCTTCACTGCCAAGCCTAAATGGGTTTGTGTAATAATGGAACTATAGTAGTTTCCATTTGAAAATCATTTTCCAATGTAGGATAAATGTGAAATTAGTGTTGCCTAGGAAGGCCATTTTCTGTGGACTACCTTTTACATTTTTATATTTTGGCTTTTCAACTGAAAGGGAAATCCTATGACATTAGAAGGTAAAAAGCATGCAGAATTTTGGAGAGTCTCATCCGACCTTACTTTGATTTGATCACTTAGATATCATCGAATTATAGTTAAAGTGAATTTTTTAAAAGTCATTAATATCCTGTACTCTTTTAATATAATGTTAGCCTAGATTACTTTTTTGGTGGCACTGCGTAAACTAAAATTTTTTAATTATACATAAAATAAACATAATCACTTAATAAACCCGCCATAAACCCTTTCTAAGAACCTTGACAACATTGGTCCGTTCCTCGGGTCTCTCGCTCTCATACGCAATGAGAAGAGCCTCCACACTCGCTTATTCCGCCCTCTCCCGCACGCTCGCTGCCAACCTAGACGGCAGAGCCACCGCCTCGTCCGTCGTCGCCGTCAATCACCGCCCTCTCCTGTCGGCGCTCTTCTCCACCGACAGCTCACACGGCCGCAGCTACGGCACCTCCCACCTTTCCGCTCAGACCGCCTCTCTGGGTGTTGCCGGAGCTTTTATCTCCGTCGCTGCTGCCGCCTTCCTCTCCCAAGAGGTCTACGCCAAGGAGCCTCCTCCGGCGGAGCTTGTGCCTAAGGACGTTGTTCTTTATCAGTATGAGGCATGTCCTTTTTGCAATAAAGTTAAAGGTCTTTCCCTTTCTCTCTCTCCTTTAAAGTTTTAGAATTCTTTGGTTTTCTAGTGACGATCATGATTCCATATTTGGTTGTCAGTTGATCAACTGCTTACTGATTCTTATAGTGCTACTAGATTAAATCAAAATGCTTATAGGATTGCTTCGATTCATTTACATAGGATTAGTTCCTCAGAGATCATGTTGTTACATTGTTTTCCCCAAGGCCTCAATTTAGTTCAATAGTTAGAATTTGCTTTGAATTGTTGCATTATTTTGACAATTGTAGACAGTAGAATATTTGGAGAATATTCTCTTTAGACAATTCAAATGGCCGAAATCAAAACACACGTGGTTTTCTGAAAAATATCCATTTGTATTTAGTTAACAATTTTGTAACATTGCAAGTTTTGATATATTTTTGGCATTTTGAAGATCGATTTGTGATTTAATATATCTTTTACTTGAACCAAACATCGTATGGGATTGGAATTTTCAAAGAGAACTTATAACAAATTGTTGTCTAAACAAACAGAAAGTGATATTTTGTGTTTTTATTGCTTTGCTTTTGACATTTACCTCACAATGCAATATTAGTATCTAGTTTTATCACATTGGAAATGACATTTCTGCCCACACTATATTCCTTTCCTTTTTCTTGCTTTTTCATTTAAAAAGAGCTAACTATGAGCAATGTGCCCTAGACTCCTGTAGGTAAAAGTTTTATCATAACTTATCGAATTAGTTTGTGTTACTTGTAATAATATTGAGGTCATTATTTACTTTTTATATTATTTGAATGAAAGACGTATGATTGTTATTGAGCAAGAGCAGGGTAGTATTGACCAGTATTTTCTTCTTTTGAATAGATCTGGCATGAGAGATTGAAGATTGAAAATGTGTTGTGGTGTATGTGACCAATTTAATATTTCTTGCCCCATGTTCTGGTTCAGCTCTTTATAATCTTTTTTATTATCTCAGCATTGCTGGACTATTATGACATAAAGTACAAAGTGGTGGAAGTTAACCCAATCAGTAAGAAGGAGATAAAGTGGTCTGATTATAAGAAGGTGCCCATTCTTATGGTAGATGGTGAACAACTTATTGACTCATCAGGTTAGCATTGTCATTGTCTCTTCCTTTTTTTTTATTTTACATTTTGATATCAGTAATAGGATTTCATAGCCTGTCAATTAGTTATTGTGGTAAAGTTTGAGGTTTATTTATGTGAAGATTAAGTAGTGGTTTTTTTTTTGGTAGTTATCATTGATAAATTAAGCAATAAAGTGCTTTCAAAGAAAGCTGATGATCATACGTCAAATGCTGATGATGAAGAGAAAAAATGGCGTAGGTATGGTCTCTTTCTCATGTAACATACAATTCCTTTATAGAGTTCAATTTTATCAAAAGAGATCAATTTGTTTGTAGCTCGATGACAAAGAATGAGTGTTTTGTTTGATAGAAATCATGATCTCACATTAATAGTTGGAATGGAAGGCGACCCTTCTCCGTTACCTATTAAATTGTCATGGTGTGTCTGCAACTATAAATAGAATAGATAACAAGCTTAATTACAAGGATGCCATTTAATGTCTTACCCAATTAAACATTAAATATTTAGTATATATATGTGTACCACATCCACTGTAAATCACCAGTTGAAACAAGTTATTACTCTCTTACTTACACAATAACAGAAGGTTCTATCTAGTGAATAGAATCTTTGTTTTTTGTTTCCTTTTCCTTCATCTTCTTCTGCTGGGAGTTCTACCCAGAAGAGTAGGACGTTGAAATTTTTTGGGCCACTAGTTCTGAATCACTATCTGACCTCATCATTAGCACCGATGGGGGTGCTACTTGTTGGTAAGCCTTTCCTTGAAGTTCAAGAACCGGGATCTCCATGTGTGACTCCCACACATTGCCTAAAGATTGTGCTCTCCCACCCACATGTTGGTGTGATTGCACATGCAACTGTGCCTTGACCTTTGATTAGCTTCTCCGGCCTCGAATCCTTCCTTCTAGTGCTGTTAAAGCTCTGATACTATGTAAGAGAGGAATGACTTGTTTCAATTGATGATTTTATAATGAATGAGGTACAAATATGTATATTAACTATTCAATGTCTAATTAGGTAAGAAATTAAATTGGATCCCCATAATCATGCTTGTAACCTATGGATCTTTGTTATTAAGCTTGTAATATGAGCTTATTTATAGTTGCAGATACATTCTATAACATATGAGGATTGAAGAAGAATGTCATTGTAAGTCATGAAGTTTTGAAATGATCAGGAGAAATATTATTCGTCATTAAATAAAGCCGAGTCACATGTGAAAAGTCATTAACAAAGGTAATAAAATATTGAAATCTAGTTTTGGACTCAACAAGACAGATTCTAAACATCAGAATGAACTAACTCAAAGGGGAACTCGCTCTTTTGGTGACATAAGGAATTGAAGACAAAATATGATGTTTAGCAAACTCAAAAGACTCACAATCTAAGCAAAATACATTATAAAACTGAGGGAATTTCTTTAATAGATATAAGGAGGGGTGTCCTAACTGATAGTGATCCTCAAAAGGAGTTGAGGCACTTGAACAAGTAGTTGGTCAGGACACTTGGGTATTCAAAGGGTAGAGGCCTTCTAATTTATGTCCTTTGTCGATAATCTTTGCATTTTTTTCATGTGGATGTATCAGAAACAACCTCTTTATTAGTTAGAGATAAGGATATATACTGTTAGACCTCCCCAGACCTTGTGCTTGGTATGGCTCGGCTCATGATAGTATCAACAAATAATTCCTACTGTATCCTGATTTCTGTTGTCCCAATTGCCCATCTTTCCTCCTTTATTATTATTATTTTATATGACTTCCTAGTATCAAATTCATCATTTGGAATTACAAGAGCACTAGGATTCTAAATATTAAGAGTAACAAATGCAATTACATCTACGCAAGGGATTTGAGTAAAGACCTCATGTAGGGAAGAAATCTAATAATAAAGGATTGAACCCATAAGGATTTGTTTATGTTGTCCTCGACCTATTAGGATTTGGTTATGTTGTCATATACCCACTAAGATTTGTTTCTGTTTTATTTTATTTTAATTTTCCTAGTTAGGCAGTTTTCTTGTCCAGCAAGGAAAAGAAATAAATTAGCTTTAGAAAAGGACTTCAATCAATCCTTCTCACACTAGAATTAGGACTCTCATGTGCTACTTTAGGGGTATAAAAGGGAGGGTTAACAGATGTTTTGGGGGATCAAAAACATTGCCTTAAATAAAAACTTCTGCAATAAATTTTCCTTAGAGAAATTGTCTTTCTCTTGTTGATTAAATCCTAAGTTTTATGATTGGATTTGGTTCAGAGATTAACCTTAAATCTCTACTTAACTACTTCCGCTGTATCATCTCAACACTAGAGAGAATTTGAGACTTATAAATCTCAAATTGAGTGTTAGGCCAACCAAAAGCTCATTATCGTCATATGTTCCCATTGAACTTGTTAAAAGGTTCTTCATAGGTCTTTAAAATTCATAAAGCATGCCTGGAGAAATTGATCTTATTGTTTTGCATAATAACAATCCTCACATACTTCATAAATGGGAGAAATGTTCCCTTTTTTTGAATATAAGAATTTTAAATATTCCATAAGTTCTTTGACATACTCAGTCTTCTATAAATGTTTGGAAAATTTAGTCAAACAATGGAACATTTGGGATGAATGAGTAAATTTGACTATTCTGTCTTCTATAAATGTTATGTATTTGGCATCATACTCCTTGTATATTTGGATGATATTGTCACTACTAGAAGTAATAGTGTGAGCATTTTATTCTTAAAGTCATTTCTTCACAGTCAATTTCATACAATAGGTTTAAGGGTTTTTAAATTTTTGTTGGAATAGATGTGTCAAGAAGTAAGAAAGGCATCTTCTTGTCTCATAGAAAATGCGTACTTGAGCTTATTATTAGAAATGGGAAAATTAGGAGTTAACCCTTGCATTGCCCCAATGCTTCCTAATTTACAGCTCACTAAAAATGGAGACTTATTTGAAGATCCTGAGAAATATAGAAAATTGGTTGCAAAATTGAACTACTTTATCGTATTGCATTGCCCCAATGCTTCCTAATTTACATCTCACTAGAAATGGAGGTTTATTTGAAGATTATGAGAAATATAGGAAATTGGTTGCAAAATTGATCTACTTTTTCGTAACTCGTCTTAATATTGTATATTTTGTTAGTGTGATAAGTCAATTCATGTTCTTTAGCTATCCATTATTGGGCCCTATTCTGAAGTAGGTCCTCTGTTACTTAAAAGGTACTTCTGGACAAGGGATACTGTATGCAGATTAAGTGTTTCTTAGGTACAGAGTGGCAAGTTCTAAGATTGAACAAAAATATACTACTAGTTACTATATCTTTTTTGGAGGAAATTTGACCTCATGAAAAAGCAAGAAGCAAAATGTCGTGTCTAGGTCTAGTGGAAAATCTCAATATAGAGCTATGACATAGACATGTGAGATAATATGGACATATCAACACTTAACTGAAGTTGGTCCTAAAGCTCTAATATCAACAAAATTGTGGTGTGATAACCAAGCTGCTCTGCATATTACTTTGAATCCTATGTTTCAGGAACTAGTTATAACATATTGAGATTGATTGCACATTGTTCTTGAAAAAGTACAACAAAACTTAATAGCTACAAGATATGTGAAAAATGGAGATTAACTTGGAGTTATATTCACAAAGGCTCTAAATAGAGTTTGAGTCAATTACATTTGTAACATGTTGGACATGATTAATATCCATGCTCCAACTTGAGGAGTGTTATAAAGTGTATCTATAACTATAAATAAATTAGATTACAAACTTAATTACAAGGATTCCATATGTTACAAGCAAGATTATAGGGATGCCATTTAATTTCTTACCTAATTAAACATTGAATAGTTAGTATGTATATATGTACCCCATTCACTATAAAATCATATATTAAAATAAGTTATTCCTCTCTGGCAATTATAGTTGCGAGTTTAGTTAAGGAATTTGCAGTTACCTCTTGCTTATTATTTTAAAAAGACCTTGTCATATCATAAACTCTAAATTAAGTTATTTTAACAAAAAATAGTATTAAAATCGAGTCGAAACTGTCACATAGATTTTGTCACTCGTATAACAATAAGTGACTTAACAGTTTCTACAAAATAACTTGACAAACTCTTGATAGAAGTCTCTTTTTAGAGTTTTAATGCCTTAAGGTGTTCTCTTAGTAATCTAGAATAATAATGGTACGAATAAAAAGATGGAACTCTCCAGTGATATAATTTTTTTAAAATTTTAATTTTTAAAATTCTTAAAAAAATTCTTTGTGATTTTTGATTCCTAGAAAAAATATTTTTTAGACTTTGATTAAAAATAATAATAAAACCTTCTCATGTGAATATTACATGTGGATTAATCAATTGCTAATTATATGACGCTATAACCTAACTCTTAAATTTGAGCCGAATTTAATTAAACGTGATCTAAACTAATAATTTATTATAATTATCTTAAATTATTAATTTAAATCTAGTTTAATTGGTATGGTTTGGGTTTAAGAGCTGAGTGAATTTATCATATTAGTGACATTTAGTTAGTCCACGTTTGATATTTATGCTACGTATATTTCATCATTAATTTTTAACCAAAGTTTAAATGGAGTGTTTTGAAAAATTGAATATCAAGAGGAATTTTTTTCCAAGAATTTTGATGATTAGGGAGTTTTTTTAAAGTGAGTATCAGTGTCTTTTACCCTTTCTATTATATTGCAGGAGATAAATTATGTTCCTCTCACTTTCAACTGACACATGTTTTGAATATTTGAATAATATGATCTTAAACGATATTATTCACTTGTTTTTCCTGTTTGTGATCTTATTATAATGACATTTGGTATTGATATCTGGCTGCTATCAACTTATACTTTTCATCATCTCTCTTTTGTATGGGACTACTAATCTTCAATCAAGATTGGACTGCTGGCTTCAACATCCAACATTTATTTAATACATAAAAACTTCAATTTGACTGCATGTCATAGTGAATCAGAATCTTCTATCGTAGTTACTTACATTATGTTGAGATTTATCGTATGGACAATATTCTTGATAGTGCACTATGAAATATACACTCATGCCTATTTAGCATGCAATATAATCTAAGTGGGGGTCACAAGATATGCTTATTATGCATCGTTGTCAAGACTTGTAGCTGTGATGTGTAATAAATTTGATGTTCTGCTGTTCCTGCTTGTGCCAAGCTTAGACTAGTTTATGCCACCATTACTTGATGTAAGGTTTAACTTTCAAGTTTCTCTCGTTGATTTTTCCATAAAGCTTATACCATAAAAGATTGGGCTATTGGCCTCCTATCCACATCTTCTTGGCCAAGACTGGGGAGGGCGTTGTTGACTCAACCCTAACTTTTGCTTTTCTGCTTATGGGTTCATGATATAGGTGGGTTGATAATCACTTGGTACATGTCTTATCTCCAAACATATACCGCAATACTTCTGAGGCGCTTGAATCTTTTGACTATATCACAAGCAATGGTAAGCTAATCATTGATCAATAGTCAGTATGTTGTGATTCAGTCTTCTCCTACTAGGCAAACCCTATCTAGTGAATGTTTCTGGACAAACTCTTGTTCTGGATTTCCCAGTGACTTTTTCTATTTGCATTCAAATAATGTTAGGAAGATAGTTCTTTTATTTCAAAGCTTGTTCATGTCCTGCTGAACGACAGCACAAAGTTTTAGTGCATATTTCCACTGAACCTGATCTCAATGACACATCTTTATGGCTGGTTTCTTGATTGTGTCATATAAGCTCAATGAGTTGAGAGACACTTTAGCATTAATAAGTTTTCAGCCTTAGAGTTGTGTTCTGTTTTGATGTCATATTTGTTTGCATCAAACTTGTTCCATATGCTGCAGTAAATTAATTTCAATTTGCATTTAGATTTTGACAATTTGGGAGTATTTTGAGATTTAAACCATATGTGGTATTGATTACTCAGGATACATTGAAATAATCAATCTCCACCAATTTCTGGTTTGATCTGTTTTTAAAGATTTTGTGTTACAATGATTTTTTTCTTATATGCCTCCACTTAGAGATTGGTTACCCTTCTCAAGTGGTGGATTTTGACTATGGGATTTTACTTTTACATTCTACACTTTGTTGAAATTTTGACTTAGTTGTATAATTGCGTCTTATTTTGGCAAGGATAATGATATTGATTAGAAATGCAGGCAACTTTAGCTTCACTGAGAAAATGACAGTAAAGTATGCTGGAGCTGTAGCAATGTATATTGTGTCCAAAAAGTTGAAGAAGAAATATAACATCACTGATGAACGTGCTGCATTGTATGAAGCTGCAGAAACATGGGTGGATGCTCTTGATGGGCGGCAGTTTCTCGGTATGCCCTAAACATATTGATTATACATAGATTTCACTAAATAAGTGAAGTTCAATATGATAGCTTGATTAATAATATGATATGCTTTCCAACCGGGCTTATGTTTATCCTTTGGATATAAAATATATTGGTTGTTGCGAAGGGATTACTTTTGGAGTCTTAAATCAAATTGGATGAAATGACTTTTGAAACAAAGTTCCCCCATCTTTATGACAGACATTAATTTTCAACATTTGGCACGTTCAACACTAAATGAAGCAAGTTGTATGAGCTTCCATTTCTTTAGAAGTTTTTAGGATTTGTTAATTGTAATACTCCGCAGATGGTGAGGAAACTAAATTTTGATATGTTCTGAAGCATGGACTTCCTATCTTTCGTAGGATTGTAGTTTGGGACCACAAATATGGCCAATTTTGAACATAAATCGGAAACTTCGCAATAGATGACCTTGTTCCTATTTGTGCTATTTCTTGAATCAAGAGTTCAGAGCTGAAGGTCACAAATAATTCTGAAGTCTAGAGTTTAAGCTTGATCCTTGAACTGAACTAAACGGTCAAAAAAATCTTTAAGAGATTGTCGAGGGATTCAAATTGTTAATTTTGTTTTCTATTGTTATAGGGGGATCAAAGCCAAATTTAGCTGATCTTGCTGTATTTGGAGTTCTGAGACCGATCCGCCATTTAAAATCCGGTAGAGATATGGTGGAGCACACTCGAATAGGACAGTGGTACACAAGAATGGAGAATGCTGTTGGTGAGTCTTCGAGGATTAAATCTTAGACCGAGTTTTATTCTAATTCACTAGTCATTAAGCATAAAACATTCATCACCAAATTGTGTTGTGAATGTGATGAAAGAAAAGGTTGCCTAGAGAGGAAGCATTTATCTAAGAATTTTCTACTGTTGCTAATGTTGTTTTGCAGTAATGCAATACTTATTATGTTGCGATTAATTACTGAGACTACAAGTATTCTTTTGAGACAGAATTTGAAAATCCAATAAGCAATCTTCGGATGTGGGTTTTAGTAAACTTTTTGGTACAATCTCTTGCAATTTGTTAACTAATGGTAGCAGTTCTTGTGAACCTGCAACAACCAGGAATTTAACTACAAAGTCAACATTGTTTCATCATAGTTTGAATCGAAACCATTGTAGCTAAACAGCTATGTCTACACTATCAATGAACGAAAAGGAAATTATATCTACTGGTGAGATTGATATCATTTTTTTCAATTGTCTTTATTAAATTAATTTGGCTTGGTGCAAAATTAATGTGTCACGATTAGATTGATTTAAGTTTTATGTTAATTGAACTTAGGGGATGAACTTGAGACTTAAAATTTTAAAGATTAAAATAACATCATTTTAATGCTATGACATAACTTGCTGGGATCCATTATCATCCTAGTCTTTTATGTCCTACTCTAGAATGATGCCTATTTTCCTTAATTCAGTTTGCTCTCGAATAAAAAAAAAGAAACATTCTAAAAGAAAAAGACGTGACTCGCAAAACATGCTGAACTTTATTGTTTACTGCGGGATCAAATCCTTCGTTATCTATAACCCTTTATTATGAAATCGTATGGAACAGAGCCGTCGCAAATTTTTGAACACAGAAGATCTCGTTCCGTTTACCACCGTTACTAAAACAATTTGTTTAATTTCTTGTTTCGATTCCCTTATTAATAGCCATACTTATCATTTCTTTGAAGATGATTGTTCCCTTCTTTAATCTGATCCTTTTGGAAAGAGAATATGATGCGAGTAAAATGGCAAAAAATAAAGACATGATTTTAAGTTCACATAAAGAAATTGTTAGTTTTATTTCCTTAAGTACCGACAAGGTACATAAAGATAACAGTGGGAAGGGAATTTTTTTCTTCGATATGGGAGTTCAGGTCCTCCAAAACAATGCATCGATCATCTTGATAAAACTACTAAAGACTGATGCAAAAAATAAAAACTTCAACATCATCCGGCTTACCATTAGGAGTAAATTTGTTAAGCCTCAGCAACAGCTATACCCCAGTTTCAAAGTTATACTGTTAGGCCAACACAGATAAGAGAAACTTAAAAATCTTATTATAGTCGGAAGAATTAGAGAATTTATTTTGGCCCTGTTTGACAATCAACTGATTACATTAGCTGTTAACTGATTTTATCAGCTGTTAACTGATAGCTAATTATATCAACTGATTTGACCAGCTGATTGTATTAACTATTTGTTATTTGAGGTTTAGTAAAATTAGTTGTTTAGTATTAGCTGTTTATATATAAAATGAATTATGAGAACATGAATTTAAAAGGGTATGAACATTACATGTCTTAGTATTTCGTTGAATATTCTTATAGGAATTTAGATTTTAGATATTAAATTCTACAAAAATTAAGTTTATAACTCTAAAAAAAAACATAGAACTAATACTACTACTTTTTGGACCCCGAACTTTCCTTGAGAATTAGAAATTATAAAATGAAATTAAATGAGAAAATATGGTATGATTCTTTGTAATAAATGAAAAGTATAAAGACATTTATGAGCATTTGATGAAATGAAAGCCATTTGAGTTTCTTGGTGTTTTGTATATGTTTGATAAAAAGATAAGGTTTTATGTATTGTGTTTGGATGTGGGAATTTGAGATTGTGGATAAGTAAGTGTTGTGTAGGTTGAAGAATTTGGCTAGTGAAAATTTAGGGAAAATGCTGTCAAAATTTTACTTATGAACAAAAACTTTGACTGAGTTTTTGACCTTCTTAGAGATAGAATTTGACTAAAAAGTCTTCTTGAAAATTGTAGTTTAGGTTTTGATCTTTTCATTGATGTATAATATGTTATTTTTGATTGTGAAAATAGGAAGATATGAAAATTGGAAGTTTGGATGTATTTTAGGATGACACATTATCTGGCAGAAACTTTGACTGAAAAATTGACCTAGTTAGAGGTTGAAATTACCTTTAAGTACTTCATGAAAGTTTTAGATTATGTTTTGATATTTCCATTTATGTAAAGTATGGAATTTTTGGCAGAGAGAATAGGAAGTTATGATTTTTACAAGTTGCTGTTACTGTTTTGGCATGATCAATAGTTGACTGAAACTTTGATTGGAAAATTGACTCCCTTAGAGGTCAAATTGATTTTTCTGTCCTTCATGAAAGTTGTAGGTTGCAATCTGATCTTTCCATTGATATAAAATATGATATTTTTGGACCTTGGAGTTGAAAGATGGAAATTTTAGAAGTTATGTGACTATTTAGGGTGACATGATATTGAACAAAAAGTTTGAGTGGGTTTTTGACCCCTTTAGAGAAGGAATTGGTTTTTGAGTTCTTCATAGAAGTTGTAGAGATTCCTTTAAGCTTTCTATTGATACCAAATTTGTCAAATTTGGAGTTCGGGATCAAGAGTTATGATTTTTGAAAATTCGATTATTTATGTGAAAAAAAAAGAAAATGGCCAGGGCACTGTTCCCTCGCGTCCCTCGCGAGGATGACCAGCTCGCCCGGCGAGCACTCGCCCTCGCTCGCCTCGCGATCGCAAGCGAGCCCTCGTCCCAACGCAACGTCATTTCTGTAACACCCCACTCCCACAAGATCCGAACCCGACATCGAGAGTGATATCCGAGTTCGTACCCTGCGGGATGGCGTGCTACATCACTCAGTCAAAAATAAGTATAAATTCTTTTTTGAAACACAAACACACAGGAAGCGGAAATCAATGAACATATAATCATTCATAAATACATTAGCCACGGGGGCCCTTTTCATAAATATAATTTATTTCAGTTTGTTGACTTTACAACATGACCTAATCATTTGTATAACAATTGAGAAAATACTATTTTATTAGACCCTACTGCAGACGCAAACTGATCCCGACCACTTATCTCACTCACCAACAGATGCTATACGCCCGTTGCCTAACGGAATATTCTTCTGAATCCTGAAAAATAATTGCAAATTTTGGGTGAGTTTTGCGAACTCAGTGAGGTAACCATCATCGATGGTTCACTCAATT
>JANVCQ010000006.1:27192807-27204667 GCA_025531925.1 Erythroxylum plowmanianum | reverse complement strand
TTATATGTCTAGATTCATTCTTGATGGTCATCTTCTTTACGTTTCCTTCCCACATACAGAGTTTTCCTTCTAACCCCTTCTAAGAGATTTCTCTGTTTTCCTTCTTACATCAAGCCACTTTGCTATTTGTATCTTCTACCCTAAGAAAAAAAAACCCAGAAGTTGGTCATTTTACACAGTGAAATACGTAAATTGCAGAGAGTTTAGGGCTTGAAGATTTTGGAGTTTTAGACAGGTAAGTAGTGAATAAATAATTTAGAGTTTGTGATTTATGAAAGAAAGTTGAGGAGTTACTGTCATCTACATGGAAAGTGACATTTATGGGTATATTCATAAATACTGGGTGGTTGGGAGGAAATAAATTCAGTTATAGTGTTAAATTAGTTTTTGAAAATTTTTTGGTGTTTTCGTGATGTAAAATATTGAAACTTTGAAAATTTGGAAAATGTTTACTGAATATGCTTCAGTCCTTTAGCCACAACGTTTTCTTTAGTTGTCTAAATGAGATAATTACTAATTTGGATTAAACTAGAGATATATGGCTACATTTCTTATGAAGACATTGAATTTAAATTCTGTCTCTAAGAATCTCAAACTTTGTCATGAAGTTGAGAATTGGGTGCAGTACATTGGAGCTGAATGTAAAATTCGTGTTCTTACTTCGGGAGAACATCTAGATTAATCTAGATAGATTTTGACAAAGTTTTCTTCTTAAAAGTTGTAGATGATCTTTCCAGCTTTCCATCTATACAAATTTTGTAAATTTTGGATATCGTAGTTGAGAGATATGAGCATTACAAGTGATAATGTTGCTTCGTCTTAGTTTGACCTTTGATTCGTCTTAGTTTGCTTCGTCTTAGCATGACGTCAGCATCGTCTTAGTATGACGTCAACATAATCTTAGTTTGCTTCATCTTAGTATGACGTCAGTATTGTCTTAGTATGACGTCAGCATCATCTTAATTTGACTTTTTGGTCTTAGTTTGACCGTCTTAGTTTGCCCTTTTCTGCATCGTCTTAGTTTGTATCATCATCTTCCGTCCCATTTCTGATCCTTTTAGAGGCAGAATATTGCTTTGTGGTCTTCATCAAAGTTGTATATATAGAAGTCCTCTTTCAAACCAACTTAAAACAAAGTCAATCCAACCCCTGTAGTGAGGGTTATAGTAATTGCGCCAAGGCAGCTAAAATTTGAATAAAGACATGAACGCGTTAGATTCTTTTGACCATAACTTCTTCACTATACCTCTAAATGACTTGATTCTTCAACCATTGGGCTCGTAAGACCTTTCTATACATCTATACCAAATCATAGACCTCTAAATCAAACTGAGAATGATTGAGTGAAAAAGGTTGGCCGGGTACAGTGAGTGTATTGTTAAATAGTATGAACTGTTGTTATTCTACTAAACATACTTCAATATTTTAATGATATCTTGATTTGTAGAGCTCCAAATAAGATGATTTCTGATTTGTGGTAAATTAGAGACATGGAGATATAATAAATGGTATGCAGAACTTAGAATCTAATTCAGTCTCTAAGATGTTTAAATTTTAGATGGAAGTTATGCATAGTATATTATTTTGGACAAGAGCAGTCTAAAACTGTTTGAGGTATATCTTCCTATTTACTGAACCAAGTTGAGTGATTTTGGTGCAAATGGATTCATAAGACATAAAGGAATACTTTTCTAGAAGAGAGTATGACCCAATTACTTTAGCTTTTCTTTCTGATTTAATGCAGTAGACCCAAAATGGGTGACTGGAAAAAACAAAGATGAGTTTTGATATGAGAATGATCTTTTGATAACATTGATGGATTAATACCCGGGGTTGTCATGAACATGCATTGTACATATTTCATTTCATTCATGTGCATTATTAAATACCTATGATTGTGCAAATTGTGATATATGTGTATGTTATTTGTTATAGAGGAGCAATTGGAACGTCAACCCACAGACGTTGCTGGAACTTCTAGGCATTAGCTTCGGGAGCAACTTGTGAGTCAACCTAGATGTTTTCCTAGGATTGATTTGTTCTGAATGGATTTGATTTGCTTAAACTTCCATATTATTGAAATTTTTGTGATCTAATTCTGAATTCCGGACTTGAAGTCTGAGGAGTATAATAGTTGGGCATGTATTGGAAGTGCTTTGATCTGTTGTGAAATTCTGTATGTTATGTAAATTCTCAATGAAAGTTGAATGCCGGACTTAGGTCCGATGAATGTAAGCTTCTGATTTAACATCATATGTGATATGACATGATTATTATGTGATGCATTTCATAAAATGCATGCTCAGATAAAGGTATTGTGACTTAAGTAGCCAGTTTGAAGCGCTTCCACGTAGAGCTTTGCTCCGTAAACTCTGATTCTGCACATAGAGCTATGCTTCGTGATTCTGTTATGACTGAGCCCTATGGGCCAGTATTTGTATAAATATATGATAGGCACTCAGTCACAACAATAAGAATGAACACGAGTCTCATGCATATAACATTATAAGACTGAAGATATTGAATGACTATGTGACATGACATATTATGTGAGTATCTGAACAATAAATGTATGCTTAAAATGAGTAATTATGCAATATACGATATGTGTATAAGATCCAGTGAATTCTTCAATGATGGTTCACTCATTGAGTTCGTAAAACTCATCAAAATTGCAACGTTGTCTTTTCAGGACCGAGAGACAACTCTAGCTACTGAGGGGCTCTTCTGCCGTATAGATTGTGTTTTGGCAAGAGAGGTCATGGCTCAAAGGTCGGTCAGCTGGGATTTTTGGGTGGCTTAGATAGATTTGATGTATTTTCCTCTTTTATGTAGTACTCCTGTGTTGGATTTTGTGAATGTACATATAGAACTTTTTGAAAGACACAATGTAGACATTCGGTGTTTATGAAATTAAACGAGGGAAAAAGTTGGTGTTTTAAATACTGTGGATTTCTTATGATACTTTACAAGTGATTACATACCATGCCATGTGGAGTGAGTGTAGTGATCGAACGTAGCGTGCCCTTATCCTAGGGTATGTGCCGGAATGACCTCTGAGTGCCCCGGTGTGTACTCCTAGGAAAGGGGGCGCTACATTGCAATTCTAGACGATCAAGACTTATTGCCATCTGACCCAATAGGTATTCTATCCTCTGTTGGCTTGCTTTTATCTCTTGTCAAAATGCTTGCAATTCTTGTTGCATATTTGTTGTAATTGCTGCATATCCTATAGACATTGTAAATTGTTAATAGCAATATTATTAACAAGTTCTTCTAAAGATGCAACTAAATCATGTCGGCTCTCCGAATCTTGGGCATTAGGCTATGTGTTTTTTGGAAATTGCCCTCCACCCTTCTGGAATTGTAAAGTATTCTCCTGCAATTACAAAATCAACTCTTCCAGAGATGGACCAAAGTCATCATAGGAAGCTTCTGGCCTGTACGAGAATTGTTGTGTGTCCTGCAAGCTATCTTAGAAGTAATTTTGATGATTATCCCATCCATAACAAAAGTTAGGTTGATCAGTCCAAACATTGTTATAGGTTTGAGAATATGAATTACAAAAGAAACTACTTCCATCCATATCATAAATTTTTTCACACGAAACAAAAAATGAAAAGATCACAAAATTACAGAAAAAATCAATTACGAACAAATATATACAAAACACCAATTAACTCATAAACAAAAACTAAAACACTGCACTCCCTGGCAATGACACCAAAATTTGACCGCGTGTCGTTACGTTAGTCAAAATAAAACAACTAGACTACTACTATAGCAATGGTGAGTCTAGGTCGATCCCACAGAGAGTGTGTGTAAAGTTTATGTAATGAAATTAACCGGTGTTTATTAAAAAGGGGGGTTTTGGATTTTGAAAGAAGAAACAAAGTAAAACTAACTAATAAAAACAAATTAAAGAAAACATGCAAAAACTAATAAAAGTGGGGAATTAGGTAGGGACCCAGTTCTTGAGTTCAATCTCGGCCTATACCCTAATCGAGCATATTTTATTCATTTATTATTCTTTAACCTCTTCTAGCAATTATTAATCGTGGGTTAATAATTAACTCGAGTTTTCTCTTAGGTTTTGTTTAATCAAGATACGATCATTAATTAAACGTAACCATCGAACAACCTAGGATACGATCTCTAGATTTAATTAGGTAGTAACATTACGAATTAGGAAAATCGATTAATCGAGGCAACAATCACATACGATGCGTCATTTAACCTAGGTAATGTTATCCCTAATGATTACGAATCATTAGTCACTACACATGAATTTCAACATAACAATTACGAATTATATTGAAATTCTAGCAAAGGGTTTGAAATTAACAATTCAATGAATGCATTAAAACCATCAATTCACAATACCCAACAGGTTCATACACAAATAATCAAATAATAATGAAAATTCGATTATCCATACACACAACCCAAATCAATTAACATAGGATAACATAATCAACTCCTAATGAGAGAAAGAAATAACAAAATAATTAAAAATATTTAACCTGGGTCATTGGCATCGATGTCACCTCTGAACCAGCATCAGGACATTTAACCTTTATGGATCTTTCCCCAAAAAATGCTTTAGCCCCCATCCCTTTACCGGCAGTCCTATCTTTTTTCTGTCTTTTACTCTTCAGTGTGCCTTCTTCACTGTATATTGATTGGACAATTTAATTGAGTGACCCAGCATACTGTTCACCTCTCTTCACGTCTGTGCTACAGCCCTTCTCTAGCAACCAAGCTACCTAGCCAAGCTGCAGACAAAGCCTCTCCATGCCTGCATCTGTGCCTGCTGCGCCCAGCTGTTGCTGCCTCCCCCCTTGTAGCATCTCCTGTAGCATGTTGATATGATGAATAAAGATCACACATCATTTAAAACCTCCAGATGCTGCGTTCCTCCTCTTGGAACAAGAAACACACAATGCCTTATGCGTTTTGAGTAAAATGCACAACATCTGCGTTCAATATAGACGTTGTTTGCATTTTACGTAAAATGTTGTGCTCATATCTAGCGTGAAACAAGTCCGTTTTTGCATGTAGTTGCTCCATCCTTGATTATGTGCTGTCGTTTCCTATTCAACGTCATAGTATCCTGCGTCGTTTTGGGTTAATTCTTTGGTGTCGTTTAGCTCATTGCTTGGCTACTCATTGCTTCACCATTGTGCTCCCAACATCTAGTTCTTTTCTTCATGTCTTTATTTTTGTTGTCTTTTAAATTTCTTTGTCTTGCTCCATAACAACAAGTAAAAATTGATCTTCGAAAAATGACTTAAATATAGTACTTTTGACTCACTTTAATTTATTTGCTTCCAAATTGTACCTAAAATCATATATGAATTAAAATGAATATCATAAGAAATTTCATGTTAATAATCGCTAAGTGTAAATGATTAAATATATCAACAATTAAACACATATCACAAAATTTTTCCAATCAATTCGGAATGCGACAAATTTTTGTATGGAGAGATAGCATAATGTGCTAAGAATCTATTGGCTCAAGGATCACTTCATTTTGAGGTCAGATAACAAAGTTATGGTTGAAAGAATCAAATAAAGTTTTGTCCTCAATCATATTGAACCTATTTCGGAACAATTGGCGTAATTTTCTCCATATGTGTCGAATTAAGATCATCTTAAGACGGATTCAAATAGGACTTCGAGATCTAAAACTTTTGTAAAGGCTTGAAAATAGATTCTAGGATCTAGAGGGTCAAACTTGGACCAGAATAGATAATATGAATAGTACCTAGAAGAAGTTTATGAATAGTACACATAAGATGTTTTACAATTCACATAACTTTCTCTAGCGATATCGGATCAAGGTCATTATTAGATGGTTTGAAAGAAGAATTCAAGATCTACAATTTTTATGAAGACACCAAAGTGAGATTTTGTCATCTAAAGAGTTAGAACTGAACCAAACGATACAAGATGAACAGTGACCAGAAGAAGTTTTAGTCTAAGACCTATTTGGAATAATTGGCATAACTTTCTCTAGAGATATCGGATTAAGGTCTTCTTTGGACAGTTTGAAATAGGACTTCAAGATTTATAACTTTCATAAGGCATTAGAGATAGATATTATCATTTATAGGGTCAAAATTGGACTAGAACGTGGAAAATGAACAGTGCAAAGAAGATACACATCATCACCCGACGATACGTCATCACCAGATGACACGTCATAACTTTCGACTCCGATGTCCAAAATTTTCATACTATATGTGGTTGGAAAGCTAGAAACATAAGCTACAACTTTCTAAAAGATGTTTTGTCTAATTCAACCTAGATTAATCCAGATTTTTCCCTGAATTCAGAACACGAATTTTTCGCCTATGGAAGACTTGAAAGTTTGTACTATGTAGACTTGGAATGACCTGGGCAAAACCATTCAGCTACCAAAATGACTTCATTAAACTCTCAAATCTCAACTCATTTGTCTCATTACCTTCAACTACATCTGATCAGTCATAATTCCTGTATATATCAACAATTCATGTTCCAAAATCATTAACTCAAGTTGATAACTTCTTCAAGTATATCTAATTTCAAATCACATCATCCATACATCATTCATATTTCATTAACATCAAAAGAATAAAATTTTACAAATCTTTAATGGCATTCTAAGCCATATTACATCATCATCTCAAAATCTCAAATTACAAAATGTTCTTGAACAAACAAACTTGAAATGCGACTAAAACATTGTGATTTCCCAAAACCAACTCGAAATACTAAATAAGCAAATTTGGAGAAATTTCCTTAATCTCCTAATCACTTGATCTCTTAGCTATCACCTAAAGATGGGATGAAAAAGGAGGTGAGCTTGACTGCTCGTGGGTAATAAGCTTATAACGGAGAATAAGCAAAATCATTGAAATGTTCATTTGTCGTATAAAAATCATAGTGAACTTATAAAACGCTTTGTTCTCAAATTCTCAGTCAAATTCACAATCCTTGCTTGAAACTCATAGTTAAAAAATATCACAACATCATATAGCATATACATTCACCCATAATAAAGAACACTCAAATTATGTAGCATACTTGACAATTCAAAGATGCAATGCACAAACAATTGGCTTGAGGGTTCCATGGAAACATAATGGAGAAGCCAAAGTTTGCCCCATGAACAGAATGAGTCCATTTTTCAAAGCTCATATGCCATAAGCAAGCAACCAGGAGAAGGCTCTTGTCAATGTGTATGTGATGAACAGAATGGTTCTACTCTCACCAAAATAAAAGCACTTAATCATGCTCAGATCATTTTATCATATGTCATACTTTCATGCTTTCCCATCCTTTCATTCATAAAAAATACCATGACATGTTTCAAGGCATAACATATATATTTCAAAACCATTTTCCATTTTATAATCAAAATGCATACACCAACATGTAGAAATTTCTCAAAAGCATCAAAAGCATCAAAAGCAACATTTATGAAGTAATTGAAATCATTTTATTTTTTTGAATTGAAAAAACATTAATGGCTCATAACTCTATTATAACTTGATTTCCTTACTTATAGACTTGCTGAAAATGTCTCTACTCTTGCTCCTCTTGCCTTTCTTGATTTCCTTTTACAATAACAAAAATCTCATTCAATAGGGTTTTCGATTGAAAATCCCACAAAGCACAATCACTAAAATTGGTGCTAGAATACTTAAACCCATGCATTTTCTAAACTCCATGAACTAAAATCTTTCTAAAAATCCAAAAGATTCAAATTGATCTTACCTTGATTCTTCACCAAATAAAGAGATCTTTGGCTCAAATGAAAGCTCTACTCTTCCTCTATCTTTTTCTTTTCTTGAACCACTTTAAAATCTCTCTCAAAAGCAAAGAAATGAAGAAACCCTAGCTCAACTCTCTTCTTTTCTCTCAACCACCGAAATTCTCTTCTCTTTCTTTCTTATTTTCTCTTCTTCTCTCATAATTCACGTTTTTCCCTTTCTTAAAATAGCAAACCAACATTTCTTCTTCCATTTCTACCCTTAATGAGTCCAAAAAACCCATTTTACCCTTCCTTATATGCTTATGTTCTTTTAACCTTAAGTGTCTTGCCAAAATTACCCTTGAACATTCTCATAATTTTGACACTTTAAATTCTACTTACCCATTCAATAAATCCTACTAACTTTGACATAATTAAATAATTACAGAATGATTAGTCTATCAAAACCTCAAAATTTATTTAAATCATGCTCATTCACTAAGAAAAATTTTGAGGGCCAACATTAGTTCCCCTCGTTTGTCGATTTTTCTTTTTGCATGGAATACCTTAATCACCCTCATTTGCCCATTACTGTCATATCCCTCATTTGCCTCCACTCATCACTGCTTCCCATCACTACCGTACCAATCAGTGGTAATGCAAATTGTTTTGCTTCTTTTTGCTTCGATATCTACAGTTCTGATTAATCACATCTCTTGTAAAGATGTTCCAATTGCTGAGATACGATGTCATCTTTCTATAGCTCTCTTTGAGTATCATAGAATATGGTATTGTTATAATAAATCTTCCAAATTTTTTTCTCCTTTAGGGTTAATTTTAGTTGTTTGCTTACAAACTAATTCAAATGTTTCAACCAAAGGATGTTCCTAGTTCGAGTTTGGTTGGTCAAAAGTCATTAGTAGCATTAGCATATGTAGAAAAATTGCATAATCCTAGATCAAATCCAGTTTGTATGGATCTTTCTCACATATTAAAGCATTATTATCTACCAAATGTAGTTAACTAATATGAACTAGTCTTGGTTTTGTGGATTCTTATGTACAATTATTTTAAAAAGAAAGAGTATCAGAATTATTACATATAATGAATGACAAGTATTGAAAATGATAATTAGTTTGTATGCAAACAATACACTTCCCAAATTTATAAGACTAGAGATAATATACATAAGAAGAAGTGGTTGATAATAGGTATGATTTAGCTCCTAGAAACCTAGCTATCTTATGCTATTCAATCCTCGGTCCTTCCTTGCAGTTTTCTAAAAGTAGTTTCCTTTAATTGTCATTGTTTACTCTCTATACAATCTATTCCAAAGTCAAATATTAACATAAGAATTAATAGTTACTTTCTTCTTTTCTCATCAAATTTCTAAAAGATCTTTCTGCATGACATAGTTTTTTGTATACATTCTTTTCTACTTTTGGCAAGTGTATTAACGAGCATGCATGACTCTTTAAATGGTAGGTGTCATAGTAAAGTGACTTATGTGATGCTATGTTGGAAAATTTAGGGCAATTAGGATTTATATTCATCACCTAGCAAAGACGATCATATATTTGGCATCGATGTTGTCATTGTAGGCAAATTTATATTATGATTTTCTTTAGTATGCAGATGGAATCGCCATCACCGATTAATACAAGTAACGTGGTCTGCTATTATGACCTAAAGGTGGCCCTATTGAGGATTTTATAGAGTGATCATAATCCTGGCAAAATATTTTATCGATGCCTTAATTATCTAGTGAGAATTTATTACTATTTGATTAAAAACTTACGGTTAAGGTTTATTTAATGAAATTGAATGTTTTAGGTTGGGAGATGTAACTTTTTCAAATGGTATGATGAAGAATTTACCGAGAGAGTCATTCAAATGATTCAAAAATTAAGGAATGAATTATCAATGTTAAATAAGGAAGTTGAAACAAGCATAACTAAGGAGTTTGAAGAACAAATGGAGCTTTTAAAGGAGTACATAAATTTATTGAGAAAAGAGAAAAAAAAGAAATTAAGTTTATGTTAATGAACATTGTAATAGGGTTTATTATGCTTCTAATAATTTTTATTTGTACTGTGTTATGGGGATATTGCATTAAATTTCAGCAATGTAATGGTTAATATTAATTTCAACTATATTATGAAAAATTAGTTTTGAAATTTATATATGAATTATTTACTGAAACAAAAAGAACACTACTATATAAATCCAATAGACAATGAACAATTATCTCCTTATATATCTTATCAAATGTTGACCTAACTTCATTAGCATAATCTTCCAATCTCCATATCTTCTTTGACTTCTCCCTAAGGTTGTGATATCTAAAACAAATAGACATAGACATATTCATCTAAGACAATTTTTCTTGCTTTCTGAGCTAGCCATCTCCCAAAAACAAGATCTAGATGTACAAAAAAGCATGCTAAAATATATATATAGAGAGAGAGGTTGAAGTGAATGTGTAGTAGCTTATATTGATGTTACCCAAAAAAATACAAGATTTACGTTGTATTTATACAACACAAACATTTTTCACCATTATCAATAACATATGCATCTAAAAACTAATGGGACAAATATTAAAATATCAAAAATTTATATTACATTATGTTAATATACTGTAAACATTTGTCACCATTATAATAATACATATATGTAAAATTTAATGGAATAAATATCAAAATATCAAAAAGTTTAAGACATCGCTAATCAATGTTTGCCTGATTTGTAGTTGACTGAGAAAGTTCAAGTTGTGATGATTATGTTAATGACATTCTTTTATTGATTACTTCAGCTTATAATTGTTATGACGTAATACTAGAACATTTGCTAAACCAGAAACATCTTACCTCAAATGCTAATTGGAATGTGTACCAACCTAGAAAATTGAATAAAAAATATTACAAACACACTTAGTAACTATGTCAACTCAGACAAATTGATAAAAAAAAACACAGATGCCTTACAATATTGCTTTGTTAACTTGATATAGCATTATCATTAATCAAATTCGCGTCGCTTGACTATAGTTATAATGAAAACAACTTTATTATTCATTAAAGCCAATAATAACATAATAATTAACATTAGTTAATGCACGCTTATACAACTATATTCATATGATATAATGTGTACACATTTATGAAGATGCCTCAACATGTTGAGTTGAGGTGTCTTTGTTGCATTTTCTAGAGTTATGACTAGAATTATATCATTGTTGACATTTCTACACTTTCCCTTTTTGACACAATTTGCTTGGATTTTTATTTTCTTTGGCTCATTTTGCTTTTTCCTTTTTGCAATTTTACGAATACCAGGTATAACTCTTTTAGGTGGAGGCATCACTTGATAGCCAGAAAATTTCATCTCTAATTGGTTGTAACATTTGTTTATATGAACTCATGAATCGACCCTTTTTATAGAACTAATCTACAAATGTCTTAACCTTTTCTCTTGAGTAATGGATTGCAATAATCTCATTTTTGCATGGGTATCTATATAAGTCACATGCTTGACAATTACATGTTTGTTGCCTACCAATCCTCATAGTATGTTTCCCATCACCCTTTGAAACTTCATGAGCACCATCTTCATTCCATACAATTCTCTAATGCATTGCTTCTTTTTTGTTCCTCTCCAACTTCTTCACTATATTTGGTGTAGTATTTCCACCCAACTTTAAAACATCTCATATCTGCATGCCTCTTTATCACCATTAATACTAATTTTAGAAACTACTTTTTAAAAATTAATTAGAAATCAATATAATTAGTATTTTTAATCAAATTAAAAATTACCTTAATTTTGGAATTGAATTTTGATTTTTAAAAAAATTTAAAATTATGTTTGGAATATGTCTTGGAATACTTTATTGCAAACTAAAAATTGGATTACTTTACTTTAATAGTCAAACAAGCTTTATTCTAGAATTAGTTTATTCTTATCCTTGTATCAAACACTACTTGATATATGTTTAATTATTAATATATTTAATCATTTACACTTAGTGATTATTGACATGAAAATGCTTAAGATACTCACTTTAATTCATATATGATTTTAGGTACAATTTGGGAGCAAAGAAATTAAAGTGAG
>JANVCQ010000006.1:27142816-27173910 GCA_025531925.1 Erythroxylum plowmanianum | reverse complement strand
ATTTAATTATATATAATTTAATTATAAAAATTAAATAAAATTAAATTATTAATAATTTTATTTGTAATAAATTTAAATTTATTAAATATATAAATATAATGTTGAATTAAATTATTTATAATTTTTAATAACAATAAATAATTAAGTAATGTATATTTAAATGATAGTAAATCAGATTATGAAAAAAAAATAAAAACAGGAAACAAAAACTACTTTTTATGATTTTCATAATTTTTGAAAACTGGAAGAAACCAAAACCAAAACCAAAAACAGAAACTAAAAACTCAAACAAACAAGATTTTTTACTAAATTTGAAAACAAAAATAGAAAACTAAAAATAAAAATGAAAACAAACACCCCTTTAATAAAGCAAAAGGGAAAGATGATTAACTTACCTTAACAAACTTGATGTCTTCTTCTTCCCACGCTTCTCTCACGACTCTCTCCTTTTCTCTTCTTCTACTTTATGTTTTCTTCCCTTCTTTATGGCTTCTCACGATTCTCTATTCTCTTCTTCTAATTCAAGAAACAATTTTGTTCTTTTCTTCCAAAATTGCCCCTAATTTCCTTCGTTCTCCCAATTTTACCCTCCTTTTGTCTTTTAATCCATCTACTAACTACTTAAGCTAATTTAATTCTAACATTCCCATATTAATTCTAACTTAATTCTAATCTTTCCATCTAATTCTAATCTCCATTCATGCTTACTAAATTTAATGACCTGATTCTAAAAATAATGAAACGAATAAATCAATAATTATTAAAAAAATTTCGGGATCCAACAATTCTCCCCCTTAAAGAATTTCATCCTTAAAATTCTTACCTAAGACATTGAAGAGGTGTGGATACCTCTCCTTTATTGCTTCCAAAGGCTCCCATGTTGCCTCGTCCGTTGAATGGTTCTTCCATAAGACTTTAACCAGCTTTACAACCATGTTTCTCAAAATCTTTTCCTTTGAATCTAGGATCTCCACTGGTTGCTTCTCATACGTCAAATCCTCCCTTAATTAGACCTCTGAAGGTTGAACGATGTATGAAGGATCGGATCGATACTTCCTCAACATTGATGTATGGAAGACATTGTGAATCTTAGACAATTCGGGTGGCAAAGCTAACTTATAGGCTAAAGGCCCAATCTTCTCAATGATCTCATATAGGCCTATGTATCTTGGACAAAGCTTGCCCTTCTTACCAAATCTCAAAACTCCTTTCTATGGAGAAGCTCTAAGAAACACTTTGTCTCCAACTTCAAATTCCATCTCTTTTCTATATGCATCTGTATAACTCTTCATTCTGTCTTGAGCTGCTTTAATTCTCTGTTTCACCAATTTAATCTTATCAACCGTGACTTGCACCAACTCAGGCCCTAAAAGTCTCCTTTCACCTTCCTCATCCTAACGAATAGGAGTTCTACACCTCCTACCGTACAAAGCTTCATAAGGTGCTATCTGAATTCCCGAGTGATAGGAATTATTATAAGCAATTTTGATTAAAGGCAAATGATTATCCCACGAGCCTTTGAAATCCATAACACAAGCTCTCAACATTGCATCCAAGGTTTGTACTGTCCTGTTCGATTATCCATCAGTCTGTGGATGGAAGGCTGTACTAAAGTGCAACTTAGTTTCCAAAGCCTCCTGTAAGCTTTCCCAAAATCTGGAGGTGAACCTGGGATCTCTATCCTGGACTATAGAACTCGGAATCCTATGAAACTTGATTATCTCATCTATATATTTCTTGACCAAAGCGTTCAAAGAATCCATCTATTTAATTGGCAAGAAATGTGTTAACTTAGTGAGCCTATCAACAATCACCCATATTGCATCATACTTCCTGCTAGTGTTTGGCAATCCCATCAAGAAATCCATCATAATCTTCTTCCATTTCCATTCCCGAATTGACAGAGGTTTAAGCTTGCCTGAAGGTGCCTGGTGTTCAGCTTTGACTTGTTGGAACACTAAGCATCTTTTAGCATATTCTGCAACTTCTTTCTTCATTCCTTTCCACCAAAAATGCTCTTTTAGATCTCTATACATTCTCGTACTTCTTGAGTGAATTGCATAAGGTGCATTATGTGCTTATCAAGAATCTCGTCTTTCAACTCTTGCATATTAGGAATACATAGTCTGTGACCTACTGCCATCAATCCATCTTCCCTTACCTCTATTTCAGAAGGTTTACCACTTTTAATCTCTTTCGTAAGCCTTCTCAAATACTCATCTTGCTCCTGTAACTCCTTGATCTTCTCATTCAACACTGGCCTTACTCTAAAATTAACCAATACACGACCGGATTCGACTTGTCTCAATGTCACCCTGAGTTTGGCTAATTACTTCAACAAAGAAAGATACATTGTCTCTACATGTGCTATAGTCGATTTTCTACTCAGTGCATCCACTACTACATTAGCTCTCCCTGGATGATATTCTATTATCAAGTCATAATCCTTAAGTAGCTCTAACCATCTTCTCTATCTCAAATTTAACTCTTTCTAGCTCATCAGATACTTAAGACTCTTGTGGTATGTAAACACCCTGGTGGTGACTCCATATAAGCAGTGTCTCCATATTTTCAATGCAAAGATTATAGCAGCTAACTCCAAGTTATACATAGGATAATTCATCTCATAAGGTTTCAATTGCCTAGAAGCATAGGCAATCACTTTATCTTCTTGCATCAACACACACCCTAACCCCTTTCTTGAGGCATTACTATACACTACGTATCCATCATCACTGGAAAGCAATGTTAAAATTGGTGTAGTTGTGAGCCTATTCTTTAATTCCTCAAAACTGCTTTGGTAGTCCTCTGTCCACACAAACTTCTAATTAATCTTTGTCAATTTGGAAAGTGGAGCTGCTATCATAGAGAAGCCCTCCACAAACCTTCTGTAGTATCCAGCCAAACCCAAGAAACTCCTCACTTCGGCTACATTCTTAATTGCTTCCCATTTCACAACCGCCTCTATTTTTCTCGGATCCACATGCACTCCTTTTTCTGAAACTACATGTCCAAGGAACACCACTTTCCTTAGCCAAAATTCATATTTATCAAATTTGACATATAAGTCTTCCTTCCTCAATGTCTTCAAAGCAAGCCTTAAATATTTCTCATGCTCCTTGTCACTCTTGGAATAAACCAATATGCCATCAATAAAGACTATGACAAATTGGTCTAAGAAAGGCTTAAAGACTCTATTCATCAAATCCATGAAGGTTGTAGGTGCATTTGTCAATCCAAAAGGCATAATTAAAAACTCAAAATGCCCACACCATATTCTAAAAGCAGTATTTGACACATTGGAGTAACCCGATCTCAAATCTATCTTAAAAAAGACTCTTGCCTTTTGTAATTGATCAAACAAATCATCTATGCTTAGCAGCAGATATCTAGTCTTATTGGTGACATGGTTAAGCTTCCTATAATCCACACACATTCACAATGATCCGTCTTTCTTCTTCACAAAAAGGACCGAAGCTCCCTAAGGCGAAGAGCTAGGCCTAATGTACCTCTCCTCCAACAACTCTTCCAATTGCTCCTTAAACCCCTTCAATTCCATCGGAGCCATTATATAAGGCGGAATCGAGATTGGTGTTATGCCTGAAAGAAACTTAATGGGAAATTCAATTTTCCTAGGTGGCAATAGTCTTGGTAACTCCTCGGGAAAGACATCTGAGAATTCTATGACCACTAACATATCTTACTTTCCTCTATCTGCCTTTGTGTCTACCACATAGGCCAAATATGCTTCACATCCCTTCCTCAACATTCTCTCTGCTATCAGAGTCGAAACAATCCAAAATGGACTAACTTTTCTCTCTCATAAACACCACCTTTCTACCTTCGTTTAACTCAAACTCTACTATCTTCTGTTTGTAATCCAAATTAGCATTATACTTCTTTAACATATCCATACCCAAAATCGCATCTAATCCTCCCATCTTCAATGTCATTAGATCCATCATTAATTGTTCTTCTCCAATATATATCTCACAGTCTCTATAAACTTGTCTAATAATGATATACTGGTCGATTGGAGTACTCACCATCAAAGGAGTATCTCATAGGCTCAAATTTTTACCATACACAGTTCTACCCGATGAAATAAAGGAGTGGGTAGACCTCAGATCAATTAAAACAACAACATTAGCATCAAATAATTTAACCATACCAGTCACAACTTTTGGAGCAGTCTCTGCATCCTGCTGGGCTATTGCAAACTCTCTAAATGGTGCTTGCCCCCTTAGTCTCCCTAGAAGATTCACTCTCTTAATTGCCTCAAAACTGCCCACTCCTGTTGTAGTCTTGTGTCCCACTGTCTCAATTCTCCTTGAAGTTTGCTTCTGAGTTCCCTCTCTTCTTGCATACCACAAACACTCTCTAGCCATGTGCCCCTTCTCTCCATATTTGAAACAAGCTCCAGTCATCCTGTAACATTCCCCTCTATAGAACTTGCTGCAATGATCACACTTAAGTACAGAAGACTTATCCCATTCTCCCCTTCTACTGCCTCCTACCGTTGAGGCTTGATGAGAAATAGTAGAAGTCCTTATAAGTCTAAGCCCACTTGCACCACTGCTCCTCTCCTCAGACTGCACAGAGAAAGTCCTAGCACTCCTTTCGGGCATAGAAGTACCACCTCCTCTCTTGATCTGTTCTCTCCCCTTTCTCTTTTTGTGCAAGGCGCTCTTTATATTCTCAATGTTTTCCACCCTCAATGCCGCTTCAATCAACTTTTGAAAATGAAAAAAAAATTTGTACTAGATGCAATCCCATTTCAAATCTATGACACTTAACCGCCTCACTCATCATCATCTCTGCTGCATACTGGGATAGCTGTGTAAACTGGCGCTCATACTTACTCACTGTCATTTCCCTCCGGGTGAGACTCAGAAACTCTCTCTGCTTCTGCTGAATATACACCTCAGATAGGTACTTCTTCTTATAAGCGGCTAAAAAGTCCTTCCATGCTAGCATTGGTGGTCTCATCTAACTCCTTGGCACATTCTCCCACCAATGCAGAGCATCTCCCTGTAGCAAGCTTGCAACATATATAACTTTCTCATCATCCTCAGAATCCATATGATCCAGTATCCTCTCAATCTTTCTCAACCAAGTCTTGACTTCTTTTGGATCCATTGTCTGATCTAAATCCACTGTCCCATACTTCCTGAGCTTGTCAAACTGTTTCCCCTTCTTAACTGGTGCCGGAGTAGAAGATTGAAACATCTGGCCCATGACTTGAGTAAAAGTCTGAAACATCCTCAGATCCAATGGAACAGGCACTTGCTCCTGCGAAAGAGGAAACTCCCACGTCTGTGATCGAATGGGCTCACTACCTTGCCCTACAGAAGCCTCAGCATTTCCTGGGACTACATATTCATCAGTACTCTCCTCTCTTGGTGGAGAGTTAGGTGTAATCGATCCTTACAGAATTTCTCATGTCCTTCTACGAGATGGCATCTTACTCCTTCAATTGAAACACTAATGATTAGCTTACACTTCATTTAATCCTATTTTCTACATGTATGTATGATATGTATATCACTTAAGGTAATCAATCAATTTACAATGCAAACATTTATCACATATCATAATAATGCATAACACAACATATTTTAAGCCTAGGACTCTTTAAAGCCTAAGCTTTCATATCACAAGATGTTAGGCCCCGTTTCCAGAGCCCAACTATCCGGAGTCATAAAGCGTGAGTGGAATGCCCTGTAGGGTTATTTCAATAAACCCTCATTAGCCATCATCCCACAAAACTGGTGTGCCCACACCAGTCAATCACCAAAATCATAATTTGATTTCTTCAAAACAATTTTATCTCTAATCTCTAATTTATTTTGAAGCAAGAACCATCTTAATCGGAGCTATATAGATGAAGTTATGCTTAAGAAGCCAAAGTATGTTCATACCCTAGTCCTGCTCTCTCAACCTACCCCTCGCTATCTTTCCATCAATCATTTTCAGATCAAAACCAAAAGCTACCAATTTTTATATAGAGATAGAAAAATGTGTTAAGAATCTATTGGTTTAAGGATCACTTCATTTGGAGTCAGAGGATGAAGTTATGTCCAAAAGAATCATTTGTCCTTAATCATATTGAACCTATTTCGGGACAATTGACATAACTTTCACTAGAGATATCTGATTAAGATCATTCTTAGACCGTTTGAAAGAGGAATTCTAGATCTACAACTTTTATTAAGGCTCTGAAGTGAGATTTTGCCATTTAGAGGGTCAAAAATGCAAATTTCCAAAAGTATACAATGTATGTTTGTTAAACGGACATACACGGGGTTGGGGGCCATTCCAGACCCGAGAAAGTTCGTTTAATAGACTTAATGTCTATTAAACAGACATAAGCGATGCTGGGGATCCTCACAGACCTGAGAAAGTCTATTTAACGGACCTAAAGTCCGTTTAATGGACATAGTGGATGCCCAAATCCCTCCAAAGCCTCTCCAATGATTCCTACATCCTTTCTAACATTACTTTCACTCGTAATCTTCTCAAATTCACTTCTTCTAGTGCAATACCACCTTATATCAATTCAAACTCCAATTTGTTCCATTAAATCCTCTAATCCCTACTCATTTGATTCATCAAAACCACTAATTCTCATCATTTACCCTAGTTGTCCTGTGTTTACATCCCATGCAGCATCACCACTTATAATACTCATATCTCTCAACTCCAATATCTAAATTTTACATACTTTATACCATTGGAAAGCTAAGAGGATAAATTGTCTAATTCAGGCTATATTAATCCAAATTTTCCCCCTTGAAGTCAATACACACCCTTATGGAAGACTTGAAATATGAAATGTACAACTACAAGAGAAATATTCACATCTACATTGGAAACTTCTTCAATTCTCAATTCATTTCTAAATCAAAATGAAGTTCATACATAGCATTAATTACATATCAACATTATAATCAAAGGCTTAACACAAAATACAAAATACATTGGATGATCAATGTTTGACATGCTTATAAAGCTATCTACAAATCTAGTCACCAACTTAGTTACAAAAATCTCTAACTATCTTGGAGTTTGTCCCAATGCCTTGTAAGGATTGCTAACCTTCTTGTTCTACACCTAAGGAGTGGAAAAATATTAAGTTGAGCTACACAACTATATGTGTGTGTGTGTGTGTGTGTGTGTGTGTGTGTGTGTGTGTGTGTGTGTGTAATTCAAGCATTCTTTATCTATTCTAGCAATTCAAGCATTTATCAATTTAGCTTAAAACTCATAACACATAACACTCAAATGCATCACACTTGACAATTTAAAGATGCAATGCACAAATAAATGGTTCGAGGGTTTTATGGAAACAGAATGGAGAAATCGAAGTTTACGCCATGAACAGAATGAGTCCAATTTCGAAACTCATATGCCACAAGCGGGCAGCCAGGAGAAAGCTCTTGTCAATATGCACGTGATGAACAGAATGGATCCACTCTTGCCCAAACAAAAGCATATATTCTTTTTCTCATATGCTCATACTTTCATGCTTTTTCTTCTTTTCATTTAATACAAAATGCCATGACCTCTTTCGAGGTATAACATAGTCATAATTCATCATGCATTTTCAACATTTATAGATAAGTCAGTTTCAAACAAATCAAAATTAATCAATCCAACATATACACATAAGCAAGAATTTGCCCAATTACACAATAACCATAAATACATTACCCACCTAATTAGCTTGCGAAAATCTAAGTCAAGCTTGCCTTTCCCCTTGCTTTTGGGTATGATTCTCTTAGTTTCCTAAAACAACCAAGGTTCCATTCAAAACAACATTCCAATAAAATTCATAAACTTCAAAAATCACAAAAATTGAAATAAACACAAATTAAGCTCAAACCTAACCTACCTATAGTCCATCTAGGTTAGAAAGCCCAAGACTTAGTTTAGAAACCCTAAAATCAATTGGGTTCTCTTAATTCATCTTCTTCCAACACAAACCTTTCATTTTCTACACAAACACTCTTTCTCTCTCTAACTCCTTCATTCTTAACACAACCCATTTATTTAATAAAGCAAGAGAAAAAGATTATTAACTTACCTTGACAAACTTGATTTCTTCTTCTTCCCACATTTTCTTCTTCTTCTCTCTCTCTTCTCTAGCTTCTCTCACGAATCTCTCCTTTTCTCTTCTTCTATTTCACGTTTTCTTCCCTTCTCTATGGCTTCTCACGATTCTCTCTTCTCTTCTTCTAATTCAAGACACAATTTTGTTCTTTTCTTCCAAAATTCCCCTCATTTCCTTTGTTCTCCCAATTTTACCCTTCCTTTGTCTTTTAATCCATCCACTAACTACTTAAGCTAACTTAATTCTAATCTTTCCAATCTAATTCTAATCTCTATTCATGCTTACTAAATTTAATGACTCGATTCTAAAAACAATGAAACGAATAAATCAATAATAATAAAAAAATTCAAGGTCCAACAAGTTCTATATGAAGTTAATGTATTATTAAGAATAAAAATGTAAAAATTACCATTAGGATGAAAGCTTAAAGCATAGTTTAGGCCAAATCAAAGGAAGTCCTATAATATGAGTTTAATTGAAATAGTGTAGAAACATTATAATGTTTTTCTTAGAAGCATAATAGCAATAGCATTAACCCCTAAGCAAATATGAATCCCTCCAAATCCCTAAATTGCTAGATAATAAAAGGTTAAAACTCATTGACTATAGGAGATAAATATAAGAATATACACAAGTTAAAATAAAAATGCAATGAAATGATTATTAGATTCTAAAAAATAAGAAAAATAGATAATCCATATTACAAACTCTTAACTGTATGCATTAGGTCACGCTTAAATTTTAAACAAGAGTTATTAGTCAACCATTCTTAAGTGATACATTTTAGTAAAAGTTAAAGCCAACATTAATGCATTCTAAGATAGAGGTGACCAAAGCAAAATGGATAGACCATACAAAAATTTATTCAAATAAAGATGAACAAATAAGAAGGAAAAAAACCTTGATATTGGACAAAAATAATAGAAATTTTAAAGATGAATAGAGAAGTTGTAACATCCCATTACCTGCGGGGAGGCTAGAATAGTAAATATGAGTAAACAATGGGAGATAAGAAATGCATTCTCATGCTCATGCATAATATGTCATATGCATGCACGTGAATAGTGAATTTTCTGCATATGAAAAAAATTATACATGCATTCATGAATAATTCCGGGTATAATTGAACTGAGTTGTGATTTTGGGAATTTTTTGAATTTGAAATTTATTTACATTGGAAATTTTATTGATTAGTGGAGTTGTAATATTTTTGAATTTTGGTGTTAATTTTTGAAATTATAGAGTAATGTGGAAAATAGGGAAAAGGAGTTAAAGGAATATTTAGAGATGATTAGATTATAAAGAGGATAATTATGAGAGTTAAAGGAATCAGTTAAAAAGGAACTTAGTTTAGGCTCAGACCTTATAAAAGTGACAAGTGTTAAGTTGCTTTTATAATTTGTCAGAAGTAAGTTTTGATATTTGTGAGTTAAAAGACTAAGTTTTCCTAAGTTCCTTCTTTATCATATCACCTTCTCCGAAACTCTTTCCATGCACAGAGTTTTTCTTTAAACACATTATGAGAAATCACTTTGTTTTTCCTTCCTCTACCACATTGCTATTTGTCTTCTCTACCTAAGGAAAACCATAAGTTGGCTAGAGTTCACAGTGGATTACGTGATTTTGCATGAGTTTAGGACTTTAAGATAGTTGAAGATTTTGGAATCTTTAACAAGTAAGTAGTGAATAAATTCTTTAGACTTGGGAATTTATGAAATACATTTGATGAATTACTGGCATATGCATGGAAAATGATGTTTACGTGTATATAGTCATGAACACGATGTAGATGGGATGAAATTTTGGTTTTAGTGTTAACTTAGTATTTGATGGATTGTTAGTGATTAAGTGATGTAAAAATGATTTTTGGTGTTAGAAATAGAAATGAAAAGGTGTATAAGATGAGTATAGAAAATTAAAGTGTGAAAAGGTGATATACTTTGTTTTCGGTTTTTCTTCACTATGCATGTAAATATATATATGCATGTGTATACGTGAGTAAATGGAAGCTTTAGGGATGATCAAGAAAATGATGTTTGAGTTGAAGAGCAATTGTAAAGTGATAGTTTGAGATGAGAATGAGTGTTTAAATGAAAGTTGAGAAGAGAAATAGAGAATGTAAAAAGGATGATATTATGATATACTCTGTTTCTCTTCACTGTGAATACGTATATATATATTTATATGAGTGTATGTGAATAAGTGAGTATTTAGAGATAACCAAAAGAATGGTTTTTCAGTTGAAAAAAAACAATTGTAAGATGATGGTCTGAAGTGAGAAAGATTGTATAAATGATAGTTAGAAGAAGAGAGTTAAGAAAGTGCAGAGAATGTAAAATGCAGAATAAGAAGAGTGAATAATTGATATTTGGTTTTTAATGATTTTGAGATTTTTTAGTAAACTTGTATATTTAAGGGTACTATGAAATTTATGGTGAATGAGTTGACTAAAATGGAGTGGAAATGACTAGAATAAAAATTGAAATGTTGGATTTTGGAAAGTGGAAGTCTAGAAACTTTCTGAGAATGAACAGTGCAGAGTTGGATTTTTGATTTGAAATTTTGGTGATTTTTCTGTACTGATTTAGAGAGATTTTGTTAAAATGGTCTTTATAAAATTTGTAGATCTTTCTTTTATCTTTCCATTGATATAAAGTTTGTGAATTTTGGAGTTATGGATCAAATGTTATGGAAGTTTGAAGTTGAGATATCGGTGAAGAAGAAGGAGTCACAGGTACACCCGAATGTCGCGGTTGTGCATGCACACAATTGCGACTTCGCAGGACCACCAGAATGTCGCGATCGTGACTCTACAGGACCACTCGAATGTCGTGATCGCGACTTCCCTGTTTGTCTAAGGGAGGTTATTTTCTGAACATACTTTGATCTTTTTATTATAACTTCTTCTCTAGAGCTCCAAATGACCTAAATTTTGAAGCATTGGATTTATAACGCATTCCTCTATATCTCCATAAAAATTTATAGCTTTTGAATTTGACTCAAAAAAGATTGATCAAATCAAAGCAAGGGTATCGGTTGGAAGAGCATGAACTGGATATTTTACTGAACATGTTTCAATATTTTGATGATATCTTAATATGTAAAATTCCAAATAAGATGATTTTTAATTTGGAGTAAACTAGAGATATAGGCCTACAAATTGTCTTAAAAAATAGAATTGTGATTCAGCCTCTAAGATATTGAATTTCTGGATGGAATTTATGCATAGTACATTATTTTTGAATATGGATAATCCGATAATGTTTGAGGCATATCTTCCAAAATATTGAACCAAATTGAGTGATTTTGGTGTCAATGGAAAGATAAGACATAGAGGAACACTTTTCTAGATGATAGTTTGACCAAATTACCTCATTTTCACCTTCTAATTGAATGTGAACAGTAGACCCGAAAGGGGTGTCCCGGAAAAATCTGAAACTGATTCAATGAATTATGAATTGTGATTTAATGGTTTTATTGAGGTATAAACCTAAGTATAAATTATACTTAGGCGAGTTTTGATATGGGATTGATTTTGTGATAAAACTAATGGATAAATACTCGAGATTGTCATTGAGCATGCATTGTATATAGTCCATTTATACAATTGTACATAAATAAATGCTTGTAAGTGTGCAATTATTAATATATGTGCGACGTGTGTTTCGCAAAAATGAGTTGTGCAGGTTAAATGTCCGCATTCAAGCATTTGCAGAATTTGAAAGCAAATGCTAATCTAGAGCGTACTGTGAGTAAACCTAGATGATCTCATTTCATTGTTTGTTTTGTTTGATTTTTGTATTAATTGACTGTTGAATGTTGATATGAATGCGTCTTGATTATTGATTCCAGATAGAAGGTCCGATAATTGTGATGATTGATGAGATATTGAAGTGCTGCTTGTATGTGAATGAGATAAACTAAGTGTACTTAATGTGATTGTTAAATGTGTTCTGAATGTGCATTTGCATGTAAGTGAAAGTGTGATTCTCAACTTAATGTTGAATGCAAGACTAAGGTCTGATGATATGGAAATGAGATTAAATGGGAACATGCAAATGTGATTGATGAATTCCATTGCATGAATGCATGAAATATAATGGCAGTTGTGACCAGAGTAGCCAACGATCAGAGTTTAAGGCTCAATAAGTGAAAATGAGCCTCGAGCTCAAAAGTGATTCAGAGCCTCAGGCTCAACGTTTAATGAGTCATGTATCCCCTAAGCAGATAAGGGATATTTATTAATGAGCCCTATATGGGACAGTTTAGGCACTCGTTCACAACAAAGTAACAAGTGGAAAGTGAGTCTCATGTGCACCGCATATGCATAAAATGAATGATTAAGTGTATTGAATGTGAAGTATGGAATTGAATGTAAAATGTGAAATAATGTGAAACGTGAATTATGTGTTATGTGAATGGGTGAGCCATCGATGGTGGTCACTCATTGAGTTCGCAAAATTCATCGAAAATTTACAAATATTTTTCAGAATTCAGAAGAATACTCCGTTAGGCAAACGAGAGTATCCCTATAGTATACAAGTAAAAGATAGAGGTCAGGATCAGTTCGCATCTGCATTGTACTTTTTCCTTTTGTATTGAATTGTAAAATTTCTGCAATTTTTGTATCAAATAACATATTCAAAAACTTTTGCACAATATGTATATAAATGTATTTATATTGTAATGTAAAGACGTTATGACTAAAGTATTTTGTAATTGTAATAGGCCCAAGTGGAAAGTAAATTTTCGACGAGTTGTGTATTGATTGTTTTGCTATGATTGAAAATGTTTATGAAATAAAGTGGGCCCGATTTGGTTATCGATTTCCACACTTTATGTTTGTGGTTTCAAAAAAATTGTACTAAAATTTGAATGATTGAGTGCTCTAGAATGTCATCATCGCGAGTATGGACTCAGATATCACCCATTGATGTCGGGTTTAGACCTTGCGAGAGTAGGGTGTTATAGAAATCAAGCTTATCATAAAGCAAATACCAAGAAAACATACCATTAAGTTTTAGAAGTAAACACAATTACTACACTCACTATGGTAACAAAATCCTTAGCAAATAACCACAAAATGAGCCCCTATTTTCTTAACATAACTTTGAAATGGTATCATCATATTATATGACATGTAAAAACATGTAAGAAGTCAATATAATTAGATTAAAAGATTCTTAATCTTTATAAGATAATAGCATAAAACCAAACAAAGTACTTAAGACAAAAGGAACTTTAAAAGACAACACTAAATGTTATAAGATGACTTATAAGCCAAACGAATTCACATAAAATGTTATGAGAGGATCAGTATACCAGACAACGTGAATCAAGATCATTGGTACTGGAAACTATAAAAACTAAAGATAAATCAAGATAATAACCAAAACATATATGTCCCCATATAAGATTGCCTCCTATATATAGACCATAAGAAGAAAGCAGCCAAAACACATGACAAAATCTAACAGACAAAGTACATATAATAAACTCAAGATAGGATGACATGAGAGGCAACCTAAAATACGTATGTCCTAAATATGAGATTGCCTCCCATGTGTAGAACACAAGAAGAAAGTAACCAAAACACATGACATAATCTGACAAACAAAGTAGATAGGAAATAATAAACTCATGACAATGTAAATTCTTCACCATCATAAACTCAGCATGCTATCAAGTTGAAAATGCTTCGCAGGGCAATTGGTGATAACTTTGTCAATGACCAACAATTGTTTTTATAGGGTAATTGGAGACGGTGATAAAGGAGGGGAAGATCAGTGAAAATTGGAAATTTTGACTCTAGTAGGGATTTTAACTCTATTGGTGAAAATTGGGAGTTAATTAGTTAACTTAGTAAATCTGTCGTAGTTACTGATTCTAATTAGTTTACTTAATAAGTTATTTAGTTAATTTAATTGTTAGGTTAAATAAAAGTTAGGGTTAACTTGTCTGTTAACTTAACAGGTTAATTAGTTAAGTTGTTAGGTTAACCATAATTAGGGTTAATTAATTACAGTAAGTCTCACAAGTAATAAATAAATAAATTTTATTTTTTATTTTAAGAAAGAGAGTCCTACATTGTCACGTAGGTAAAATAATATAAAAATTAGGCATGTCAACGGCCTAACAAAAAATTAACGATGTCATATAGTCATCAGTTTTTTTGTTATTTTGCAGTTATATTTAAATGTTTTCCAAATATTAAGGTTGTACTTGTATTATCTGAAACTTTAGGGTTAAATTTATCAGATGTAAACGTTAAGGTAACAAATGACCATTTTGCCTGATAAAAAGTTAAAATTGAATGATTTTTTGACAATAAACTCTTTTTTACAATCTACAATATTAGAGTTTGGCCTATATTTAAATGTAAATATTAAAATTTTATTAATTTGGAACAATATTTTAAGAAAATAAAAGATATAAAAAATAAAGAGATACAGTAGTGGTTTTAAAATAAATTGTTACATTACATTATACTAAAACATATTTAAACTAGTAAATTAAATTATGATTAAATTTGTGTCGCTTAAAAAGTCCTCTTAGTATGATGGTAGTTTATTTGGAATCAGAAACTTGTAAAAAATATTTCGAATCTTTTTTGGTTAAGTCACATGATGTTCTGTTCTGGGTAGGTCCAAACTCTCGATAACACATTTAAGTCATTATCAAACCTAAATTAATCCCTGGGGATCCCAAAAGATGATTATTCAACACTATCACTAAATATTTAATACTTTCCGGCCCCTATCACTGAACTAAAGTCCCTTGGTGGTTTTGAAAAAAAATTTCGGTCTTTGACCAGAATATCCACCGGCGGATCCAGTGATTAATCCACTGAACTAAAGTTCTTCGATGGTTTTGGAAATTTTTTTCGGTCTTTGACCAGGGTATCTACCGGCGGACTCAATGACTAATCCTCTCGCTGGCTAGAAGACACCTCACAGGATGAAACAGCTGACTCAAGGATTTAAGGCTGCCAAATCTTTGACCTTTGGTTAAGGATGGATGAGTCCTTATCCACTCAACTATACCCCTTGGATTGGTGGTTTTGGAAATTTTATGAGCATGGGGTGATGCTGAATTTGAAATTGAGTATTTCATACAATTGTAAAATGTTGCAATATAATAAATTTGTCTAAACTCAACTTCTGTCTTGGTGTCGTCAATTTTACTAATGATATGAGATGAAGTGGAATTTAGCTTGGAATCTAGCTTTCTCCCCAATTATATTTCATTTTAGTTGATATAAACATAAAATAAAATAAAAGAAATATAAATATAAATGTTAAATACTAAAAAATCACTTGAAGTGGTAGATAACAACAGAACTAGATTATCCATAAAAACCCCTCGCCAAGAGCATAGAACTGCAACTAGCCCTCTTTCTCCATCCGAATTCTAGGGTTTTGGTTAAGAGTTTGTTGAAATTTGGAAACAATGACCACCAATCAATCAAATCTATGGGTGTTGCTGGGCCTTGGATTGGCGGGTATTTTGTTTATGACAAGAAAGCTGAAGAAAGCTGTGAGAGAAGATTTTGGCGCTTTTGTTCAGAAGCTTCAGTTGCTTCCTCCTCCTCAGCCCGCCCCTCCCAAAGCTCCACACCCCCTCACTGGCCTCACCTTTGCCGTCTCCGACATGTAAGTTCATGCTTTTATCACTTGTTCATATGATTATTGCTTCTGAGGTAGTTACGCTGAGTTGGTTGCTTTTATTTTATAATTACGTTAAATTGATGTTCTATGATTGTGAAAGTAAGTTTTCTATCTGTTCTTTTGGCTGATAAATTTGTGTTTAGTTCTATAGAAAGCTGAAGAAGAAAGGAAATTTAGCTTTTGGAACCTTTTTTTTTTTTTTGGGTATAATGTCCAAATTTTGAAGTCTGAAATTATAAGATAGTCTAATTGAACTTTTCTTGATTAGAAAATAAATTTATTGAATGTAGTTTAATTGAACTTTTGTTGATTAGAAGATAAATTTATTGAATGAGAGAATATAAATTAAAGCCAAAGAAAAAGGTCTTTTGGTGTTATCTCTTCGACGTTATTTGGTTGGAAGGGAATTGCATATTCAGAACTCTATTTGGGTAAGAAATGTAAGCTATTAAGTGACTAAAGTTGTCATATTGTTAAAAGGGCTATGTAAGTGTGAGTTTACAACAGAAAAATGGAACATTTTCTGAATTAGTTGTATATCTGTCTTATTAGATTGTGCTCAAAAAGTTAGTACTAACTGTGCAATCTTCAATGTCGTCTTTTATTTGTGATACTTTTTCATCTTCCCTCTAAAGTCGGAAATCTCATTTTGTGATTATCAGTTTTGACATTGAAGGATATGTGACCGGATTTGGTCATCCAGACTGGGCAAGAACACACGAAGCAGCTTCTCGAACATCTGTTGTGGTTTCTTCTCTGATAGAAGGAGGGGCAACTTGCATAGGGAAAACTGTCGTTGATGAACTTGCATATGGGTATGTTTTCTTTGTCTTTGAACACAGGTAGCAAACAGAGTGATTGCTCTCAATTGACCAAAGTCACTGTCTTGGGTCTCATGAATCATTTATTGTCTTGGATTTAATAAATCATTTATTCTTTTTCTTTTTTGTTTTCTTTTATAAGTGGCCCATAAAGCACGTTAAGCTGTCTGAGTATCTTCCTTTCCTATCCACATTGTAGTACGTGTAAAATAAAAGGAATTATTTGGTATGCTTCCATATTCTTGTTTTGGAAATCAGTCATGTTGGTTGTGCTTTATTTACAGAATTAATGGAGAAAATAAGCATTATGGTACACCTACCAATCCTGCAGCACCTTCGAATGTACCTGGTGGTTCTTCCAGTGGGGCTGCAGTGGCTGTAGCTGCTAATCTTGTTGATTTTTCTTTGGGTAAGCTTTTTATTCAGTTTGTTACTTATTTCAAAACTTAATGTTTGTAGCATTTTCATTGGTCTTGACTAACTGATTTTCTTTTTCCCTGCCATGACTCTTCATAACATGAATTTATCACCATTTCATTTATCTTCAATATGCAGCAAAACATTTTTTAAATGTTGTCTGAAAGATCATGGTCTATTGGACTGGCTCTCTTTCTAAAAATTTACCTGCATCCATCCTGGGAGGATTTTCAAACAACTGAAACCTCATTTGTATTGTAAGTTGAGCGTGCATGTGAGCTAATAGATTTTTACTACATATCGTTAAAATGGATTATCGTTATTGGATTTTATTTGAATCTAATGTGGTTACTATGTTGGATATGTGTTTTGGAGATTTGCATGAATGGAAGGTTTACTTCTGTTAACAACATCAATAATATTCTAAGATAGTAATGTTTTTTGTTTTTTGTTTTCATTTAATGTCTGTTTTAGAGGTTCTCAATGAGTAATTTTTTTACTTTTCCTCAATAGTTATTTTAGTGTTAGTTTTACAGTGTGTACTTTGCAAATAATTTTTATTGCAGGTGTTGACTCTGTTGGTGGTGTGAGAGTACCTGCTGCTTATTGTGGTGTTATAGGATTTCGGTTCTCGTATGGGGCTGTTCCTCACTCGGGGATTTTACCTGTTTCCACAAGCCTTGACACTGTTGGTATGTGGACTCCAGTTTTATATGCTGTGTATACTTGTGATATGATATAACTGCCTCAAAAAATGTCAAACGTTTTGCTGGATGTTTCCTTATTGGATTGTGATTATGGTTGAAATAGATCATAGTGTTCATTCATATGACACGGGCTCATAGTTCAATGTACTTTTATTGTTGATACTGATTGTGATTGCAAATTCCTTTATGTCAAGGAATTTTTTATTTAGCTTAAGGGAAAAAGGGATGAATTCAGATATTACTTTGTAAAATATGTCAGTTATATCATTGTTCACGAGGCACTTCTACTTTGCCTGGGAAACTTAAAGCCTTCATTCACCCTTCCTTTACTATGAACCATAACTCCTTTGATGACAGGCTACTAGACTTGAAACAAGCTGAAAGAATCTCTCGACTTTAATTTGGCATTTTTTTTATGCACTTCCATTTGGATCTGTTGAAGGCTGAAGCCTAGTATTTGTGTTTTCATCTTTTCTTTTTGCAGAATTTTCTTATAACAATTACATTTCTTTTGAATCAGTTTGTTTGTGTAACACTATAGTTGACTATGGTAACTGCAGTTTTACTCTGAATCCTAAGCTAAGCTAGTGGATGACCATGGTTACTTTTTATGGGTCAGCTATTCATAATGGAATCTTTATCTGATGTCATGCATATATTTTGAGGGTGGATATTTTTCAACGTTTTTGTTACAGATAATGTTGCCCTCTGCGCCCATCTTCTTTCTGCTATTACTTTATGGTGATGGCCATATGAAAAAAACTGTTGTAGGATTGTTTGCCAAGGATCCAAATATCTTGCGTCGTGTTGGACATGTGATGTTTCAACTTCCCTTTGGAGTTCATCGTAATCCCAGACAAATTATAATAGCTGATGACTGCTTTCAACTGCTAAAGATACCAGCAGACAGGGTTACTGAGTTGTTGATTAAATCTTCTCATAAGGTTTTTGGAAGTATGTGTATTGCACCTTGTCTATGCATTTACTGTCTTGTTATTATATTTTCATTTCTATTAATCTGTCAGATGTTTGTTTCTCCAATATATCCTGGATGTAATTTCTTCAGGACAAATACTGAAGCACGAATACCTTGAGGAGTTTATTGCTTCAAAAGTTCCAAGCTTGATAGAACTTAAACAGAAAGCAAATGGTGAAATCAAAACTTCATCAATTAGACTACTTGCAAAGGCCATGCAACTTCTTCACAGGTAAGCTTTCATATTTTAGGGAGAATACTTTTAGTTATATTACCTTTATGGGTGTCTGAAGCAACAATGGGTTTCTATCCATTGCTTATTTAGCACTCTGGGAACATTCTTCTTTCTTTTATTTTCTTTTTGAGAAAAGATTGCAGCTAACTTCAATAAAAGAAAGCCTTCTGTAAAGGTTTTATGACATGGAAAATAAAGAATTTTAAGTTGTGGATTATTGAAGGATGTTTCTATGGTTGGTTGGCTGAAATGGATGAGAGAACGCTAGAAATTTTATGAAAGATTTCTGAATTTTATAGAAAAAACATATGATTTCTCACAATGATTAGAGTAAAATGGTACTTAAATAGTATCTATGTCTAAGAGTTGATTTGAGATTTGGTTTAGTAGTCATAAGGATGGCTTTTTTACTTGATTTTGTGATGCGGAGGATATATATAGAGAGAGAGAAGGAAGTGAAATGTGAGTCGGTTGTTGGTGCAGGAAGTTGTATTAGACGACTGTTCAATTTAATTGAATTGCATCAAGTGTGTGGTCTGTCATATTTTACAGAAAAAATCTTTTTTGGCTGTTACTGCTTTTAAATTGTTTGTCTCAGTGAGGCATGATGGGCAGGCTTGAGAAGGTGATTTAAGTCTCTGATCTTGTTAGACAACTGGATTGCAGCCAGTTTTCTTTGTTTTGTAGAATGTGGGTGATAAGAACTTCTCTTTTCCCCTTCATTTTTCCCATGTTGGAAAACTTTTTCTTGGTGGTGTTCTTGGTTGGAATCTATGATGAGTTATAGTAATAAAAGCTCAAGAACAAGGACATTATCTGGTCATGATTCTACCGAATGTGCTCACGGAATTTAAAGGATAACTTGAATGTTTTCCCTTTTTAAAGTCCTTATGATATGGAATATGCTTAAATGAATATGGTGATGGAATTTAAGGATAATTTGGAAATTGTCATTTTTCTTAAGCCTTATGATTTGAAACAGCTGTTATTATGCTTTATTGAATCAGAAAGCTGTATGCTTGCTCTTGGCAGTGTAAGACCACTTCTATTTGGCAAGGTTTATGGTGTACTAAGCAACCAATGCTTAATCAGAAGTCAGCTGATTAAAGAATTAACATCAGTGTTATGAAAATGTCCTTATTATCCTTAGGTTTACATTTTGGACTATGGGTGCTTGGTTTAGCAATTGAAAGTTTTTTGAATTTTTCTATTCCTTAAAAGTCTTGTTTTGCTCGATAAGGACACAGAGGAGAGCTCTTGGGAGCTATTATCGTGTCAAATCTCTTGTCTTACCTGTTCTAAACAATATAGATCTTGATGGCTTTGGGAGTTGTTATTCCTTATTATATGCAAAAATGCCGTATATGTTTTCCTTACTATTTCATCTATGTCAAGATTTGATATTTCTATTATGCAAATGTAATTTCTTATCTTATGCACATTGATCAATTTGTATATCTAACGTATTAATTAATTATGTCTTTGTTTGTCATTGTTTTCAATATTTATAGGCATTGATCAAATTTATGAAACAGCATCTTGGTGGCAGTTATCAGTTTTCCACCAATAGCTATTGGTCATTAGCTATCTGTTGATATAATATCTCTGATAAGCTGTACTGAATGCTCATCAATGTTTTAAGGGTTTTGTTTTTTGGTCATATACTTATTCAGTAAGAATTTTTGGTGTTGTGTTGTGTTGTGTTATCTGTAGTTTTATGTCTGCTTACCCTTAATTTTAGATTTGGCTAATTTGTTAGTTCTTGTAACAGACATGAGTTCAAATATAATCACGAGGAATGGATTAACATAGAAAAGCCTATCCTTGACTCTGTTATCTCAGCTCAAATAAATGAAGTTCAGAAGACATCAAATTCAGAGATTGAGATATGCAGGTCCATTAGAAATGAAATGCGTTCAGCCATCAACACACTTTTGAAGGTAGTTTTTTAGTTAGTTATGGTCATGTATATACTGATTGACTCATGATTTGTTTGGATTCCTGGAAATATAATGTCCATTCTGCTTCTAAAAGCATACTGCTATACTTGGAGCTTGGTTTTTGGTGAATGCTTTCCTGAATGCAAGAGAAGGACATAACTGAAACTTAAGAAATTAGTTTAAATCACTTCACCAAATTGAATGTAGAACTTAGTTGAGTTGGATTTGAGTTTGATGATTGTTTACTACTGGTACAATGCATTTTACTTCTCACATTTTTGCTCACCTCATACTGATTGATCTGTCAAGAATTATTGTTAAAATAACTTCTTGGCCAGGATGGTGGAATTCTGGTGATCCCTACATCGGCTCATCTGCCACCCAAACTTGGTGGAAAGGAGATGTTATCGGAGAACTACCAGGCTTGCTTATTTGGTCTGTCCAGTATAGCAAGCCTCTCAGGTTGTTGTCAGGTCTCCCTCTCTCTCTCTCTCTCTCTCTCTCTCTCAAATACACCATGTGCTCTGCTTGAATGAATGTTTTTAGGTGACATATTAATCAGTCACTCTAGTGATTTCTTATAGTTATATGCTGGCAATGTATAATTCAATTTTTAGTTAATACTCTTTAATGATAGTTCATTAGGCTTTCCTTGGTGTTTCAGGTAACAATACCACTTGGGCAATATGGCAAATGCCCTGTCTCAGTGTCATTGATAGCCAGGCATGGAGGAGACCGATTTTTGCTTGATACACTCCAGAGCATGTATCCTAGTCTACAAGAAGAGGTTGATATGCTAGCAAAGTCAAAATTATCACGTAGTACTGACAGCCAGGAGAGATCTGCTGAGATGGCTAAGGAAAAGGTAGATTGCTCATTTTTATTGTCTTCATTATTTTGAATATTGTGAGGTAATTCAATTAACTGACTTGAGGTAGAGCAACTGTTTCCCTCCTAAGGATGGTTAAAAGTATTCTGATTTGAATTCATTGCAAGCCCTTAGTGAGTAGTTAACTTCAAATTACACGAGCAGTGTTTTGTCAGGCCAGTTAGTTTCAATCTGGTAATTTTGGAACTTATTGGATTGGATTATTGTGATTGGTTTATCAAAACATATTGCTGATGTCCTTACATTTCTATTGTTTATCCTGAGCATTAGTGAGTATCATAATAACTCTGTTCAGCTAAAACAAATACTTCACAATTAAATATACTCTCACTTAGTAATTCTACCGTTTAGGGCAACCAAGCATATAAAGATAAACAATGGAAGAAGGCAATTGGCTACTACACGGAAGCTATCAAGCTTAATGAGAAGAATGCAACATATTACAGTAACAGAGCTGCAGCATACCTTGAACTTGGGAGGTATATTATAATCTTGCTATTATGCAGTATCTTTATGAACATGCTTGATAGACTCTTCTTTTTGTTTTATTAATTACTTACTTTTGGGCTCTCTCTAGTTTCCATCAAGCTGAGGCAGATTGTACTAGTGCCATTAACCTTGATAAAAAGGTAAGCTTTATGTCTGAAGGACATTTTGTTTATGTATGGAAACTAAATAACCCTATTATTTATGGACATCTAAAGCCGTCAGTGTTTTTCTAGTTGCTTTACTGTTAAGATGAATACCAGAAAATCATGGTAGTTTTGAATGTTTAGTAGTTCAGAATGTATTTCAATGTGTAATAGTTTGGCTTTAGTAGAGCAGTTTTTAAAGCACCATTCTTGATGTTCTGGAATTTCTTAGGAATGATGCCTGCTTTCCAGATCTAGCTACTTTACATCATTTTTATTGAATGATATCAGAATAAAGGAAGTCAATCAAGCATTGACTAGGGCTTGCAGGATGACATTTTCTTACTTCCTGTCATGGAATAAAATTGTCTACTTTTTATATTTTTCTCCTAGAATGTTAAGTGTGTTGTTTGGAAGTCGCATTGAATACATTGCTCATTTATTCTTTGTTTTTGTAATCTTGTCCTAGAACATAAAAGCCTTTCTGAGGAGAGGCACAGCTAGAGAGATGCTTGGTTATTATAAGGAGGCAATTGAAGGTATCTTTCTACCTATCATTTTGACATGCATTTTATGCCTTTAGCATTCATTTCTTATCGCTTCATGTGTTTTCATTTGTTGGGCATTCACTGCTTTTGGTTAAATTTTAGAATGCTTAGTAGTTAGGGTGGCTAAAATCAGGCCTGAAATTCTCATTGCCCAGGAGGGCTTTATTTGACTGGTGGTTAGATGTCTTTTGCAGTAAAATTTGGCGTTTATGTGTCAAATTATGTTGTACCAGCAGTCAAGGGATCATCATCATTTTCACAAAAAATTAATGATTGATCAAGATTTGAATTTACTGCCATAAGCAAAGTTAATCTTGATACGGTGGAAGAGTTACCAAGTGGTAGACATTTAAATCTTTTGTGGGTAGGAAACCAGTTGGGCTTTAGATGGGTCATGCATTCCAGCCAGCAGCTTTTGGGTATTTATTTTCTCAATTTCAGTGAGAAAACATATTTCATTATCTTAGTAGTTATATGGGTGATAAACTACGAAACTATACTCAAATTTTTTCTTCTGATGGTTAATTCCAAGTATTTGAATGGTGATAACCTATGAGAATATACTCAAAATTCTTTGTTCTGTTGGTTAGCTCCAAATAGTTGAATGGGTTGCTTATTAAATATTTGGTAAAGACCTTTTATTTGCTTGTTTAATGTTCGGATGGAAAACCAGCCCTGGAGAGAATCTTCTGCTTCGTCTGAATCTAAAGCTGACGACTATAGCTGTCTGTTTTTTTGGTGGTATTTTCCATTGATGAAGCACGTGAACATATTAAATAGTTATATGCCAATGTATTTGCATTTGAATATAAAAGTATGTTATTTGTTTTGATTGGTTGGGGAGTATGGTATCATCAAATTTGTGATATATTTAAAACTTGCAGATTTTCAATATGCTTTGGTTCTGGAGCCAACCAATAAGAGAGCAGCTGCTTCGGCCGAAAAATTAAGGAAGGTATTTCAGTAGGCAATTAAATGGAAAAGAAGGCCCTGTGACGGTCAAATTTTGCAACACTTAGGATCCAGCTAGAGATTCATTCATTTGGCGGTTGATTATACACAATTGATAGGGGTGTCTGTACTGGCGGAGATGGAAGGTTTTCCTTGTGTAGTTACGTCTGAAAATTGATCGTTTCATCTATATTATATATTTCATTTAGAAGGTTAATTTATGAGGTGTGTAATACGATTTTGTTTGCTGTATTATCGTAAAGCATTGCAGTTCTAGCTTTTCGCCTTTTCTATTTTATAATGCAAGTTTTGCAAAGTGCCAGAACCATCGAATTATATTTTTTATAACCGGTGATAATTATATGTTAGGTGAAATTAAAGATAAATTATTTTTAATTAATTAAATTTATTTTAAAATCTTATATAATATTTATTAATAAAGTAAAATAAAAAATATTATTAAATTTTACTTACAAATTAATATTTATTTTTAATACATTTTAATAATTAAATCAAAATTTTAGTGAAAATTTTATGTTTCAAAGACATTTAAATTTAATTATATTTATTAATAATTAATGGAAAAAACTAAAACTAAAAATTTAAATAAATAAATTTTTTTTACTAATTTAAAAATCAAAATTAAAAAATAAATAGACTTAATTTCCTTGGATTACTTTTCTTGACAAAGTTGGCAGATGCTTAACTAGATCAAGATGATGGGCTGCTGAAGCCCCTAGTTGATAGTCTCCAAAATGAAACATAGAGGAAAATAAAAGTCTTTGGGGTTTTGAGTTTGGTTCAGTCTGATTCTGTTGGGGCTGGACGTCATTGTTTGGATTCATGATCTCGATTAGCTTCAATCGGGAGAAACCTGCAAAAACAATAAAGGTACACCGGGGGTGGATCGCCGGATTGCCCCTCCAATGCTTAAGTCAGTTTATTGCGCTAGGTTTTTTGTCCAATAACAGTGGTTATCAGAGTTATTAAAGACGTACCTGCATCGTGAGGAGATAATGAACTTATATAGTAAGTACCTGACGTGTTTTATCTAACATCAACTAATTTTGTTGTGTTTTAACTCAACATCTTAAGAATGGGCCGATCGGCCCACAAGTCATCCTAGAGTTGGACCTGGGCCTAGTACGACCAACCCGACCAGAGTTGTATGAATTGAGGTGAATCGATCAAGTTTCCGTGCATGAAACCTTGGAAACTAATGTATCGTCAATGAATAATTCTGCAAATCACAAGGCCTAGCTCAGTCGCATGTCGAAAAGAGGTGGCAACAATGAACGAGAGCTTTTAAATGTTAAGGTTTTGAAAACGTTCATTTTATTTTAAAGATCTAGTACATCAATCCTTCCCAAATTTTAGTCCTAAAAAGCATTTGCATCATTTGCTTTGTTACTTTCATTATTATTTTGTTCAATTTTTTCTTTCTTACGAGACAAAAGTTACCTCTTTAACAAATTAAAATTCAAGTTTAGTTTTATTTTTTAAAAAGCTAAGAAATATTCTAGGCATATTCATGACTTTTATTTTTGATTCTCAGGCAAAACCACAAACTTTTAAGCAGTCGTCCATATGTCTTAAATTTTTGTTTAACCTTCAAACGTCAATCTAGCTATTTGATTTTGAGCGCGGGGTAAAACTATGAACTTCTAGGCATTTAACTGTATATTTTATTTTGTTACATCAACCTATTTTAATTCACCTTACACATCAAGTCTTTTTTCTTTTAAAAAATCCACAAATTTTTACGCTTATTTTAGACCTAGGTAACCAATTAGGTGAGTAAAATAGGGTGACTAACACTTTTTCTATTTTTTAATTAGAATTCAAACTCGTTTCTTTGGTTATGACATTTTCTTAAATTTTCTTTATCTTTCTTAATAAGGTAGAGTGGTGACTCCATCAAATATATGTTTAACATTTGTCCCCATCTCTACTTAAGGATGTCCAAAAAATGCTAATGACATTCACCATTTATAACAAATTTTATATAAAAACTTTGAAGAAAATAAAATAATTCTTTTGTACAGTTATAAATAACCCTGTCTATCTTTACTCATCTCACCTCTTATAGGATGTTGCTTTTATTCTTAAACTTTGACTATATTTGGTTGGGTGGTTATTAATGGAATATAGTAGAATGTAATATTATTTCATCATTAGGAAAAAAGGTTTACAATGAAATGGAATGGAATAGGATATAAGGGAAGTGATTCACATTACATCTCATTTCATCTTAAATAGTAAAAATAAGTAACCTCCAATTTTGGAGGATTTAGGATAGATTGTAAAATGATAAACAACATTTTACTATACTACATTATGAACCTTTCTTCTAAACAACAATTTACTATATTATATTATAAACCCTTCTAACCCCTCCCAAATAACAATTTTATAATATTATATCCATTTACATTCTATTTCATTATAAACCATTCCATTCCACTTTATTTCATTTCATTCTATTATAAACCTTACATCCAACCAAACATAGCCTTGGAGCTCTAATACCATAAATTTATCATGTTTTGAACCTGAGTTCGCCTTGTAAGCACATCATTAAGTAAAGGTTAGGCTCATGCTATCAATTCTTTATAAGTTTATAAGTAACTAAAATTCTCAACAAAGCACCTTTCTGTTATCCACAAGATAAAACCTACTTCCTATAACCCAAATTCAAGGTAATACAAAATGAGAAGTTCTCAAAGTCTATTAAAAACAAAGAAAATGTCTATCTAATAAAGCAATAGGATTTATTTAAATTAAACATAACTTAATCTCTTTTATGTCCTTGAGCTCTTACTCTAATGAGCTCTTACCTAAAGTACACAAAGTTAGGTAGCATTTTACCAAATAAGACTAAGAGGAAACAACTTAATAAAAACTATATTTATCAATCATTATAAAAGGGTTGCTCCAATGTATAAGACTTTCTGCTTTGCGAAGGTCAGGAAGAGTCATCAATTGTACACAACTTTCCTTTTGAATTTTACAAAGAGGTAATTTCTGTTACTCGAACTTGTAATCTTCTGGTCCCAAATGAATAATTTTATTAGTTGCTCCAAGACTTGCCCTCATCTTATCAATCATTATATGTATGCAAAAAGAACTATAACACTATGCCTCAATGACACTAACAACCTCTCTAATATACCTATCAAGGAAATAATTAATGCCAATGCAACAGTTTTAGGCTTACTAAAAAAGCTTAGGCTCGGCATGATTCGAACCAATGTTAAAAGCCTCATCCTAAGTTGACTGAGTTTTAAACTAAAATCAATTATTTTTTTAACTTTTAGGCTTCATATTGGGTTTGAGCTTGAGCTTTAAAGTCCAACCTGACCTAAATATCGTCATTTATATAATTAAATACAACTAGCCTACTACTACATTTTTTATTCTTCGTTTAACATATCTAACTCTTTTTGTTTTCTTCTTCATTTATTGAAACCAAAGGCCCTCCTTTTCTTATTTCAACTTACAAATTTCTTTTTCTTTGTTTCTTCAAATAAAAGGCCCTCCTTTTCTTGTTTCATCTCATAGATCTAAAACAAGCTATTTTGTGATTGTCTCCCTAACAACTTTTTTTCTTTCATATTTAAGGATGGGAATAGGTTAGGCTGGTTCAAGCTAATTGATGAACTAATGTGGGTTAACCTCCCAGAGGCGCAGCCCGAGCTTGGCTTAGAACCTAATAATGCCTTACTTATATTGCTCGATCTTGAGTCTAGTCAGTATATTGCTCGATCTTGAGTCTAGTTATACTTCAACTAGCCCAAAACCCACCTATAACTCTAATCATCTAACTTTTAACACCTAATAGTTTCGAGCAATTTGAAGCATACTTATAACTCAAACCATCTAACATATAACACTCAACTCTAATTCAACCCAACTTAGATATACCAAGCTCTCACTCTCTATTGTGAACCCAAACATCCAACCCCAATCCTAAAACTAGAAATCATGATGTTTAAAAATTAGTTTTAAATCAAAAAATGGTCCCTATAACAAGAAGACAATAACACTAGCTATGGAAGAGGAGCATAGAAGAGAAGAAAGATGATGAAAATTAAGGTGAAAGATGAAGGAGTCTTTGAAAGGTGATGAAAGAAAGATTTCTAAAAATGCCTTGGTGAAAGTTTAAAAGGGCCTTTTCATCTTCTTCTATTAACTGGGCTTTCAATCTTCTTCTACTAATTCTTCTAAAACATTTATTATGCGTTAAGCTTCCAATCTTAGCTAGCAGTTGCAAAGAATTTGATGAACAAACTTCTAAAGAAGAACATAAATCATATAAAAAGACATCACTTTTAGTTTTAATAAAAAAGCTAGTAATTATATGTTAGGAGGAAGCTAGACATAGAAGCAGAGATGATAGATTAAGAGAAATAGACAAGACTAAAGAGAAATCTAGAAGAAGCTATAAATTATGGGTTTTCATATATATATATATATAGGTTGGGTTAGGCTATAGAGCTTAAGCTCAAGTTTGACCTAAAGACTAAATATTAAAAAACAAAAGTTTGAGACTAACCTAAAGCCTAGTCAACTCAGGCCAAACTTGTTCATTTTGGGCTGACCTAGGCTAATCTTGAGCTTATTTGTCATTCTTATTCTTAAATATTATCTCACATTTGTCAGCGAAAGCGATGCATGAGCTGAAAAAATGAGAGGAAAATCAATATAATTACTTATCATTAAGAGATAAGATGGAGTTCTTTACAAGTCCAATAATTTGCTTGACTTCATTATTAATAATAGTAAGGGTTAGAGTGTTGATTTTGCCAAAATGGTTGTTAAGAAGTTAGGTAATAGTGATTGGGTTTTGTTTCGTTCGAATTGATTGTGTTCAATTCGGTGAATGAGGGTTCATTTTGTTAAATTGATGTTTAGAGCTTTGACGAGGTAGGTTGGATCAAACAGGAGTAGGGTCACTTCAAGCTTTATTTAAACTTTGAACAGTCCAAATTTTAATTAGGTTCAGGTTTAGACAATATGAGGTAGATCTAGTCGACCTTTAAGCTTACCCTGTTTCTATCCCTAAATACTTTAATGAAACTGATACCAAATTCAAATAAGTAGTGCCAACTATTGCACAGACCTATATTTGTCTAGGGTAGGCACTAAATAATTCTCCTCAACTAATAAAATATTACCTATTAGGCAAATAGTATAAATTATCCCCTAATGTTTCCTAAAAGGTCTTAGTCTATACCATTATCTGTGGTATAACGTTACACCTTAATATTTTCAGAATGATATTAATGGCTCCCTAAGTCCTAAATAAGTTAAATTTTTAGCAATTTCTAGTATACGGGTGATCAATTGAGTCTATGTGATGTTACAACTAGGCAATGTGGACTAACTAGATGTTGATGTAATCTTAAATATGATTTTATGAAACATTTGTTAAAGGTGTAAATTTTACCTTTATATTTCTTAGAAAGTCTAAATAGGTCCTTACTATATCTCAACTACAATTTTTCCCCTATTCAAGGCGTAATGAGTACTATTTTAGTTATATTAAGGTGCAGAGTAGAACCAAAGATAATATTAAGGGACTTCTCTGGACCTTTTGTGAAACGTTAAATTGCAAATTATACCTTTGGCCTTACCTACCATAATCTTAGTGTTTGCTAATTTAAGTATATTAATTATCAAATAGATAATTCTCTCAAAAAACTATCAAATAGATAACTAATTTCTACCTGCCCTAAATTATCAAATATTATGTCTCCCATTTTAATGCAAAATAATAACCTATTGCAAGTTGTAGTTATCACAAAATAATATAAATTGCATAACATTATCTTTTGAAGTCCCAAGCTTGTATAACACATGCATAATGAGGCATTCAATTATAAAAGCACATCCATAATTAATTGCAAGTAGTTAAAAGCATATACTAATATCTAAAATTATATTTCACATGCCTGTTTAATTTGATATGTCCAAAAATCATGCAAAACACATACTTTCAAATAACCCAACCCTAAAGACCATTAAATAAATAAATAAATAAATAAATAATTACTACGAATTAGGGGGCTTCTTTATTAACATTCCTTAAACCAATTATTATAAAAAAATCATACTATACCAAATAACATAATGAATATGAAAAAATAACAAAATAATGAATCTAAAAACTCCTAAATAACATATACTACCAATTTTGTATGATAGTAGCTTAAAACTTTTTATAAATTATAAATAATGGCTAGACACTCGTTATAAATTAATTTGCTTATTGCTGTTAAAATGTTTCTTTCTCCCTTCTCTTGTATCAATTTATGTAAAGTTGACAATCATTATCGTCAAAACATATTTTATAAAACAATTTCTATACATATTGGTTAACTACAATAGGACAGCACTCGACTAGTGTTTCTTGTTGGACCCCAATTCTTTTTCATAGTAAATAGCCATGTTTTATTTTATTTTGAGGTTTAGTTTGATAAATTCCTCTTAGTTAGAATAATTTGAGGTTTTTAATGCTTAGTTAATGATTATTAAATGAAGGAATTTAGTTAAAATTAGAGTTTTGATAAGTTATTAGAAATTAAAAGAATAAGATAAAATTGCGGGCAATTTAGGTAGATCACTTAGGTTTTTAAGGCTTAAGGCTTATAAGGAGGGGCATGTTAGTCTTTTAATGTCATTAAATGAAGAAGAAATGAAACAAGTGATGAGTTGCCGTGAGTGAGGTGGAAGAGCCACGAAATTTTCAAGGAAAAGAAGAGATTTAATGAAACTACGTAGTTTTAGCTTAGGTTTTATAAGTTAAAAACAATTTTCCCTAAGTCTTTTAAGAGACTTACGAAACTTACAAAAGAAAAGAGAGGGAGAGGAGACTTTCGATTGAAGGAAGGAGAAGAAGAAGAAGAAGAAGAGAAGGTTAAGGCTTTAGCTTACTTTGTTTTAGAAAAGAGTTTTGAGAGTTCCTTAAGAAGGAAAAAGAAAAGGGAAGAGTTTAAGCTTCCATTAGAAGCAAAATCAATTTTCGTGGGAGGTTTCTAAGGTAAGGGAATTTCGAAATTCTTGATAAATTTTGATGGGTTTAGGTTCAAATAGTTTAGGAAAGGCATGGGTAAGATTAGATTCTTGTTTTCCTTTCCTTGGAATTTCCAATTTTAGCATCTCATGTTAAATTGGGATTATTGTGCTTGATGAAGGT
>JANVCQ010000006.1:27132037-27142716 GCA_025531925.1 Erythroxylum plowmanianum | reverse complement strand
AGGTATCATTTGTCATTTTTGGGATTAGGAGTAAAAAGTTATGAGGTTTAGAAAGATTTAGTTACTGTTTAAATGGTTTTTTTATAGGCAGAAGCTTTACAAGGGTTTTTCCATCCTTTAATGACTAAATTGATTTTTGCTTCCTTAATGAAATTTGTAAATCATCTTTTTTTATCTTTCTATTGAGGTAAAATATGACATTTTTGGGCTATTGTGTTAAAAGATATGATTTTTTCAAACTTCTGGCATTGTGTAGGACAATTTCAAATTTGGCAGTAGCTTTGGAGTAACTTTTGACCCCCTTAATGGCCAAATTAGTTTTTAAATCCTTCATGGAAGTTGTAGAGCTTTCTTTTACTTTTTTATTGATACCAAATTTGTGAACTTTGGATTTCAGTATGAAGAGTTATAAATTTCCAAAAGTTCAGATGTTTAATTTGTTTTTTTTTAAAAAAATTTTTGAATTTCGGTGGCAGGGCGAGCGCTCGCCAGGGTGAGCACCTCGCAAGGGCGAGGCCCTCGCGATCGCGAGCACGCCGTTTCGGGTGTTTCTGATATTCTTTTATTTTCTGATTTTTCTATTTTCTAAATTAAACCTCCTCCCACTCTTTCGCTTGTAACTTTTTCATTTGACCTCCGATTTACTCGATTTTCGAAGCATTGGTTTTCTAAAAAAATTTTCTACCCCTTTTTGGTAAAATTAGAGCTTTCAGGTTTTATTTGAAATTTACGGATTAAATCAAGAGAGTCAATTATGTGGTGATTTTGAATATGATTCCGTATTTGGGTAAATTTTTGATCTATTAAGATCCGATTGAGAAGATTTTTTATTCTAATTATCCTAGAGACATGGAATTTTATTTTAGTTTAAGCATCGGATTTAATTTTGGGCCTTAAGCAGATCAATTTAATTGAAGGAGATTATGGTGAATTTATCAAGTTTCGTTCGGGAGTAAGTGAAATAAGTTCGATTTGAGTTTTCTTTTGTGGTGAGGAATTCCTCCTTCGTGGAATGCGCGTCCAGATGTCACATAGGACATCGGACACGTGTCTCACTAGGGTGGGGTTCTAACATTTCTTGATACCTAGCATTAGTTAACCAGCAATATATATTGGTGAAATTTTAAAAAATTTTGAAAATTTTGTAAAAAATCGGCCCCTATTTTAAAAATTTTCTAATATCGGCCGATATTTAGATTCTGAATATTTTTGCTTAGAAGTTTCAATCGACAATCTTCAGGTTCATACTTTTCCTTATTTAACGATTTCAATTTTTATTCTGTTTGTAGGGATATAATTAGAAACATAAGTCAAAATTAAGTTACATTCTATAAAATACTGTTACATACCAAACACTATAATAAGAATCTATCCAACTTTCCTATTAGAATTCTTATAAGTATCCAAACATGTAAATATCTTTACTTTCTATAGATTTATTTTCCAAAGAATCATATTTCAAATTCACTTTACTTTCCTACCAACCAAACGGAGCCTAAATATCTTCTTATGAATTATATAGAATTCTTTATCTTTCTACAATATCTTAAATCACTTTTACATAATATTTATATGAAAATTATGCCTAAAAGACTAAATATTGGCTAATGATAACAACTAAATTGATAAATTTTCATTAAATTTTTTTATCCTTAATTGCTATCGCCACCGTGTACTTTCTAAACATTCAATATCAAAGTCTAACCCAAATGGAAAAATTAAAAAATTTATCAATAATGGCATAAATTCATAAATACTATAACTTTAAAATTTTGCACATCAAATTTAGTTATACTTGTTAATAATTTTATGAAAGAGTAATAATTTTATTTTCTGTCATAAAATTATTAACAACTGAATGTCTTCAACAAATATATGGTCATTAATTTTAGACGTCAATAGATATTTTATTTTAGGATCCTCTTTATTTTATGTATTATCAATATTATGGAGTCCAAAATTTTAAAGTTGTAATATATAATTGAAAGAAATAGAGGTAATATCTCATGTATCTTATAATATTAAGTCTATTTGTTTTAATTATATAAGAGCAAGAAATATAAATTTTAGTTTAACCAAAATTAAATCTTTATTCTTAATCAGTCTAAAGTTATTATATATCCCATCATAAAAATAATATATCATAATATTATAGGACTAATTCTTTTGTATATTTTTAATTTTTAATATAATACTAAATGCTTACAGGAAAATAAATATTTTTGCTGAGGTTTTCTCCATCCCTTTATACCTTTTAAAAAAGTAAAGTCTTTTTAATTACATAAAAACATTGTTAAGTTTGTGTGTACAGTGTACTTATAGCCAAGCTACGGGAAATTTCACGTAAGCCCAAATTTGATTTATAATGCTAAAGAGCATGCATCTTCTCAATTGTGAGGCACCAGTTGGACTAGGTCAACCATAGAATTTGTCTAAATCCCTAAAATTTATTAGTTTTCGACATGTCCCTACGCGACTCCAAAAATTTATTAGTTTAGGACATGTCCCTCTGCATTAAAACCGCCATTCACGCCCTCACGCGTTTGGCCAAATTCAACGGTCAACGTCAACTTGTACTCTCATCCATTCACGTGTTACCGAATCTCCCGGTCACCTTCCGTTCCGTTTTATCACACAACCCCACATTTCTCTTGCATCCTTTTCTTTTCTTATTTTGGTTACCTAAGCTTAGCCCCACCTTAAGCCTTAGTTAGAGCACAAAATACCCAAATCCATACAAACTAAGAATTGGTTGACAAACAGATAGGGCAAGGATAGGTAACAAAATTATTGAACTGAGCCACTTGATTGCTCAGACCCTCCTGAGCAAGTCCAGAAGTGTGCCCCCGGTGTTATTCTCCTGGATTTACCTGGTACCGATTCACTCAGTTGCTAACGTCATTCTGATTTTTATTCTCCCTTTATTGTTGATGATGATTGTAGTATCTATAAAAAGGTCAAGAAGGAAGCGTTGAAAATGAAGGACACACCGGAAACAGCAACGCCAACACCAAAATCGTCGTCTCTGATGGAGAACCTTCTTGGCCTGCTCAGGATTCGTGTCAAGCGCGGTGTTAACCTCGCCGTACGCGACGTCCGTAGCAGTGACCCTTATGTCGTCGTTAAGATGGGCAGACAGGTCTAGTCTCTGTTTTTTTCCCCCCCTATTGTTTCCGTTTCTTTTCTGCCATGATGTTTCTATTTATGATCTGTGGTTGATTGCTGCTTCAGTTTCAATTACTGGTCTTAGTTTCTGTATAAAGTTTTCTACTTTGTTGGAGGGGGATCAAATTTTTTTTAATGCAAGTATTTTTTGTCATAGAGTCAGAGCCGACTAGTTTTGTCTCTGCTGTGATTCATTAAGACATATTGGAAACGGACGTGCAAGGGAGATGATTAAATTATTTTGACCATTTTGTATTATAATTGCGATTCATATATGTGAATCGTCCAAAAGGAAGCTACATGTTTGCTTAGTGTTCTTGGACCTGCCTACAGCTCAATTCATGAATTAGTTCCTTGAGACACTAGTTTTGGAATTTAGCTTTTCAAGTATATCTCAAAGTTCTTAATTTTGTTTTGTTGGATTTAACTCGTCGTCAAGTTGATGAAGAGCTTAACAATTAGTACTCTTCTTTTGTTTCTTTCAATACAAGATGCATCCTATTGTAATGGGCAGTCATATGGAGTCATAGTTCCAAATATCGTTAAATTATAGGCTGTTTTTGTTCATTTCCTTTAACTATTCGTCTGGAAAGTTAATGCAGAAGTTGAAGACTCGTGTAATTAAAAAGGATGTTAATCCTGAATGGAATGAAGACTTAACACTCTCTGTTACAGATCCTGATCTTCTTGTCAAGTTGGTAAGGGGTTGTTTCTTCTTCGTTCACTTATCTATTTCTATCTTTAATTGCCCACAATTAAGATAACTAAGCCAATCAGGTAATTGAGATGCATTATACTGATCTTTCAAAGAGAACACTGTTATTCTAAATATTCATCGTTGTGCTTATACCAAAGCAAGATTAAGTTGAGAAGAAGAATATAATAGATGATGGTTGACTTGTCCGACACGACTTATCCTCCTTGAAGCACATTGCCTTAAGCAAAGTACTCCTTGAGGAAAACGGAGAAAGAAAAAGAAACAAATATGATGAAGTGCATGTGGTGCCTCACATTACGAAGCCTATTTAGTTAATTATTGTAACATCTTATTTTACTTTGCAAAACATCTCTTTTTTCTAAAATAAGCTTGTTAGAAACTTGAATGCTTAATCTGGAGCTGAAAGCAACTGAAATACATAATTTTATCCTGTCAAGGATTTCTAATTTCAAATTGATCACGAGATTTTGTTGAGTTGGTTGATGGTAAACCAGGCATTTATGTAAATTTGATTTTTCTATACCAGATTTCAAAAATCTTCTTCATAGAGTATAGGTGCGAATGTAGGAGTTTGTGGTATGTGCAGTGTAACATACATAGCATCATGTCGTTACTGTTCCGTCAGCCAAAGAAGTAGGATTGCGTAGATTGTAGTCAGACCAAAGAAGTAGGATTACGTAGATTGTAGTCAGAGTTTCAGTGTTTGATGAGGTTAAGATTTGTATTTCAATATCAATTTTATATTTAGGTTGCATCTAGCCACTACTTCATGTTTTGCTATCCAAATATTTTAGCTAGCGCACAAGTTCTTTCAGCCCTTTTTGACAGTTGCCTTGTTGAACTTTTCAATGTAAACAATAGAAGTATTATTGTTGAGAGCTCCTATATTTAAGTTTTATGGCATAAAATGCCTTGACTGAAACTTCCTTAAATCTATTATCTCATCCCAACCTCATATTTTCTTGAAAAATGGCGACCATGTTTTTCGGGAGCTACATCAAGTGGTTTCCTGACATTGTCATTCACTATTCTTTTGTGTCAATCCAGACTGTATATGATCATGACACATTTAGCAAAGATGACAAAATGGGAGATGCAGAGTTCGACATAAAGCCATTTATAGAGGCCTTAAGGATGAGGTTGGCAGGCCTCCCAACTGGCACCATAGTGACAAGAGTACTACCTAGCAGACAAAACTGTTTGTCTGAGGAGAGCTGCATTGTTTGCAGTGAAAGCAAGATTACTCAAGACCTCTGCCTGAGACTCAGAAATGTGGAGTGTGGTGAAGTGGAAATCCAACTGCAGTGGATTGACCTCCCTGGTTCCAAGGGTTTATGAAGCTTTTACATTATTGAGCATCTTCTCTTGCTTGGGGCAAATAGACTTGGTTGCAGTCTTCTGCAACTTCCGGGCTGGGTTGCTTTGTCCATATGAATATGAATTCTGATCTTGTGTGTATCAGTTCCCTACTTGTATGAGGCACATCACCCGGAATGAATGATGTTAGCCTCTTGTATGTTATGACAGAATACCAGTTTAATGTGATCTTGAACAATTGACTTGAAGCATTTGAACCTTTTACGTGGTTGATGGCTACAAGCTTTTTGTGCGTCTACATTTATGGAGACTTGTGAATGGGAGGAAGCGTTTACTAGTTACGGGCAGGAGAAATGGATGTGCTTCTGTGAGCAATGCACGTAAATTCATGCTATACTTCAAACTATTGGGCCCGTTCAAGCTGGTTCGTAACATTTCATGAAAGCTCTAATTTAGTTATTTAAAGGATACCAAAATATAGTTATATGCCATTAACTTTAGAGAATTGAAAGGTGCATGAACATAAACACCGGGGCAATCTCATAACGTTTGCACTAAAATGCAAATATGTTCCCAATGTTTTTCTGGACCAAAATGTCAATATCTCTTTAAATTGACTCCACATGAGGTCTCATTGTTACCTATAGTCCATCCAAAGCTAATGTGGACTAAGGGACTTACATGGACACACGGGATTTCCTTGTGGATCCTTATGTATCACTGCTGAATATTAGTTGAATTAAAAAATAAAAATAGTCATTTTCTATAAAAATATCCTAACACCCTTATACTAATCCATTACGAGTTTAGATGATATTATGATTTGATTTTTCAAAGAAAAAAGTTATAAGCTTTGATGATTAAGTTAATTTCAATTTGATTCATTAATTTTAAGAATGATGATTTTTTTTTTTTGTAACTTGTACATATATTGAGTTAAATGTGATCTATTTTTGATCATTTTCATAATCCTATATAATAAAACAAAAAACTGTGAATAAATGAGCATTGAATAAATTTATTATATTGGTTTATATTAATAAAAAGGTTTAAGTTAAAAAGTGATGCTAGTAACCATTTGAAATAGTAACATAGTTAAATAGTATTCATGACAAGGTATTTACTAACCTAGTTAAATAGTATTCATGACAAGGTATTTACTCTCCTATAAAAAGATTAGGTAGCTTTTTGGATAAGCTTTAAATGCTCTTGTGATGTTTAAATTTGGTGTTCTATTTTTCTTTAAATAGAAGGTATGGCAATGTTTGAAAGTTTCAACAATTGAAAGTTATAGCATTTTTTCTTATATATATTTGTATACGTTAAATTAAATAGATTGAATTGGGTTGAATTTTGAAGTATTATGGAGTGAATTAGATTGAATTATAGTTTGATGTAAGTAGCTAAATGCCTAATAATTCAATAAACTTTGTAATTAGAAGAGTAATAGGAAATCTTTATTAATGTTTGAGTTGTTCGACGAGTTGATTCTTATTTAAGCTAAGAGTAATGAGATTGATTTACTTGAGGATAAGAAATTGCTCAAGTGAGAGGAAATTTGATGTATGATAATATGTATTAATTACACCATGTCTTTAGCATAATTTTAAGAGTATATAATTTATATTTTGAGGATTTTCATTTGATTTAGTACTTAATATGGTTTATATTTCTTTACAAGACTTTTTCCAACTCTTTAATAAATAATGAATGAATTTAGAAAAGTTTTAATTGAATTGGAGTGATTTTGGGATGATTTTAGAGGAAGGAATCATAACATAGTACTAATAGGGTACCATGTTGTTGAATATAAGGGAAAAAGAGAGCCAGATTGTTGAATATGAGGTAATAGGGACTAATGTTCCAAAACAAGGGACCAACATATACCCATGTTCAACTCATGTTAGATATTTTTTCATTATGATCTTCCTATTTTTGGCTAGAGTAATATGACCCTAATATGCAGCTATGTTAGACTTATGTTGGTGATAATTTTTATAAAATAGATGTCAAGAGGATCTACTTCTTTCTTTGTTTGATACGTGCTTGGAATATAACCATAAGATTTCATGAAATAAAAAGAGAGAAGAGAGAAGAAACAAGGAGGGAGACATCTAGGAGGAAAAGAAATTAGTATTAAGGCTCAAGAGACTGAAGAGCATATCAAAGAGAAGAAATGTTTAAGGAAAGTGACATTCCATCAAGATAAGTCAAAATGCATCAAGATTGAAGAACCATAAACTCATTCTTATCTTTTATTTCCTTAATATTCTTTGTGGATTATCTTTGTTTTATAATAAACTAAATTATGATGTTGATTTAGATTTGATAGACCTTAGGATTTATATTTTGAATTGATCTTTGGTTTAGTGAATTCCTAGTTTTCTTAATATTCATTCATTATTATATATTATATTGAATTGAAGGAATGGGAGTTGAAGATTCAATAATCAGATTCATACATTAAGATTGGAAGATGATTTGCATATTTAGATCAAAAGATGAATAATGGGGGTTGAGTGGGTTGTTCGACAGAGCATTACATGATCTTTTTTAGTTAGGGTGAAACCTATTATGGGAATTCATAAAGAAAATTAATACATTCTTAAGTTACTTTGAATAAGAAGAGATTTTAGTCAATTCAATTTAGAAATAAGGATTGTATTGCTCAAGAAAGAAGATGGTTGTAACCTAAAAATTCATATCAGATCAAGTAGCTAAGCTTAATTATTAAATCAAGATAAGTCAAGCATAGTAGAGTTCTAGGGGGATTCCACATAAGTCTTATCTATTTATTGATTATTTGTTCTTATCTATAGTTATGGCTGATTAAATCTTATTGATTTTTTAGTTAGTTAGTTTTCCAATTTCATCATTCATTTATTTAGACTAGATAATAGAAAGACATTTAGTACTAATAATCATAGTCCTTGTCATCGATCTGTACTTGTCAATAGTAGCTATGACTATATTATACGCTTGTGATCAAAATGCAATAAGTTTTTGCTACCATTTTAAAGGATTGTAATATTAAGAAAGGCTTAATTTTATTAAGGGTTAATTGCTTACAAAAGTCCAAACTTTCTTCAAATTTTCAATTATAGCCCGAACTTTAAAAAGTAGCAATAAAATGCCTAAATTTTTAATTTTTTTCAATTCTAGCTCGAACTTAGTCTTACTGTTATCTTTGTTGACATGGCATAACCACGTGTCGACGCCCCTCCATAATTACACTTCTCAACTGGTTTAGGTGAAGATTGTCTAATTAGTGAAACGACGTTATTTAGCTTTGAAAGTAAAACAATGTCGTTTCAACTAAAATCAAATGAAAAAACTTTTGTCTCTCTTCTCTGTCATGCAACGTTAAAAACTCTGTAACCTGAAATCTCCCAAATCTCCCAAAGTTAGTGCTTCTTTTATCCTGCGTCGGCGCTTCTTCTATCTCTATGATTTCTCTGTAACCTGAAATCTCCCAAATCTCCCAAAGTTAGTGCTTCTTTTATCCTGCGTCGGCGCTTCTTCTATCTCTATGATTTCTTCATCAGGTAAATACTGAAGAAGCAGTCGCCAAACTTCCTATGGTGCCAACTAGGGTATGATTGGTCCTCTCTCTCTATTCTTCTTTCCACTCCAACTAGAGTAACTGAATACATGATGGTCGACTTGCATTTCATCTTAGTGTTTAGTGAAAAATATGATTTCTATTTGACTTGTTCTATGCTCTAATATTTAATATTTGGTTTAACTTGCATTCCATTTGGTAAATACTGAATGCATTCTATTTGGTAATTACTGAAAAATATGATTTTTATTTAGTAATTATTATATGCATTCCATTTTATTTGTCTCAAAATTTTAACTGTAGTTTCTTATTTGTATATTATGGATACATTCTTTTTTTAGGTGGTACATCCACAAAATGACTTATGATCGTTTCAGTAGGTGAGGCTACTAAGTTGTGATGTATTGTGAAAAAAATTCAGGAAATTTGTAAAGGTATATTTCTGGTGCTTTTCCATCATTTCATTTTGTATTATCCTTGCATTTGAAAATATGGGTGTATTATTTTGAAGCAATCATTCTAACCTATTTCTGTAGTTGTTGATTCTTTTTTTCTTCTTAGTTATTACTTTTGTTTTTCTTCTTATAATATTTATCATTTCGTATTTAGTCATAGTTTGCCTTTCTCGATGTTGGTCAATTTTGAATTTCATTATAGTGGAGTGTTGGAAAGGCAGGAAAATAAATATGTTGGGGGTAAGATTAAAAGAAAAAAGGATATGAGAAATGATGAACTAAGCATGCTAGTTATAAAAAGGGATTTCCAAAGATAAATGATATAGAGTAATCTCTATGTTTTACAAATTTTCACATAAGTACATTAGAAGCTTGATGGAGGTAGGCTTAAAGCAAACAGGGACATGTTGGATATGTTGAAAAAATTGGAAGAATTGAATTGTCAGAATGTTCAAATATACTAGGATTATGGTTATGAGAATCCTGCGACAGATGGTGAGGAGGCAAATTATGATGGTGAATTAGAGCAAGATGAGGGGATGCTCCATGTTGAATTGGAGCAAGATAAGGACTTCACTGTTATGCAGGATAATGATTCTGGTGATGATTTAGTTGACGAGGGGTTCTTTGGAACTGATGATGAAGAATATGTTAATGCTAGAACAAATGAGAGGAGGTGCGTGAAGACTTCGCAAAGTGTGTTTGAATTCGATAATGTTGTTAATGGTTTTGGTGGAAGTGAAAACAATTTCAATGAAGTTAGTGATCATTCGAATGATACTGGAAGAGTAGAAAGAAGTTCACATTGTGCAAATAATGATTATGATGACAATGATGATGAATTTCAATCACCAGTTCCTAGTAATGATGAAGCATCGATGCCAAAGAAGAAATACATTAGTTTTAATCCAAAAGTTGAAAGGATAGATTTTAAGTTTGAAATTGGAATGAAGTTCAAGGACGAGAAGTATTTGAGGGAAGATATAAGGAAATATACAATTATAAATGGATATAATGTTTCAATGGTGAGATTGTTGGATTGCGTACGGTCCGAGTGTTCCCAATATACTGCGAAAAAGACCATACAACAACATGATGTATAATAAAAAATACCAAGGATGTACGAAAATACCTTATTGTCGTGGATAGGTTGCTTCTTTTTCAGATTCCAAGACATTGCAAACGTGAATGCCCTATACCGGTATCCACACGAGTATGCACGATCCGGGCTGTGGCTGTGATGTGCTAGCACGTCCTGAAACTCTTTCCGAACACCGCACGATTTTCCTCTCGGATGGTGGCTAGGGTTTTGTGACAATTGTGTCTTGCATATAATGAGACCTAAGCTTCTCTATTTATAGAGAAACCCTAATCCCATTGAAGGTCAATAAGTTTCGGCCCATTATATCTCATATAATAAAAGCCCGACAACTTAATTCAACCTAGCCCAATAAATATATCT
>JANVCQ010000006.1:27100581-27113765 GCA_025531925.1 Erythroxylum plowmanianum | reverse complement strand
TCATCAAAATACTGAAGCATGTTCAGTAAAATATCAAATTCCTACTCTTCCAATCGATACCCTTACTTGATTTAATACATCTTTTTAACATCAATACCAAAATATATGAACTTTTATGGAGATGTAAATGAAAAGTGTTAGGAATATAAGGGTTCAAGAATCACTTCATTTGGAGGTTGGATAGCAAAATTTTCGCCGAAAGAATCAAACAAGATTTGGTTCTCAATCATATCAAACTTGTCTCGGGACAAATGACATAACTTTCACTAGAGATGTTGGATTAAGATTTTCTTGGGATGATTTCAAAGTGAACTTTGAGATATACATCCACAAAAGCATACATCTATTTGCCTAAATAAGAAAAAGTTCCATGGTCCTTTAGTGATTGTTAGTTTTTAATAAGAAAATTTTTCTTTTAATCTTTGTCCATTCTAAAGTAAAAAAAATATGGCTTTTTTTTGGTCTAATGAGAATTGTTGAGTCCATATGATGATATATATGTACTCTTAAGTTAATGTTTTTATTTATTAGTGTCAATGGTGTTTATTTAATTAAGTGGTGTTTCTCAATTTGTTGGACATAGCTTTTTGCTTAGATTTTTAATGCTTTAATTTAGCTAATTATTTTTTATTTCAAAGTGTTGATTGCTTATATCTTAAATAGTCTCTAACTTTATTTCAAGTAACCTTTTTCTTTTTTTAACCTTTCTTCCTAAACATAATTGTATTATTACTTTTAAGTTGTCTTATATGGTTTTCACACTTATAGAATATAGCTAAGTTATCTTTGCATCTTGCTCACAATTATCTTCGTGTTTTAATTGATAGTATGCTCATAATATTTATACCAATATTTTTAACTTTATACCAACATATGAGATTGAGATAGAGAAGACAAATACAAAAAATGAAAAATATCAATTTTTTAAACTTTAAAATAAAATTTATACACTTTTTTTCTTCATAAATTTTAGTAATTGTTAGTTTTTAATAAATAAATTTTTACATTTAAACTTATCCATTTGAAAGTAAAAAATATTTTACGACCATCTCAATAATATTTTTACCATAATTTTCTTTTTAGCTTATTAATGTGTGTGATATGGTATCTCTTTAGTGCAATTTATAGTAGTCTTATGAGAATTGTTAGATCTTATGATGATATTAAAAGTATGGTCCAAAGCTATCTTATAGTAAATTGCTTCAAGGCATAAGTTTCTTTCCCAGGCATTTTCATCATTAGTCTCTTTGGTGTTAATTTAATTGAGTGGTGTTTTTCAAGTTGAGTTCTATCTATCATCATATTCTCTTTGCATTATTGAGATTTAGTTCTAGTTCTTTTAGTCGTTAGTAGAATTTTTTTTTGTTTTAGTTTGTGCTCTTGTATTCTTTATTTTATAATATCTAAACTGTCTAGCTTTAGGTGAGAGTTTCTTAGTTCTAGGATAGATATGCACTTTGAATTTATGTGAGGTTTGGCTTGTTCTCACCATAGCATGGTGTATAAAAATTCTATTTAGTCTAAAATTCTTTAAGAGCGCAAATGAAAATTAAATAAGGGAAAAAGACTATTTAAAAGTAGATCAAAAAGTTTCTCTTTCATTCTCATTAAGTTCCATCTAAGTCTAAAATTAATAGATTGTCTTCTTCTCAAGTTCACATTGACAATTACTAGATCATCTTCGTTATTCTTTTATGTTTGTCTTTAAGTTTCTTTTGCAAGACCTCCATCATTCATGAAAACACTATTTGAGATGTTAAACTTTTTTCTCTCAAGTCAAATTTGTGTTATTCCATTCTCTTTTCAGTTTTTCCTTTTTAAATCACCAAGAACAATTTTTAGTTTTATGCATCCTTATCAAAATATGCTTTTAAGTAAAGTTTGTTCTTTATTTTGTTTTGTTTTCATTTCTTTTTTCAAGATATGCATATTATTGCTAGGTTATTCTCATAATTTCTTGATAAAATACCCAAATAATGATAAAGACTCGAGATCAATAAACTAAAACATGCCTAATTTTTAGCTAATTATACATTTTTAGAAGAATATTTAAATTATTGTTTTTACTAATTGCTCGTGAATTGAAATTACTCCTTTCCATTTCCAAGTGCTCTCCAAGTCCTAAGTTCTCCAACCCCTTCATAACTCAGGTAATCTTATCTCTTCGATTCCTCACATAAATGCACATGTATGCTTCATGGTTTTGCTTCATTTGGGTTGCAATTAGAACATGGAGTAGAGATGATGAGGTGTGTATTGGAGGAGACGAGTTGTGGGAGAGAAAAGAAAAGAAATAGAGGGAGTTGACGTGTTTTTTCTAAAATTTTTCACGTCTTTCTATTGGACCCTGTTTCTGGAGCCTAACTATCTGGAAGTCATAAAACGTGAGCATATCCCAATGAAATCTCCTTAACCATCATCGGTTCATCTTCATGCTTTGATACTATAAATGTTAGGTCCCTGAGTTCTGCGAGCCGGTTCACCGAGCCTAACGGACGAGAATTTTTGCAGAGACTCTTCAGGAAAAGTTCGCCACGAAAAACTTTTGACTTTGCCACAGTGAAGTTTCCTTATTAAACCCAAGCATCTCTCGGGATAAATACACAGCGAGGAGAAGATTGACTTCACCGCGATGAAGATGGAAAATTAACCATACTAATACCTTTCGAGAAGGGTTCACGCAAGAGCCTTCCCTAGGTTTCTCCATCTATCCTAACCTTACTTTCACTCTAAATTTTCCTAATTTCACTTCCTCTAATGCAATATTATTTCATGACAATTCAACTACCAACATTATTTCATAAAACTCTCTAATCTCTATTCATTTGATTCCTTACTTACAATAAATTATCATCCTTCACAAATTCCTATTTTTCTTTTCCATAACACATCTCACTCATGTGTAACATCAATTTGTACTCAAAATTTATCATCTCAAATCGATAACTTCTTCAAGTATACTTAATTTCCACTCAAACTCATCCATGCACAAACTCATATTTCATTAACCTCAAAAGGAAAGAGTCTTACAAAGCTTTAATGGGCATTTCAAGCCACAATACATCAATGTCTCAAAATCTCAAAATATAAAAGTTACATGAACTAATAATCCTCAAAATGCAACTAAAGCCTTTTTTTTACAAATTTTAGCTTAAAATACAAAACATGCAGAATTTAGAGTGATGCCTTAATCACTCTATCTCATTCTCTTCACCTAAAGATGGGAAAAAATAGGGGAGAGCTTAAAGCTCGTGGGTAACAAGTTTATAATGGAGAAACAAGCAAATCCTTGAAAATATTCTTTTGTCACAGAAAATTTCTTATTGAATCATAAAATGCATAGTTTTTTAATTCTCAACAAATTTACAATAACACAAATCATATATGCATCAACTTGTCAACACATAAGCATATCAAAATGGTGTGGGTGGGTCCAAAATAGAACGTACTACACATTTCCATATAATGGTCCTGTGTAGCCGTAAACAGAACTTACTATCACAATCCCACTTAACGGTCTTACATAGCTGTGAACTTATAGGAGTCCATGAAGGACCTCCATGCCATTAGTAGGTAGGCGAGAGAACTATTTGGTCAAGTATACTTGACTTAACTTAGGGGACTACCACAAACCCACATAACATGTATTTCATGAATTGAAAATAGATTGCCCAAAATGGCATTTTTTTGAAAACATGATTTTCTTAACATTTTACCACAAGGGTATATTTCAGAAACACAATTGTCCATGAACATGAAATATTTCACATGCATTTCCATAAACCAAATTCTCATACCAAACATATAACAATTTCTCAAGTCATTCAAAAGCAATAATGCAACAATTATGAAGCAATTTGAAATCATTTTATTTTCTTGCTTTAAAAGAAAACATTCATGGCTCAGTACTTAATTATAAACATGAAACCCATCTTAAAAAATCCTTGCTTAAACTTTGCTCAAAGATTCCTCTCCTTTCGATCTTCTTGCCTTCCTTAATTCCCTTTATCAATGGCAAAAATTCCCATTCAATAGGAATACAATGAGGACCCATATATAGCACATTCACTAAGATAAATTCAAAATACTCAAACTCTTCCAAAAGTCCAAACCTTTGGGTCAATTTTTCACCATCATTTTGATCAGGTAAATGAAAATTTTGATAACACTTCATTCTATAAAAATGTTCCTCATTTTCATAAGTTTCTAATGAGACCAAAATCATTCAATTTGGTTTAGAAATCTGAAAGCTATACACCAAACATTTTTGGATTGTTCTTATGCTGAAACAGTATTCTGTGTTCAAATTCCATCCAACAATTGAAATTCTTAGAGACTGAATTAGAATTTGATCTCATCAGAAAATTTGTATCCCTATGTCTCTAGTTTACTCCCAATTAAAAATAACTCCATTTTGATAACTATAGGATAAGATATCATTAAAATACCAAAGCATGTTTGTGTAAGAAAGTTGAATTCATCGCGGTGCACTTGTCTAGAAGCCTACGAAATTTCCAGCCCTCATCTCATTTTCCAGATTTTTCACATTCAACATCTACCCCTAACACATCTTATACAAAAATCATCCTTTTTACTTCATTTACACTTCATTCTCTACTCCATTTCAACTCAATATCATCCATAAACAAATTATAGTCTATGACTGATCATGAACACCAATAATAGAACATACAAATATATACAAATTCATCATCAACTTCCTACACATATTCACTTTATTTTCACTTTCATTTCACTTCTAACTATCACAAAATATGCTTGATTCAACAAATCAAGAAGGGTTAATGCTTATGCTTACTTGTTTAGTTTCAAGATATTCAAACTCTTCAAGATCTCTCTCTTGAAAGCTAAAAACATGGAACCCTAGCTTGTTTTTCTCTTCTTCTTCTTTTGTCTCCAACGAACTCTCCTTCTTCTCTCTTCTCACTCATGTTTTCTCCTTCTCTACCATGCAAGGCACCTTTTTTCTTCCCTTAATACCCTTAATGAGTGTGCAATGTCCATTTTGCCCTTCCTTATATGCCTTATGTTCTTTATCATTAAGTGAACTACCAAAAATACCCTTATACAATCTTACTACCTTAACACTTTAATTCAATTAATCTATGTCATAAAATCCTACTAACCTTGACATAATAATTAACTCCAAAAAAAATTATCAAAATCTCATAATTCATTTAAATCATGTTTAACTAAAGATAAAATATGGGGGCCAACACTTTTATTCATTTTCTCAAACTATTTATAACATTTAGCTTTTACGTGTTTGTTATATAGGGATTACATGAATCAATCATTCCACTATATTTACTAAACAAATTCTTTTAAAAAAAAACAGATTTTTTCCTCTTCCTGCAACTTCTTCTATCTTTTTGTGCCAGCTCACGATTTGTTGAAGATTCCCCTTGTGTGTATGCACCATTACTTCCTCCATTGAAAATAACCTTGCCCTCAAGGTTGAAGTCAAGTTAGACTTTTTGAAATTTCTATAGAGGCTCCCACGTTGCTTCTTTTTGTGATTGAGAATCCCACTGGATTAGAACTTGTGGATGAAGGCATCCATTGCTTAGTACATACTGTGAATCTAAAAACTTCTTTGGCTTAGGCACTAGATAACCTTCATTAAAGGACTCTAGCAAGGGAAGCATTTGCTCCATAGGATCACCCACACAACGCTTTAATAAAGATACATGCAAAACATTGTGAATCTGAGCTGATTGTGGTAACTATATCTGGTATCCCATTGCACCAATTTTTTTTGGATTTTATAAGGGCCATAATATCTTTTAGAGAGCTTATGCATTTTTTGTTAAGAAACAATAACCTGTCGAAGAGGCTACAACTTGATATACATCCAACCTCCAAGCGAGGATTGTTGATCAATTTGGTGGCGATCTGCCTACTGATTCAAACACAGTCGAGCCTTACGTGAATTAGCTTTAATAATCTCAAGAACCATTAAGCAAGTGCTAAGCATCTCATCCACTAAATTGACACTTGAGTTGCATAAAATATAATATTTTATAACTTTCGGTGGTCTCCCATACACTGCTTCAAAAGGGGACATTTAAATGTCAAAGTGCCTTGAGGTGTTATAACTAAATTCCGCCCAAGGTAAGAAACTTGTCCACTTAGAGGGCTAGTCCATTACAAAGCAACACAAGTAATCTTCTAAACATTCTTTGTTTGCTTATCTGTTTGTGGGTGGTATAAGCTACTAATGGCCAATGTTGTCCCCTGTAATTTAAAAAGCTCCTGCTAAAATAAGCTCATGAAGATAAGGTCATGATCTAAGATTATGTGAGATGGGAACCCATGAAGTCTGCAAATTTCTTTGACAAAAACTGCTGCCACAATGTTAGCTATTTAATTCCCCTTTAAAGCAAAAAAATGACCATATTTTGAAAGTCAGTCAACAAGAACAAAAATCACTGTCTTACAATTTAAAAGAGGGAGCTGGGCAATAAAATCCACTAGTGTGATGTCCCATATTTTTCTGGAACAAGTAACAGTTGTAAGAGGCCATATGGGGCATGAATCACTACTTTGACTTGCTAGCAAATTTGGCATGTGGCCACATACTCACGTATTTTATGTCACATTCCAAGCCCAGAAAAAGATGTTGCTATCCTCGCTAAAGTGCGTTGAAATTCGACATGGCCCCCTAATGGTGAATTATGAAATTCAATAAGTATCAACTCCTAAATGGCCACTTTGTGATTGCATCAATTTTTGTGATTGCATTGCCACACCAGACCCAAATACTATGTGGCCCAAGTAAGATATTTAATGGTATGGGCCACTTTGTGATTGCATCAATTTTTGTTAAGTCCATTGCCACACTAGACCCAAATATAATATGGCCCAAGTAAGATAATGAAACACAACCTAACTCACATTTTAAGGGCTAAACAAAGAAAGAATTCTCCTTTAATACTATGAAGACTATAGCTAGATGTTGGAGGTGCCATGCCTAATCCAAGCTGTAAATTAAAATATCGTCAAAGAAGATGAGTATATAGCGTCTCAACTATGGACGGATTAAATTATTCATCTTTGACTAGAATGAAGAAGGTGCATTGTTGAGCCCGAAATGAAGAACAGCGGACTCATAATGACCATTATGGGTTCTAAATGCTATTTTATGAACATCATCTAGATGAAACCTCAATTGATGATACCCAGCTCGCAGATCCAGTTTAAAGAAAACATTTGCACTATGAAGCTCATCAAGGAGTTCATCCACTTTTCGTATAGGATATCTGTCCTTAATAGCCACTGTTGAGAGCTTTATAGTCTACAAAGAACCTCTATATTCTGTCTTTTTTCTTGACCAATAATATTGGTGAAGAAAACAGGCTATTGCTATGCCTTATAATCCCTTCTTTCAGCATTTCACATACGAGCCTTTCAATTTCCTCTTTATGGAAGTGAGGATACCTGTATATTTTGACATTAACTAGTGGTGCTCCTAGAATCAAAGGTATTTGATGCTCTATTTTTGTAAATAGTGGTAGCCCCTTTGGTTGTTGGAAAATACTCACATAGTCAGATAAAAGTGCTTGCAATGGAGCCACATATTACGAGGGGTCTTCTCATCAATTTTTATTTTTTGTATCTCATCCTCTAATGTCATGACAAGTTGAAAATATGATGTTATTACATTGGTTTGTTCTGCTCTTCTTAGTTGCCCCATTGAAATGTTAGTTAACTCTACTCGGGTCATGCCATGTAACATAATTGATTCCCCTTTTGTAATCAAATCTCATCCACATTCCTTTGTAGTCACTCAGCACTGATCCTATCTCAGCTAACCATTGCACACCAAGGACAATATCTATACCAAACAATGGCAATAAATAAATATCAATAAGAAATTTATGTTTATCAATGATAATGACATTTTTTGGACATCACCCTATGCAACTCAGCTATTCACCATTGCCAACCGTTATGTTCACGTACTTTAAATGATGAACTAGTAATCTTAGTTGCTGAGCTAATCTTGTCTAGATGAAATTATGAATCAATCCACTATCAACTAATATTACAATGTCTTGCCCCGCTAATTTCCCTTGTAGTTGCAGGGTTGCTGGAGCTATATTCCCTTGTAAGGCATGTAAAGAAATTGTTGGCTCCTCAAACGATAAGTCTAGTTTGAATGGCTCTTACTGCTCTAAATTTGGTGGTAGCCCTTCCTCTTCATTCTCGGGGGTAACCAAACTATGAAACAAAACACTTTAGCAATGATGGCTTGGGACAAATTTGTCATTATAATTTTAGCAAAGCCCTTTTGACCTTCTCTCCTCCATTTATGTTGTTATTAGCCTCTTGATTGTACCTGACTAGGTCCTAGTAGTAATTTGGGAGCTACTGGCAACACTGAGGTGGCGTTAGTAGACTAGGTCTGATTAACTGAAGGCATCGCAACCACAGGTGTGAACTTGTAATAAGGAAGTCCCAGTTTAGAGGTTTGTAGCTTATCTTCTATGAGTCTAGCTACTCCAATTGCATTATGAAGAGATCCAGGTTTCAAGAGAGCCACCTCTCTTTTAATCTCATTTTTTAGCCCTGAAATGAAGCAGTAAGTAAGCTTGCGATGCTGAGGCTAGCAATCCTGGTGGAGAGTTGTTCAAACTCTTGCATATAAGCAATAACCGTAGAACTTTGGGAAAGTTTTAACAGAGTTGTTTCATAGTTCACATAGGTTGAAGGCCTAAAACGTGTTTCCAAATAGATGGCAAGTTGACTCCAAGTACTTAGTTGTCTCATTGTTTCCGTCCAACGAAACCATTGTAGAGCTGCTCTCGCCATAAAAAAAGGATGCTAGAGTGAGTTTTTCATCTTCTGGCATCCTATGACAAAGAAAAAAACGATCAATCTGAAATAGCCACCCTATGACATCTTCCTTCGAGAACATACGTATCTCGAGTTTTGGAAGTCTAGGTTGTGACTATGAATAAGTTCTCTCTGATGTCAAGGAAAAATGTGTTGAATGCAGTGTAGGCAGGAGTGAAGGTGGGGACGTTTATGAGGGCGTTTCTTGACCTTCCATTCTACCAAGTGTTTGTACGATGGTCTCCAATGTCTTTTTCATCCAGTCATTTGTAGAGCTGTTTTTGGCAATTTCTGTACTGTGGGTTTGAACGGTGTCTATGACGTCTTCTAATTTTTTTTCTAGGTTTTGTATAGTTTCTTCCATTGCTCTATATCTAGTAGTGGTACCCTCTATCATCTCTTAATGAAAGCACCAATGATGAGGTGTGGATTGGAGGAGACGAGTTGTGGGAGAGAAAAGAAAAGAAATAGAGGGAGTTAAGATATTTTTTTCCCTAAAATTGTTCATGTCAATAGAGGGAGTTGATGTGTTTTTTCTAAAATTGTTCATGTCCATTCATTTTCTTGAACTGTTTATAACATTTACCTCTTATGTATTTGTTATAAAAGGATTACATGCGTCAATCATTCTGGTATATTTACTTAACAAATTCTTTCAACAAAATAGATTTCATCCTCTTCCTGCAACTTCTTCTATCTTTTTGTGTCAGCTCATGGTTTGTTGAAGGTTCCCCTTATATGTATGCACCAAGAGATCTGTATCTCCACTTTTTCCTAACCATTTTCTTTACCATGAATAGTCTTATTAGCATCCTTATATTCTATCTTTTTTCTCTTTCTTACATACCTAAAATGGATTCGTTTGTCAAAAAATAAAGCTACCTTTCTTTCTTTTTTTCGGATGAATCGAGTACACAAAGCTCTTTGATAAATAGTGCTTAAGTTTAAAACTTCCATTTTGATGGGTGAATGAACAATATAAGCCATAATGAGCAAGAGATATATCAGATCATGAAACTTCAATGATGATAATGAGGTGAAGGATCATAATTTATCAATCCCAGACAATTCAAGTGCAATATTAAGTTTCTTTCTTTTCTGTGTCAAATTTCTTATTTCATTAACCAATAGCTAATGCATGTTCACTTCCAAATCTTGAAATAGAATAAAATATGCATAGTTAATGTTGTGAATCTCAATTTCAATCTTAACTTACATTTTCTCATTTGATACTTCAGGGATTTGTATGTCCGATGGGTACTTTTATAATCACCCTAGCTAGATTACTTACTTGTAAAAAGGCCTCATTAGATCTTCCTTATGTTTCATGTAGTATCTTTTCTGGTGTTGCTGTTGTGGATGGGAGTCTTTTCTGTTGCATAAGGTACGGAGCTGATTTCATCACTTTTTACTCCACTTTGCCTGTAATGTAATTGATACGGTCCTTAGCACATATTTGGGCAATGTTTGATATCTAATTAATTCCCCTTGTTTACTTCAGTTTCCACTTGTTTCTCGATGTGGAAAGATGCAAAAACGGTTGTGCGTGCCAAAGACTATCAAAAATTGGGCTACAAAATTTACCTGGTCGTTTGTAAACTTTTAAACTTTGTTAAGACACTCGTCCCACATCAGTGGGATGAGAATATGAGAGGAGGAAAGAAGCCTATAAAAGGAGGCTCTCTCCTCCTCCTTCAATGTACCAAAAACATAATTCCACTTTCATAGTAAAATTTCTTCTCTCTCCATGGCTTTTACCCTATTAGGGTTTTCCACATAAATTTCTTGTGTTCTTTAATTTCTTCCTATTTCCTATATCTTTTCCTTTTTCAGTGCTTTCTTTTCCAACAAGTGGTATCAGATCCACGCTTGGGTTAAGTTTAAATCTATTTGTCATATGCTCTGTGGTTGCCACTTAGTGTGGATCCTCCACATTAGAAAGTAAATTAGATTTTGCAGTACTCTCAGGTGTGCACGGTGTGCTTGTGGGACCATCTTTCGGTTTTCATACCTAGTGGGACCCACTGTCCCCTGATATTCCTAAATTGTTCAGTGTCATCATTTGTGAGGCTCATTTCATATGGGGACCATGAGGTTACTATTCACATGTGGGGTCGACTTATGTGAAATAATGGGAGGAGCTTTTCGACAGAATGTCAGAAGTGAAAGGAGAATATAAGGTGGATAAATTCTACAGTAGAAATTTCTCGATTTGGAAGATGAGAATGAGGACTATCTTGGTGAAAGATAAGTTACTCGCAACAATCGTCAAAAGGCCAGATAATATCACCGATGAAAAATGGGAAGAAATGGATGCAAAAGCAATGGAAAATTTACATCTCAGATTGGCAGATGAGATATTGTCAAGTATAGAGGAGAAGAAGATAGCCAAAGAAATTTGGGATTATCTTACAAGCATATACGAGGCAAAGTCCTTACACAACAAAATACTTCTCAAGAGGAGGTTGTACACTTTGCAGATGTCAGAATCTTTGACAGTAACTGAGTATGTCAATATATTGAATTCTCTATTTTCACAACTCAAAAACATGGATTGTGTGATAGGGACGAGTGAACGAGATAAAATTCTACTTCAGAGTTTACCAAATTCATACGATCAACTCATTATTAACTTAATGGCCAACTTGCTTGTGGAAAGTTTAAACTTTGACAATATTGTAGCTGTAATCATTAATGAGGAAAAACGGTGCAAGAATAAGGAGGGATCTTCACAGCAAGTAGAGGCATTAGCGGTGACGAGAGGTAGATAAATGGAACGTGGTCCCAGTGGGAGTCAATAACACGATAGATCAAAATCTCAGAATAAGAAAAATTTTAAGTGCCACAATTGTGGCAAGAAAGGTCACTACAAGAAAGATTGTTGGAACCTGAAACAGAGTTCTGGTCCTCAGGGAAGAGTTGCTGACCCTTAAGGAAATGTTGCAAGCATATCAGACGACAATAACGCCTTGACTTGTGAAGCATCAATAACATATGATGACAAGAGGATGATGCAGGATGTGTGGTTGGTTGATTCTGGTGCAACATATCACATGACCCCTCGTAAAAAATGGTTCTATCACTACAAACCAGTCTCAGGAGGTGTTGTATATAGCTACAGTGATCAGGCCATAAATGTTGTTGGAATTGGATATATCAAGATGAAGATGTACGATGGAATTGTTCGTACCATTCAACAACTAAGACATGTTAAAGAAATTCAGAAGAATTTATTATCGTTAGGACAATTGGACGACCTCGGCTATAAGATGGAGTGTGAAAGGGGAATCACGAAGATAGTTCGTGGAGCGCTAATGATAATGAAGGCAGAGAAGATAGCTGCTAACTTGTACATGGTAAAGGGAGAGACTTTGGTGGATGGAGAAGCTTCAATTGCCTCAAGTAACAAAGAGAGGTCTTCAATGATATGGCACAGGAAACTTGGTCATATTTCGGAGCAAGAAATGAAGATTTTTGTGGATCAGAAACTACTTCCTGGGCTCATAAAGGTTTCATTACCATTTTGTGAGCAATGCGTAACAAGCAAACAGCATCAGTTGAAGTTCAACATATTGGGCTCTAGAATCACAAATGTTCTAGAATTGGTTCACTCTGATGTATGGCAAGCACCGATTGTGTCCCTGAAAGGAGCGAAGTACTTTGTATCATTCATTGATGATTATTCCAAGAGATGTTAGGTGTATCCAATCAAGAGCAAGGGAGATATATTTCAGACCTTCAAAGAATACAAAGCGCGAGTCCAGTTGGATATAGGAAATAAGATAAGGTGCCTTAGGACAGATAATGGAGGAGAATACACTGGTGCAGATTTTGATAGTTATTGTAAGCAAAATGGTATCAAGCGACAGTTCACAACGACATATACTCCACATCAGAACGATGTAGCAGAGCGGATGAACAGAATGTTACTGGAGAGAATCAGGGCAATGTTAGTGACCGTTAGTCTGGAAAAGTCTTTTTGGGCTAAAGCTGTCAATATCGCTTGTTATGTAATCAACCGAAGTCTGTCAACGGCAATTGATTTGAGGGCACCAATGGAGTTATGGACAGGTAAACTAGTAGATTATTCTAACCTTCATATTTTTGGAAGTCCTGCATATGTGATGTACCATGCTCAGGATGTTTCAAAGTTGGATCCTAAGTTTAGGAAATGTATTTTCGTAAGCTATGCTGATGATGTAAAGGGACATCACCTGTGGAATCCCACTACCCTCAAGGTTGTTATCACACAAGGGAAGCTTACAGTTGGCATTCTGATTATATTATGGATAGCAATGTAGCATACTGTCTACTCACTGAAGATG
>JANVCQ010000006.1:27076967-27087487 GCA_025531925.1 Erythroxylum plowmanianum | reverse complement strand
AATTATTTTTCAGGAATTGAAGAGTACCCCGTTAGACACACGGGAGTATGCCTACTGCACGTAAGTCAGGGTTCGAGATCGGGATCAGTTTGCGTCTGCATTAGTGTATTGCGGGGCACGAACTCGGATATCGCCAATGATGTCAGGTTCCGGTCATGCGGGAGTGGGGTGTTACATTGTGGGTATGGGCTGATTGTATTTTTTTCTACAAAGAAGAAATAAGAAAATATGGGTGTTAGATTTTTTCCTTTTTTGTAAATAAAAATAGTTAAAATAAAATAAAATATTTAAGTAAATAAAGAAATTAAATAATTAAATGAGAAAAATTAAAACAAAAATCCTTGAATTGCCTCCCAATCAACACGTTTCTTTATTGTCTTTGGCTAGACACAAGTTTCATGCTTCAGATTGATTCGTAATGGCTGAATGAAATGAATCCCCTCTACAAAAGAGACATCAAAATTGTCAATGAAAGGTTTAAGTCTATAACCATTTACCTTAAATATTTTGTTAGTCTCTAAACTTTCAATCTCAATAAAACTATGAGGAGAAATATTTCTAACAAGATATGGTCTAGTCCACTTAGACCTTAACTTACCAGCCACGAGTTTTATCATGAATTATGGAGTAAGTATTTTTGACCTACTAGAAATTGTTTCCGATGAAAGAATTTGTCATGTAGGTATTTAGGTTTATCTTTGTACATCTGAACATTTTCATATGCTTCTAATCGTATTTCTTCAAACTCTTGAAGTTGTAACTTTCGCTCCTCTCCCGCTGCCTGAGCCTCAAAATTGCATTGCTTAACTGCCCAAAAAGTACAATTTTCAATTTCAACAGGTAAATGGCACATCTTACTAAAAACTAACCGATAGGGCGACATTCCAAGAGGTATTTTGTAAGCAGTGTGATAGGCCCATAATGCATCATCTAAATGTGAGCTCCAATCTTTGCAGTTGGAATTGATTATTTTCTCCAAGATACTCTTTATTTCTCGGTTAAAGACTTAAGATTGTCCATTTGTTTGTGGGTGATAGGTGCTTGTTATAAGGTGAAGGACTCGCGCATCAAAGCTTTCACCATACGATTGCAAAAATGTGCACCCTGATCACTGATGATTGCTGTAGATACCTCAAATCTACTAAAGATGTGAGATTTAAGAAATTCTACAATAACTTTAGAATCATTAGTATGGGTAGCTTTGGCTTCTACCCACTTTGAGACATAATCAACAGCAAGACAAATATACAAAAAATCAAAAGAGCTAGGAAAAGGCCCTATAAAATCCATGCCCCACACATCAAACATTTCACAGACTAAAATGGGGTTTGAGGCATTTCATCCCTTACAAATATATTTTTCAACTCTTTGACATTTTTCATAACCTTTAGAAAACAAGTAGGCATCTTTAAAGAGAGTTGTCTAACAAAATCCACTATCCAGAATTTTCGTAGTTGTTCTTTTTAGACCAAAATGTCCACCATATTCATACTCATGAAAAAAAAGTAAAAATGGAATGAATTTCATCATCAAGGACACATTTATGAATAATCCAATCTGAACCTATTTTCCAAAAGTATGGTTCATCCCATATATAATACTTAAATTCATTTTAATCTTATTTTTCTAAAATTTATTGGAATCATGTGGAAGCACACCAGTGACTAGGAAATTCATGCAAACCATAGTTCCTTACCTTCTTTACATGCTTAAACAAAATACAATTACTCATATAGGAAGGACTTTAAAATTGTAAAGGGATCTTCTTTGTGCACTAGTCTACTTAGATGATTAGCTATAGAGTTGTCAACTCCCTTACGCTCTTTGATCTCCCAGTCAAATTCTTATAGAACAATCCATCATATTAGCCTAGATTTTGACTATTTTTTCGATGAGGTATTTAAGAGCTACATGATCAAAATAAACCACAATTTTAGATCCTAATAAATAACACCTATATTTCTCAAAAGTAAATACACTAGTTAAAATCTCCTTTTTAGTAGTAGTATAGTTCCATTGCGTTGTATTCAATGTTCTTGATGCTTAGTAGATAACATGGCTATTTCTCCTAACTTTTTTCCCAAGTACAGTCCATATGGCATAGGGACTTGCATCACACATGAGTTCAAATGGCAAATCCCAATTTAGAGGTTGTATGATTGGAGCAGACACGAGCAATGCCTTCAATGTCTTAGCATTTTGACACTCTTCACCAAATGTAAAAATCACATCATTTTATAACAATCTTGATAATGGTTAAGCGATCTTGGAAAAATCTTTTATGAATCTTCAATAGAAACTTGCATGACTGAGAAAACTATGAACCTCCCTAATATTATTAGGATATGGTAAATTTGCAATTAAATTGACCTTGGCCTTATCTACCTTAATACCCCTTATTGAAACTACATAACCCAAAGCTATTCCTTCTCTAACCATAAAATGACATTTTTCCTAATTAAGAACAAGATTGGTGTCAATGCAATATAGCAAAACCTTAGACAAGTTATCAAGAGAATGATTGAAAGAATCGTCATAAACTATAAAATCATCCATAAAAATTTTAATACAACTTTCAATCAAATCAGAGAAAAGACTCATCATGCATCTCTGAAAAGTTCCACGAGCACTACATATGTCAATATGCGAAAGTACAAAATAGACAAGTAAATGCTATTTTTTCCTGATCTTACGGAGCTACTGCAATTTGATAATAACCAGAATACCCATCCGAAAAATAGAAAAATAGTTTGCCTACCAATTTTTCAAGCATTTGATCAATGAAAGGGAGTGGAAAATGATCATTTCTCATGGCAGCATTTAACTTGCAGAAGTCAATACACATCCGCCATTCAGTTTACAATCTTATAGGCACTAATTCATTTCTTTCATTTTTAACTAACGTAACACTGGACTTAGAACCACATACACTAGACTTACCTATTGACTATCAGAAATATGGAAGATAATCCCTAAGTCTAATAGTTTCAAAATTTCTTTATTGGATTCAATTTGCATTAAGGGTCTCTCACAAGTTTGGATTTAGGTTCAAAAAGGATGCGATGCATACATATTGAAAGGCTGATCCATTTTATGTCTGCCAAGGTCCAACTAATGACTTGTTTATAGTCCTTTAGCACTCATATCAAATTCTCCTTTTGCACCATGGTCAAATCATTGGCAATGATGTCTGGTAGGATCTCACCTTCTCCCAAATACATATACTTGAGATGTGTTGGTAATGATTTCAATTCGAGCTTAGGAGCCCATTCACAGAAGGAATAATTATTTTGGAAATAGTGGGTAAATGAATATAACTATTAACTGACCTATATTCTATCTTCGGTATGGATGAAAATGCCATAATAGTGTCTTTAAGCTCAATCTCATTGTCCAATTCGGCATCCCTATCTATCATATTATTCGTTAAAATGGCCTCCAATTTATTCTACACCAAATCAATTTCAATATGCTCTCACACAATAGCATCGATCATGCTAACATGAGAAACAAAATCATGGTTATTTGGGTGTTTCATGGCAACTGGTATATTAAAAGTGACAATATCACCATCAAATTCAAAAGTTGAAATACCCAAATCAACATTAATCTTAGTTTTTTTTATTTTGATGAATGACCCTCCTAGTAGAATAATAGCAGCATAAGGAGATATATCATTATCCATACCCACAATGTCAAAATCAACAGGAAAAATAAGTTCATCAGCTTTAACTAAAATATCTTCAATCATACCTTCATGATAAATTACGGATCTATTAGCTAATTGAATTACTACATTTGTTGCGTTCATTGGTCCTAAATTCAACAAGCTATAAACTAACAATGGCATGAAGTTAATTAAAGATCCTGGATCAAACATAGTTTTTTTTAGCTGTAGTTGTGCTAATAATACATGATATGGCAAACATACCTAGATCTCCACACTTTGGTGGCACTTTCCTTTGCATGATAACTGACACATTTTGACCAACTACAATTTTGCCCTCAATCTCATGCCTTTTCTTTTTAGAACACATATCCTTAAGAAATCTTGCATACCTTGGTATTTGATCAACAGCATCTAATAGAGGGATGTTGATTTCAACTTTGTGAAAAGTCTCCAAAATTCCCCTTTCCTTCTCTTCTTTCCTTGGTTTTGCCAACTTGCCAAGAAAAGGTAGTGGAATCATAATTTTAAGTTTAGTTTTAACCAAGTCCTTACTTACCTCCTTTGTTGATTAATTTAAAGGGGTATTGTTCTCTTCAACTTGAGGTTCTTTAGCTTCTTGCTCTTTAAGTAAGTGGCTTTGTACCTTTTTTTCACTTCGAAATGTCATGGCACTAGTGTTTTCCCTCGGATTAATTTCTACTTGGGAAGGGAGCTTGCACTTCTCAACTTCCAATTTTCTCATTGTTGTGGCCAATTAGGAGACTTTCTTTTCCGGAATTCGGATGTTGGTCTATATTTCCTATTGAAAAGTTTGAGTGTTAATAGCCATACTTTTCACAAAATCTTTCAAAGATACACCTGGTTTAAAAGATGATAATGCTTAAGGTGGTGAAATTTATGCTTTCTTTTGAGGTAGATGTGGAGGAAATCTTAGTGGCTTATTACCATAATTGAAACTAGGATAATCTCACTAGCCTAGATTACAGTGATTTGAGTAGGGGTCATATGTCCTTTGTGGCGAATTTAAAATCCTCCTACAACATTTAGTTGCCTATTGAGAGTTGGACATATGTTAATCGCATGACCTGTTGTGGAGCAAATACCACTTGTTTTGACCTATTCAATTTGTCCTATAACCAATTTTTCCACTAAAGAAGTCATAACATCTAATCTTTGATCAGTGGAAGAAACACTAACCTTATTAACCTTTCGTGAGGCACTATCTTGTCAAGTCCTAAACTGTTGTGCATTAGCAACCATGCTAGAGATCAAACTCCTTACTTCATATAGGGTTTTGTTAACCAATGCTCCTCCACTTGTGACATCAATCATATTCCAATCCATTAGTAGCAAACGTTCATAGAAGTACTGGATAAGCAGCTGGTCTAGAATCTAATATTAAGGATAGCTTCTACATAGTTGTTTGAATCTCTCCCAATATTCATACAGTGTCTCTCCATTGAATTTTCAGATTCCACAGATATCTTTTCTGATGGTTGTACCATGGGAAGCAAGGAAGAATTTCTCTAGGAATTGTTTCTTTACTTCATTCCAAGTGTTTATAGACCTAGATGATAAATAATAGAGCCAATCTTTAGCCTTGTCGACCAATGAAAATGGAAAAACTCTAAGCTTGATCAACTCTTTGGTAATTCCTTATGGCTTTATTAATGAGCAAACAACATGGAATTCATTCAAATGCTTGCGAGGATCCTCACTTGCAAGTCCATGGAATGTAGGCAATAAGTGTATCAAACTAGATTTAAGCTCAAAAGGTGCATTAATATTATGAAATTCAATGCACAAGGGTTGCTAGTTAACATCTGGAGTTGCTAACTCCTTTAATGTTTGTTGTTGTGGTTGTTTGCCCATTAGCCTTTCTATGGTGATTTGCTCTTCAACAATCAACTCTTCAGTCTCTTTCTATTTAAACTCACGATCTAATTCTTCAACATAAGACGCTGAAACACGCAAAAGATCTTTTTTTTGCCTTTCTGTTATCCCTAACTGTCTTCTCGATTTCTGGATCAAAAATCAGTTCACCTGTACGGGAAGAACGAGGTATCAATGAGAACAAAAGTAAAACAAAATTTTAAAAGAAATAAATACTAGATATCAATCCCCAACAACGGCACCAAATTTGGTGGGTGTGAAATTGGCAAAAATTAATTAAGTTACTCAGAATATTACATAGCATAATGGAGTAAGGTCGTCTAGTCAGTGAATGATAGTTTATCTCTTTTAAACAAATACGTAAAAAGGGGGGGGGGGGATGGTTTTAAAAATTTTTTAAAACACAATATCAATAATAACAAAAATGAATTGCTTTGAAATTCAATAAAACAAATTTCTAGTTAAAGGAATTTATTTCCCCTTGATTCATGTAATTGATCATTGATGCAAAAGCAATTTAACATATTCATGAATTAATTGGTTCTAGCTATTAAAAGCATCTATATAATAACCAATCTTTGCTTACCTTGTACGGTAATCACGAATGGGGAAGCTCGTAGGATTTAGTGTTTCAATAGCCTTAAGATTTAGAAAGACCCAATTCTAACCAAAACAAACTCAACAACTAGTTTATTGCAATAAGATTAATTAATTCCACGACATAGATTAAACTTCTTAATAAGGAAATAAAATTATGTTAGTTGCCAATTATTAAAACCAACAAACAATTACGGATTTACATTTTAATTAGCAGTAGATAAATTCAGGATTATTAAATATATGCATGTATTCAATAAAACCCAAAACCATCATAAAATCAGTGAATTCAGGAAATAATTAAATATCTATGAAAGATTGAATTCAATAAAACTATTCGATCTCACAATCATTTGAGAATCAAGGCTTTAATATAATCCTCTAAATATAATTAATAAATTATTTACAAGCCATTGAGAAAAAAAGAACACATGAATATTATTCAGATGTGTTATGGAAGAAGTTAAGAGGAGAAACTGAGTGTTGGAGAGCCAAAAGAATCTAGACTAAAACTCACCCATGTAGTTGTAGCTTGTTGCCCCTGGAAACTCGCCCTCGTACTACCTCCAAAAGATGTCTTCCAAAACCAGCAACTGTTGCCTACATATTTTCCTCCCTAAAAACTCTTATTCTTTTTAAACAAAAACAAAACCTAGGTTAAAACCTTCTGCAATCTTAAAACATCCCCCAGTCCACAGCATTTTTGGACTATTCCCGTTGCCTTTGTGCATTTTTAATTCCTGTTGGCATTTTACTTGTTTTCTTCTATGCTTATTCTCCCAGCTACTATGCCTTTTATTTTCTCTGTTCCCTACTATGTCTAGTTGACTACATTGTTTTCCCTATTGCTAGCATCTCACTTGCTTCTTCTTGCTGTGTTTTCGTTTTATCTTCCTAGTTATTGTGTTTTTTGTTTCATCTATTTAATATGTTGGTTCATCTTTTTTTTTTTGGACTCTGGTCTGCCTTGCTTCATTTTGCAGCTAATTTATTTCTACTATTATGCGTTCTCTTCTCCAATTTAGACAAGCTTTTTTTTTTGTAAAACAGCTCCATATCTCATAACCTCCCAAAAATAATGTAAAAACACCATAATCATAACAATGTCCATCCAATGTGCTCCAAAAATACCCCAAATTGATATCTAAATTAATAACTTATCACATTTTTATCCAAACTTAATGCCTATTTCATCTTTTGTGCAAATTAAAAGGTCTTTTTGAAGTTTAAATGAAAAGTACATTTCTTTAAATCATATTCCTATTCACAGCCCATTTTTCTAAAATATAAGTCCACTTCTTTTATCCCAATCAAAACTCATATTTCTAAAATTAGTCTTTATTATCCAAAATCTAAAGATTCCCTACAATCAAAAGAAAATTTGAAATTTTTATTAAATAACCTCTACGCTTTTCAAATCCAAATCAAATTCTATTTAAAGTCTTAGGTTTCAAAATAAGCCTTCCATCTCTTTTTAATGTCAAATTCATTTAAAGATAGAAACCAAAAGTACTGGGCACTCAAATTTTCTTTTTAAAAAATTAAATCTCTTTTATTCTAAAAATTTAAATCCACACCATAATTTCATTTTAAGTCAATAAAATGATTTTCTCATTTCCTTTTTGCTACTTCCCTCGTACACAAAAAATCAAAGATCGTAAATCTTTCTAATTTTAAATGTTTTCTAAAATCCTCTCCTCTCAAATAAACTTTGATTATGCTAAAATGGTTTCATGATAGTAACTATTTACGTAAATACAGTGGAGTGTCTAATATCTTCCTTTTATTATAGTTAGACCTTTAAAAGTAGTAGTTGGTGATCTTTTAGTTCATTTATATTAGATTTTTTCTTTATTTCCGAGATTTGGTGGGGCGACAACTTTATTATCTTTTTGTCATTTTTTGTCTTATTCACATCGACTGTACTGTAAATTAGTTATGTTGCATTAACATTAATTTTTCTATTTAATATGACGTTAAAACCTTACTATAGCTGTTGAAATTTTGAAGAAAAAAAGAAGATGAATAGGATAGGATAAGATAAACTTTAAACAATTTGTAACACTTCCATACTTTTATTATTAAACTTGGTTGCCTTATATAGGCAAAATACAAACAACTAAATTAGATTTGTCAACCACCAAATCTAGCTTATAAGATAAGATTAGATATAATCTAAGACTTATTCTAAGATAATCTAAGATCTATTTTAAAGGAATTTAAACAACTTTAAATTTTGAATTAATTCTTAACATTCCCTCTTAATTCAAATTTTCTGGATGGAGCACATCTCTCCTAATCTTCAGAATATTATGGGAAGCACTTCTTTTCATCAAAATTCCGTTGATGCCCTTCTTATCAACCTTCAATGATTATGTGAAGCACTTCTCTTCACCAATTTTTCATTGATGTACTTCTCATCATCTTGTTGATGCCCTTCTCACTAACCTACAATGATTATGAGAAGCACTTCTCTTCATCAATTTCCTATTGATGCACTTCTCATCATCTTGTTGATGCCCTTCTCACCAACCTACACGTCTCTTCAAAAACATTTTGGTGCACTTCTCACCAACAATTTTAAAAAAAGAGTTTCTTCACTGTATGATGCACTTTCTCATCATCTTACCATTGTTGATGCACTTTCTCATCATCTTATCATTGTTGAGCACTTCTCTCAACTAATTTAACCAAATTTGCATGTTCTTCTTTTTTAAATCTGCAATGCTTTCCTTTGTGCCAACAATATTCCTCTTTATGACCCAGCTTCTTGTAATTTGCACATTGGAGATTGTTTCCTTCCTTCTTCGATGATGGAACTTTTGCTAGATAAGCGCCCTCTACCATTCTCACAGTCCCTCAAGGATCTAAGGCTCTGACACCATGTTGAAATTTTGAAGAAAAAAAGAAGATGAATATGATGGGATAAGATAAGCTTTAAACAATATGTAACACTCCCATACTTTTATTATTAAACTTGGTTGCCTTATATAGGCAAAATACAAACAACTAAAATAGATTTTTCAGCCACCAAATCTAACTTATAAGAGAAGATTATATATAATCTAAGACTTATTCTAAGATAATCTAAGACCTGTTCTAAAGGAATTTAAACAACTCTAAAATTTTAATTAATTCCCAACAATAGCCTTAAAGGGTGTTAGAAGCTTTCTATTTGATGTTAAAACCTAGTTAATATGAGGTTAAAACTTTTCTAGTTAATACCTCTAGTGAATGGGCATTGTTGGACAAATTTTAAAGATCGACTAACCAAATTTTCCTACAAACTAGTCATTATAATGAATAGTTTACGTGTTTGACGACTATTTAAAATATTTTTACCACAATCGAGATGTGGAAAGATTTTTTGGTACATGAAAGAGTTACTAAAAGTCTTAAGAGGCTAGTTGTGCATTGTATAAATCATATTAAATCATAGTTCATCGGCATAAGTAAGAAAGAAAGTTCATGATTTGTACGTAAATCATTTATGAGACCAGTTAAGCGAGTGATTGATCAAAGATAAAAAAAGAAGAGATAATTTTAAGGGCTCCTCTTCATATGCGCCAAAGAAGATGCAGTATACAATGTTATGGTTCTGTTTTTATTAATAAGGAAAGAGAGATACTGGAATTGCCAAGTGAACATAGTGGCTGTAAGTTAAGGTTTACCTGATGAATAGGTCGATTATTTCCCATCTTAGGAGCTATGTGTATGAAGTATATCACAAAAGACCAAACCAGTAGACTACCATTGAGCAAAGCAATGCCTTAAAAGAGAGGTTAACCTTAATGAACATAAAGAGAAGTAGTTTGTACTTGGATACCAAATGAGAGGCTAGTAACTAATAAGTAGCTTATATGCATAGATTGTAACCATTTTGTGGAAGAGCAATATTTGGGAATTGCTTTAGCTGAGTAGCTACTCGATAAATAGTGAATACTGTAACCATTAGATTGTACCCAACCTTATTATTCCTTTCGAGGATCCTATAACACTACAAGAAAAGTTGGTTTCAGCAACCAAATTCTCAGCAACCATAGTAAAATGGTTGCTAATTATATACATTTTGCAACCAAAAATTTGTTGGTTGCAATATATAAGTTACGTATATTTTTTACCGACCAATCAATAGTTGGTGGTTATAGATGATCACTAAAACTTACAATTCATGGATAATAACATAACGACTAAACTTAATAATTTTAGTGACAACTTTAACGGTCACTATAGAAAATTATTAATAACAACCAAATTAACAACCAACTATTAAGTGATCACTACAAATATTTCAAATTTTCCATTAGCAACCAATAAATTTGGTTGCTAAATTTACATGACTTCTTTACAGCAACCACAT
>JANVCQ010000006.1:27064458-27074666 GCA_025531925.1 Erythroxylum plowmanianum | reverse complement strand
GGGGGGTGTTTGGGTTTAATGCAATTGAGAAAATAAGTAAACTTAAACTAACATGAAAAATAATAGAAAATAGTCAAAAATAATAAAACTGATGAATATGGGTGAAACCTAGTTCTCAGATCAATCTCAGCGTACACATTATTAAACATCTTTCATTTTTATAACACTTTCATATCTCTCCTATAACTATTGGTCGTAAACTAACAACAAGCTCTGTTAATCCCAGTTTTCCCTTAGGATATGTTCAATTAAGATACAATCATTAATTAAACCTTGCACCAAATAACTTAGAGCACGTTCTCTAGATTTAATTAGGCAGCCGCATTATGATATAAAAAACAAAACAATCTAAACAATAAGCACATAAGCTTAGGTCATTCAACCTAGGTTAAGTTATCACTAATGATTCGAAACCATTAGTTGCAAAAAATGAATCTCAATATAACAATTACAGATTATATTGAGTATTATAGCAATGAATCCAAATACAATGATTACAAATTGTATTAACGATTCTATGAATCGGTTCACCATATAAACAATCTAACAATAACAAGAGTATGATTTTTCATATATGAATACCCAAATTGATTAAGAAAAGATAACCTAAATAATTCCAAGAGAGAGATCTAACATTAAACAAAGATAAGATAAGCGTAACTGTGCATCCTAGACATCTATTTTACCTTCGAACCAATATCAAAAAGTTAGCCTTCCATCTTCTCCATCAAGCTCTAAAGAGTAGCCTCTATCGTCTCCATCCTTATTGAAAACCGAAGAGAAAGGGTGAAGAATAGAGGTGTTCTTGTTTTTATCCACTTTTACCCTGTCCGTCATCACAAGTTATTCCTTTTTATAGTAAAATCTAGGGACAGGTGGCACCTCTCACAGCTATGCAAAGCCATACATGGCCATTCATGGATCCTCATGGGACTCCCTTGCATGGGTGTGAGAGTGCTCTTACGCCCATGCAAGGGAGTCCCATGAGGATCCATGTATGGCTATGCATAGCTATGAGAGGTGCCACCTGTCAATAGATTTTACTATAAAAAGGAATAATTTGTGATGCAATTGGTTGTTGTGAGGTTGCTCACAGCTGTGCAACTTCATCAACTGGTCATGAGCTACTTCTTTGCTTTGTTCTTCACTTTCACACTCTAACTTGCCTCTTCTTCCTTTAATCTTCTTCTTCTTCTTGCTCCATGAATTAATAGAGTATAAACATTGAAAAGATGACTCAATGTATATGCTTTTAGGTAACTTTATCTCCTTCACTTCTGAAATCTACCTAAAATAAAATATGAGCTAAAGTGAATATCCTAAGCATTTTTAAGGCATTGTTCACTAAGTGTAGTAGAGTAAATGAATCAACATTTAAGCACAAGATCCCCCATACATATTTTTTGACCATCTTCAGGCAAATCATCAAAATCAAAATCACAAACTAAAGCTCTTACTCATTTTCCATATTTCCTAAAAATAAATAATCGTAAGTAAAGATAAATGACTTTCAAAAATTATAGTAAGGACTCAACATTCAAAGCTTTTAATCATGATCGATCAACATTCATCACCCTTAGAAACTGAACAATCTAGAGGTAAACTTGGATAAAATGTATTTAAAGAAGATATATCTATAGGTACACTTAAACACCATTGATGATCATAACAATCTACAACATTACATATTATTTCATTTCTCCACCACTAAAAGTCACGTGCATAATCATGAATCAAAAGACTTTTCTAAGGTTGTAATATGGGAAAGGGTAAGGTGAGATGTATTTTGGATAATTTAGCTAAAAACCATTAAGATAGTGAAGCAAAAGTAACACTCAATGAGATATCAAGTGTACAAGTTAACATTCATTCAAAACTGGGTACCATCAGCTATGATGAATGCAATAATTATATTTCACAACCCAATTCAACACTCACACTATACCACATGAACATAACACAAAGTGTGCTACATCCAAAACAACTTCTACTTCTATGTAATATATTCAAACTACCCATTCAATACAACTTTAGGAGGAAATACTAATTATAAGTAACTTTGCAAAACATATGCATTTCCTTGATATTTTTATTCAAATATTTTTTCTTTCTTTTTCTTTTTTTCATTTAAAAATTGAAAGAAGCTACATCAACATGGGAATTCCATTTACAAGAAATAAAATGGTATTCCAACAATAACAACCATCTCACACTTATGCACACGCCCACACTTATAATTTTGTACATCCACAATCATCAATAATCAACAAATGCTCCATTAGTTTTAAGACTTGAGTAGGACATTTGGTTAGGTTTAAAAGCATGTAATGTGGTTTAGACAAAAGGAAAGGATAATAAAGCTCAAAGGGGGTTAACAAAGAAAAATTCATATAAACGGGTAGAATATTTGGCTAATGTAGGTCGTAACCAACAAAGAATGCTTAATCATTTTCATGATAGGGCATGTGATTAAAAAGTGGTCTTAAATAGAAAATCAAAGCAAAGTCAAGATATACATGTCATGAAGGTCACTTATAACAAAAGACAGTGAGACTGATAAGGATGTGTCAGTCTAATACGACTAAACTTCTCACTGATTTTTTTTGTCTACCACTAGTCACCACTTTTTTAAGAATAATGCACATTAACCAATCACAAGAGCAAAAGTACATGCTAAAGTTTCCATGGATATTTCTAGTCAATTCACACTCTAATTATGGCTATATAATCTTAAAAGCAATAGAAAACAAGAATTTTTTATTTTGAAAAATGGCTAAAATTAAGATGAAAACATACATAAAAACTAATATCCCCACCCCCACTCTTAAAACTTACTTTGCCCCTAATGTAACATCAAATGAAAGAAATGGAGCATTTAACAAAAAGAAAAAAATGTGAGAATGTAAATAAAAGGAAATCAACTTCCTTTGGGTTGCCTTCTAAGCAGTGCCTGCAGTGCCTTTGTTTATTGTCATTGAATCGACTCCATATTGTTGTCATCAAGTTACGAAATTTTGATCCCCAGGAATCACAACTTTGGCATTTTCCAATTGACCTTCATCAGAACAAGGTTTGAGTCGATGACCACCTAAATGCAATGTCTTTCTTGTTTTTAAACTTTTAATCTCTACTACATCATAAGGAAAAATATTAGTTATCACAAAAGGATTGATCCAATAAGGATGACATTTATGCGGAAACAATTTATATTTAGCGTAATAAAGAAGCACTTTTTGACCAATGGTAAAGCTTTTTGGCTAGACATTAATAACTTTGGTCATGTAACATCCCATTAACTGCAGTGAGCTTAGAATAGTAAACGTGAGTGATCAATGAGAGCTTAGAAATGCATTTTTCATGCTCATGCATAATATGTCATATACATACATATGAATAGTAAAATTGTTGCACATGAAAATAATTGTACATATATTCATGAATAATTTCAAGTATAATTGGAATGAGTTGTGATTTTTGGGAAGTTTTTGAATTTGGAATTTATTTATATTGGAAATTTTTTTGATTAGTGGAATTACATATTTGTGAATTTTGGTGAATTTTGGATTTATTTCGGAACTTATAGAGTATTATGGAAAATAGGAGAAAAGAAACCAAAAGGAGATTTGGAGATAGTTGGATTGTAAGATGAGAGTTAAAAGAGTTAGTTTCAAAAGAAAATAAGTTAGAGTTTAAACCATAGGAAAGTGACAAGTGTTAAGTTGCTTTTTGTACTTTTGTTAGAAGTTAGTTTTGATATCTGAGAGTTAAAAAGGGGTTTGTTATTTCCTAAACTTCTTTCCTTATTATCACCTTCTTTGAATTTTCTTCGAACACACAGAGTTTTCCATCAAAATCTTTTTGAGGGATTTCTTTACTTTTTATTTTCCTAAACCAAACCTACCTTGCAAGTGGTTCCTTCTGCCTTAAGAAAAACTAGAAGTTGGTTAGTGTTCACAGTGATTTACATAATTTTGTATAGAGTTAGGGCTTGAAGATAGTTGAAGCTTTTAGAGTCTTCAACAAGTAAGTAGTGAATAAATTTGTTAGAGTTGTGGATTTTTGAAATAAAGTTGATGAATTTATTGTCAGTGGATGATCATGGCATTTACGTATATTTATATTCTTGAATACTGTGCTAAGGGGAAGGAAATTGTGGATATGGTGTTATTTAGTTTCTAATGGATTGTTAGTGATTAGGTGTTGTAGAAATGGTTCTGGGAGTTGAAATAGCAATGAAATGATGTATATGATTAGTGTAGAGAATTAGATATGCAAAGGTTATATGCTTTGTTTCTTCACTGTGCATTTATGAATATATAGGTATTTATACATTAGTTGATGAAAAATTAGAGATAATTAAGAAAATGGTTTTTGAGTTGAGGAGTAATTGTAAAATGATGGTCTGAGATGGTAATGAGTGTTTAAATGAAAATTGAGAGGAAACATGGAGATTAAGAATGAAAGTTGGAAATGCAGAAAGTTGACATAGCATGAATAGGTTGATTGTGAATTCTTGGATTTTGATGATTTTTTATTAAACTTGTATATTTGGGAGTAGTATGAATTTATGGTGAATGAGTTGATTGAAATGTAGTAGAAAAATTAGACATAAATTGGAAGTCTGAAAATTCTGGAAATGAATAGTAGGAGAGAGTTGAATTTTTGATCTGAATTTCCATGAATTGTCTATGTTCATCTAGGATAAATTAGACAAGGTTTCTTCTGGAAAGTTGTAGCTTATGTTTCTAGCTTTCCAATGGTATATAATATGAAATTTTTGGGCATCGGAGTTGAAAGTTATGGTCCTTATAAGGGGAGATGCTCAAGAGTATAGATAGTATCGTTTGTGAAGACGTATCGTCTGTAATGACGTCATATTGTCTGTGAAGAAGTATCATTTGTGATGATGTCATATTGTTTGTGATGATGTCATATCACCTGTGAAGATGTATCGTCTGTGATAATGTCATATCATCTATGAAAATGTATCATCTGTGATGACGTCATATCGTCTGTAAAGATGTATCATCTGTGATGACATCATATCATCTGTGATGATGTCATATCATCTATGAAGAATTATGGTTTGTGATAATGTCATATCGTCTGTGATGACGTCATATTGTCTTAAGTTGACTTCTGTTTCTTCTTAAGTTGACCATCTGCTTCTTCTTAGGTTGATTGAGGACAGAATCTTGTTTGATTCTTTCAACCATAACTTTATATTTAGACCTCCAAATGACCTGATTTTTGAAGCATTCGATTCATAACACATTCCTCTATCTTTCCATAAAAATTTATAGCTTTTAGTTTTGACTCGAAAAAGATTGATCGAATCAAAATAAGGGTATCTATTGAAAGAGCATGAACTGGATATTTTACTGAACATATTCCAGTATTTTGATGATATTTTGATATGTAGAATTCCAAATAAGATGAATTTTAATTTGTAGTAAACTAGAGATCTAGTCTTACATCATCTGATGAAGTATAATTTTGATTCTTTCTCTAAGATATTGAATTTCTGGATGGAAGTTGTACATAGTACACTGTTGTTCAATGTGAACAACCCGATAATGTTTGAGATATATCTTCCAAATTACTGAACCAAATTGAGTGATTTTAGTGTCAATAGAAACATAAGACATATAGGAACACTTTTCTAGAAGAGGGTATGACCAAATTATATCAATTGCACTCTCTGAATTAACGTGAACAGTAGACTTAAAAGAGTGTCTCAAAAAAATATGAAGTGATTATATGAGAAATGAATTATGTTTTAATGATTTTAGTGAGGCATAAACCTAAGTATAAATTATACCTAGAGGAGTTTTGATATGGGATTGAATGTGTGATGAAATTGATGGATTGATACTCAGGATTATCATGAGCACGCATTGTACATAATTCACTTCATACATGTGCATTATTGAACAATTATAAGTGTTCATATTGTGATATGTGTATGTTTTGCATAATATAGAGGAACGAATTGAGCACCATCCTCTAGACGTTACTGGGACTTCAAGGTTTTAGCTTTGAGAGCAACTTATGAGTAACCTAGACGGTCTCACTTAATTACTTGTTTGCTTAATTTATGTTTTGAATGATAGTTGAATATGTTTGATTGTGGATTTTGGACAGAAGGTCCGATGAATGTGAATGTGGATTGAGATATTGAAGTGCTACTTGAATGTGTATGTGAAGACCTAAGGGCTTTATAATGTGAGTGATGGTGATACATGCATTCCATACATGAATGCATAATCAGATAATGGCAATTGTAACCAGAGTAGCCACCGATCAGAGCTTAAAACTCAACAAGTGAAAATGAACTTCGAACTCTAAACTGATTAAGAGCCTAAGGCTCACTGGCTTGTATCCCCTAAGTGGATAAGGGACAGTTATTAATGGGCCCAGTATCTAAAATAGATATGGGAGTCACAACAATGTAATAATTGGAAAGTGTCTCATGAGCATTTCATATGCATATTGTTAAGTATGTTTGCTGGAATGAAATGCCAAATTTTCCTATACTTAAGTGAAAAGGTGATACTTATGTGAAGTGCAGTATTTGATTATATGATATGTGAAATGATGTGTTGCATAAATTAAGTGAACCATCGATGATGGTTAACTCATTGAGTGTGCAAAACTCACCAAAATTGCAATGCTGTCTTTTCAGGATCGAGAGACAACTCTAGCTACTGAGAGGCTTTACTAGCCATGTAGATTGTGATTGGCAAGAGAAGTCATTGCTCAAAGGTCAGTCAGTTATGATTGTTTTGGACAGATTAGTTAGATTGTGTATATTTTTCTCTTTCATGTAGTACTTTTGTATTAGGTTTTGATGATGTATATATAGAAAATGTTGAAAGACACAATATAGACATTTGGGTTTTATGAAATGAAACAAGGAAAAAGTTGGTTTTAAAATGATGTGGTTTTATTGTTGATGCTCTATAAGTGAATTATGATACCATGCCACATGAAGTGAATGTAGTGATCGATAGTAGCTCGCCCTTATCGTAGGATATGTGCTGGACTGACCTATGAGCATCCCGGTGTGTACTCTGCGATAAGGGGGCGCTACAGGTCATCTCTTTTTTGGCAATCACTCTTTGTTTATTTATATGTTTCTACTTACAATTTTCCTACACTGAAAGGTTAATCACATTAATTGTAAAAATAGAGTGGTCATTATGGAAGTGCTTATTAACATCAGAAATATTGAAATGTGTAACTTCCCTATCGAATTCCATCATAAGTATACCTTTACGAACATCTATCTTAGTTTAGGCCGTGTTAAGAAATGACCTCCTTAGTAAGATAGGTAATGGGTTATGGGAAGTTTCATCATTTATATCAACGACATAAAATTTAGCAGGAAATATTATCTAATTTACCTACATAAGCACATCCTTAATCACCTCATCTGGGTAAGCATTAGAATGATAAGCCAATTGTATGGCAACATTAGTTTCTTTTAATAGACCTAAATTTAAAGAAGCATACATGGAACAAGGCATAACATTAATCAATGCTCCTAAATCTAGCATGGCTTGTTTAAGCTCAGTGTTACCAATTTTGTAAGGAATAGTAAACATGTCTAGGTCTTGACACTTAGCAGGTATTTCTTTTTGAAAATTGCATAAACAGTTTCACTTATCTTAATCCTTTCACTACCTTTTAACTTTCTCTTGTTCGTAACAATTCCTTAGGAATTTCGTATACATCGACACTTGTTTGATTTTTTCTAATAGTGGGATGTTCACCTTAACCTTTTGAAAGGTCTCTCATATCTCTTTATCCCTATCGTCCTTATTTGGCTTTGTTAACCTCCTAGGAAAAGGTAAAAGATTAGTCTTTTCAATAATTGGGAATTCAGAATTTACCTTTGATCTTGATGGCATATTCCTTTCTTCTTCAAACTCCCTTTCAATTTCTTCCTTATTAGCCATCCCTTGAGTAATTTTTCAACGGTCCTCCAGCTTCCTATCACTCCTCAAGGTGATTACACTAACATTCTTCACATTCATCTTCGATTGTGATGGTAGTTGTCCTCCACTGGACTCCAGACAATCGATCCTTACTGCCATCTGATCCATTTGGCATTCCAAGTTTTGGAAACTTGATTTTATTTCTTACTAAAATTATAGTGTTATGAGCAATAGACTTAATCAAATCTTCCAAAGATGTTCTTGAATCCGAGGAAGAAGCTTATGGTCATAGTTAGAATTGATGCGGTTTTTGTGGTCGATTTGGAAAGTAGTTCTGCCCCTATTCCCCCTGTAATTCAAGTTAGGATGATCCCTCCTTCCTGGGTAATATGTTTAGGATTACAAGGTGTACTAGTTAGGAAAATTCCCTCCAACAGTATTTATGTACTTCATACTTCCCTCTTGTAATGTCAGGCACTTATCAATCAAATGGCTTATGTTTGTACATATTCCACATGCCTTGACTTGTGCCTGTCCAACTGCAAGTTTTCTAATAAAAGATGTGAGCTCATCTAAATGTTCTTCGTCCAATTGCAAGTTTTCTAATAAAATATGTGAGCTCATTTAAACGTTGTTCGATGGATGAAGTATTTAACTCATTCACACGATGAACATCATTGCAAGTGCTGAATTGTTGAGTGTTAGCAGTCCTTCTCTCAATCAAAATATGAGTCTCTATATGATTCTTTTCACACAATGCTCCATTGCTCGCTGCATCAACCAAACTTCTCTCCATAGGCAACAATCCTTTGTAGAAATACTAGATAAGGAGTTGTCTAGTTATGTTATGATGGGGACAGCTAGTGCACAACTTTTTAAAACACTCCCAATACTCGTAAAGAGATTCTCCATTATGTTGCTTTATACCACAGATTTCCTTCCGAATACTCATTTTTTTATACTAGAAAATATTTTCCAAGAATAACTACTTCATCTCTATCCTTGTGTTTACACTCCTAGCAGGTAAATCAAACAACCAATCCTTTGCTACATCTTTAAGCAAAAATGGAAAATCCTTCAGTATGATTTGATTGTCTGTCACCCCTGGAGGTATCATGCTTAGACAAACCACATTGAGCTCCTTGAGATGTTTATGCACTTCCTTACTTAAAAGGCCATGAAAATTAGGCAACAAATGTATTAATCGAGAATTAAGTTTAAAGGTAACATGCTCAGCAAAATTAGGAAATGTAATGCATAAGGGCCTTTAGATTAAGTCTAGTATAGCCAACTCCCGTAGTGTTCTTAGATTTGTCATTGTTTCTTTGAATTCAAATACTTGTTCTACTCCCGAAGTTGATCTTGCTTCCCTTTATAACCTCCGCAATGTCCTTTCAAAATCCCAATCAAGTGGCTCAGTTTCTCCATAAGGAGATTTGATCACTACCATCTCAACAAAATTAGGAAATGTAATACATAAGGGCCTTTGGATTAAGTTTGGTGTAGCCAACTCTTGTAATGTTCTTGGATTTGTCATTATTTCTTCGAATTCAAATACTTGTTCTACTCTCAAAGTTAATCTTGCTTTCCTTTATAACCTCTACAATGTCTTTTCAATCTCCAGATCAAGTTGCTCAGGTTCTCCATGAGGAGATCTGGTCACTATCATACACCAATACTAATAAACGTTTAAAATTTAACAAATAATGAAAAGAAACAATTATAAAGAAATATATACACAAAACACTAACTAAAATCAAAAATAAAAATTAAATCACCACACTCCCTGACAACGACACCAAAATTTGACAGTGCATGTTGAGTGCGCTGTAAAATTAACCTAACTCTGCACACTAAATACTTGTAGATGTGGTGAGTTGGCATTGTATTAATAAAAAATGTTTGGTTAATTCTCATAATGAAAATAAATGATGCAAAGGAAAAAAATTTGGGGTTTTGGGTTTAACGTAATTGAGAAAATAAGTAAACTTAAGCTAACAAAAACAAAATATAGAAAATAGTTAAAAATGATAAAGTGATGAATATATGTGAAACCCGACTCTCATATCGATCTCAGCCTACACATGATTTGTAGCATCCCACTCCCGCAAGACCCAAACCTGATATTGTGGGTGATATCCGAGCTCGTGCCTCACGAGTGTGGTATGCTAGAGCAGTCAAATCCATTCAAAAACTCAGTAAGACATTTTTATTTTGAAAACAATCGAGTGCGCGCATATCAGTAAACAATTTGGGCCCGCGATAAGA
>JANVCQ010000006.1:27036987-27049869 GCA_025531925.1 Erythroxylum plowmanianum | reverse complement strand
CATTTTATTGCATGTTTTCTTTGATTTGTTTTTATTAGTTAGTTTTATTTTAATTTCTTCTTTTAAAAATCCAAAACACCCCTTTTAAGTGTAAGCACCGATTAATTTCATTTCTTAAACTTCACACACACTCTCTGTGGGATTGACCTAGACTTGCCACTGCTACAGTAGTAGTCTAGTTATTTTAATTTTGATTAGCGTTACGATGCACGGTCAAAAACCTAACTGCAACCTATATTAGCAATGCTAGGTCTTAGAGGAAACAACTTGTTTTGATATTCTAAAAGGTTTTTAATAAAATTGAGATTTGCACTTAATTTTAGTTGAAAAGTTTTTGAATAAATTATTCTATGTTATTTTGTTTGTTTTTAATATTAAATGATTTCTTTCTCTCCAACAAACATAGATAATACATCTAAATGCTAAATTAAAGAGTATGGAGTTTTCTTTATTGTAAAACTATATTGTTTGAAAAGAAAGATGAGCATTTATGGCCATTTAATCAAATGCTGAAAAATTGGCTAATTGCTTACCCTTTTATCAAAATCAAGATAAGAAATGGTTTTTGATTTGACAGTTGGACTTCTCAAAGTCCACTAATCAAGAGAGAAGATTTGGTAACACATATTTGTAGATTACCTATTAACACAAAAGTTTCCAATGTTATAGCTCCAAATGTTTCACAAACCATAGGTAGACTAGCAAATAGATTACAATATCACTTTCTAAGCTACATGCCTAATTATGTAGTTAAGGATAAAATTACTTGGTCTATTGGTAGTAATGGAGAGTTCTCCATTTCTTCATGCCTAAAAGATATAAGACCCCAATTCTCAGTCATTCCTTAGCAAAAAGGCTCCTTGATTTCTAAAGCATCCTTTGTTACTTGGTTGGTAGCTAGAGGGAGATTGAAGACTAAAGATAGACTAAAGAGAACAAACGACCAGATTTTTCTCTTATGTAACACATTGCTAAAATCTATAAATAATATATTCTTCAAATGTAATTTCTCAGCTACATTATAGGCTAGAATGTAACACAATATGAATCTATTTTTCCCTGCAACCAATTGGGAGAGTATTTTAGTTTGGGCAAAGAATCAATATAAAAAACTTAGAAAAGCTCAGTCTAATATTCTTTGTTTATTCAATTTGGAATGGGAGAAACCAAATATTTTTCAAGAATACTCATACTGAGAAACATACAATCTCATACAAAACTTGTTGCTGCATTAAATAGATACTTGTTGCTCAACAAGTCACTGAGGATATGAGTTATCATATCAAAAGCAGATGGAGATTGGAGTAATATAGATTTATTCTTAACTAGTAGTTGTATAGATGATAGGCTATTTTGTTACCTAATTACATCTTATTTTTGGCATTACATCCTTATACATTTTCCTATGTTTACCTTTCTAGGCTTACTAGTGAATTACTTTATTTTTGAAAAAAAAACTACACCTTGCTTTCCCAATCGAATATGTTTGTCAATTCAACTAAATTATATATCAAACTAAAAAGAATTTATAACTTGTACTAGATTTTTAAGGAGTAATGATGTTTGAATAAGAGTATACTATTCATTTTATTAGTTGCATAATGCACAAGATAGCTTAAATAAAAAATATATTGAAATATCTTCAGTCTTAAGCCTTTATTTTATTGCTATCCACAAAATGAAGGAATAACTAAAAGATTTTTATAAAAGCAAACTAAATTTTTCTTAAAAAATTTATTAATTAATGCTAAGGAAAATTTATGCATAGAATTTGTTTTCAGAATTCCTAAAATTATGCCTTAAACAAATTACAACATCCTCCTCATTATGACTGGGTATTCTCTTAAGAAATTTACTTGATAGTAGCAAAACCATCCAAAAATTGGTTAGCTTCGAGTATTGTTTTGAATATAACATATATTTTAGTAAATTGCGGCAGATTAGTCATTTGCTTCGTCACTTAAAATTTTAAAAGAGGGCCTTGTAGATGCTAATTATCAAACTAAAACTAAGTCCACTATTATTCCTTATAATTCTCTTTATTCATTATAAAGGATTTCTTTTAGACTCAAAATATAGTTGAGAGTCTAAAAGGTTTTACCCTTAGGTTTCACCTACTAGAAGTTAGTTCCATTTAAGCAAGAATGTGCACATATTGAACGTATAGTGATATATGGTTTATATGAAGCTTCCATATTCTTTTAGTTTGAAACTTTTTTCATAGTTCTAATATAATGAAATTTTAGTCCTCCTTTATCCTTAGACATACATTTCAAACCAGACCTTTCTTTAATAGCATCTGTCACACTTTCTATCTAAATAAACTAATGAATTGAAATTGAAGCTTCACAAAAAACTAATTCTCAATTTATATAACATAATTTTTATCTTTGCTTTTTTATTTTGTTTCAATTTCTCTTTTAGTCGACTATTATTAATGCTTTCTTCATTAAGACAAAAGTGATCCCTTCTCTTTTCATTTAATGAACTTATACATATATGTAAAAGTGAAAAAGAAAATGTTCCTAAAAATTTTATAATGTAAGATAGAAGAAAATAAAATAAAATGCATCTTGTTATTTAGTTTCTTTTATAATATGAATTCATATAATAAGCAAATAAATACAAAGAAAGAGAATTTATGAGATTTTTTTAGAGAGACAAAGGTGGCGACCATAGATATAAAAGGAAGATATAGATATATAAAGAATTGTTTTCTTTCATTATCATTTGTAAGAATATTTTTTTCAAAATTAAGAACCATATTGAATGAAGGAAGAAGAAGTAAAAGATCTAAAAAGTGCTTTTAAAATTATTTTTCCTCACTAATGTCTTAGAGATGCCACTATATTTTCTTTTTCATGGACAATTTTTTATTGGTCATCTTTTTCTTTTTTTCCTTTTTAATTTTTTGGGTTATGGATATATGTAGACAATGGACACATTTATTCTATTTAATTTGAATTCATTAACCTAATTTTAATATCTTTTTTATCTTGATTGAAATACAATTGTTCTTAGTTACCATTTTATGACTTTCTTTTAATTGAAATAGTTACATCCAAATATTTTTAGCTACATATTTCTATTAGGAAAATCAGACTTCATAGAGTAAGATCCCAACTCAATAATATTATAATAATTGAAGAACTAGAAGTGAAATTAGGAGTTTCATTCAAACTTTCTATTTTATCACTCACTATATGTCACAAATAATATGCAATTTATTATAAGCTCGCAACTCTTGGATGCTTGAAACAAGAAGTTTCATGGCTATTTGGTTGAACCAAAATATCTATAGTCGCTCATCTCAATTTTTCAAATTAAAATTAGTTTTAGTTAAACCATCTTGTATATGTCTCCACCATATACCTTCTTCCCTTAATCACCATATAAAACTTATTGTTATGATTTATTTCGTTTTATTAAATTTCAAATATATGATTCTAATCAAATTGATTGCATCAATATGCTAATTAAATATTTGATTGAGAATCAATTAATCTTCACACATTATTTCTATTTTGTCCTTGCCAAGTTGCTTACATTTCCATCAAAGTGAAAAGGATCAATATCAAATGAACTTGTAAACATTAACTACCATTTTTATAAAATCTATCATATTTTTCTTTGGTATAAATTGTTTTTCACATCCACAATTCATTCCTACTATTTCTCATGAATTAAGTGAAATTAAACTCATATGTGATTGATTTTAAATGGATGGTCATATTCCTTGCTTGATACAAGGCACTTTTGTTATCACAAACTAATGAGAACTTCTCTTATTTATTTATGAATTATTCCAATACTAATTTTTTACTTTCTTATGTAACGACTACATATTTCACTTATTTCTGTAGATTGACTTTCATTAGTACTAACTACATAATCAAAGTTAACATATCCATTGATAATATAATCTAATCCTTCATATTGTAATGTAACATTGAAGGTCCCTTTAGTGTATCTTAAAAATCTTCTTTATAGAGTTCCAATGCTTTTATCAAGACTTGCCATATATTGACCAACACTTCCATAATGCATAGTGTTATACAAATCATGTTGAACATCAAACTTCCCACTAGTGATGCAATAATAATTGAAACATCTCCATCTTTTCATTTTCATTATTAGGCTTTATAATAGAGGATAACTTGAAATCATAGGGTCAAAAAATTGCCTTACAGATTTTCATGTTAAAGTATCTTGAATTCTTCTTCAAATAATTTTCTAAGAAATTGAAATATTCCTATATCTCTTTCTTATTGAATTAGCAACTTTGGAATCTTTTTTTTGGTCTCGAGTCCTTCATATCAAATTTCCTAGCTAATTGTGTCCTTAATTCTTTAAGATGAACTTTGCTGTGGCCTATAACTAGTATGTCATCTATATACAAAGATAAGATAATTTAATCAATATTAACAAACCTCCTCAAATATGTATAAGGATCTACATTGAGTCTGTTGCATTCAAATCACATAATAAAGGAATCAAATCTCTTGTACCAACACCTAGGAACCTATTTAATACCTTAGAAATATCTGTTCAACCTATAAATTAGTATTTCCTTTTTTCTTTAGAATTTTTTGATGAAGTATATAAAATTCTTATTTAATATCCCCTTTAAGAAAAGTAGTTTTTTACATTTAACTATTCTAAAAGTAAGTTAAGTATCACAGATATTGCTGAGACTTCTCCAACTATAGTAAATAAAACTAGATGAAAAATTTCTTGTTAAAATTGATATCTTCTTTTTGAGCACAAATTTACACTACCAATCTTGTCTGATATCTCTCTGCTTTATCATCACTATTTCAATTGATTTGTAAAACCCCTTTATTACTAATTTGGCTTCCTTCCATCTGGGAATGAAAAGAGTTCCCAAGTTCTGATTTTATAAAGATTTTTAAGTTCCTATTTTATTACTTCCACTAGTTGAGAGGCATCTGAATTATCTTGTTTTTTGGAGTGTTGATCACTCCTCATCCTTTATTAAAAGAAAATATGCTATATTAACTTCATTATATAATCTCTATACCAATTTTAACAATATTTTCATGTGATCGAATATATAAACTTCTAGAGATTTAGACTCAATTGGTTTTTAGATATTTAGCTCTATTGCTATTTTATAAAAACCCTTTTATTGAAATTCATTTTTCACTTATTGTAATTTATAAACCTCTTTGTGAAGTGTTATTTTCTTCTTCTTCCCTTTGTAACACGTCATTTACAAAGGTGAAATCTATGCTAATTATAATCTTATATGCCATAATATCCTATAGATTATATCCCTTTCCTCTATTAGTATATCATAAGAGAAAGCATTTTCTTAAATTTCGATCCAATTTTATGGTTTTTAGACATTTTACATCATATACACAAGACTTCCAAACATATAAAGGTTAGAAAAATCTACTGGCTTCCCATTCTATATCTACATCAACGTCTCCAAATCAACTATAGTTGATAAAATCAGAGTCACCATATAACAAATAGTGTTGATTTCTTTTAACTAGCAAGTGTTATCGATGTTTGGAGCTCTTAACAATGTTGTTGTCCTTTCGATGGAATTTCTATTCATTTGCTTTGCCACTTTATTTTCGTAAGGAGTGTATGCCATAATAAATTATGTTTTGATGTCTTTTTAGTTATAGAGTTCTTCAAATTCAATATATTTATATTCTCCTCCATTATCCTTCCTAAAATAGTCCATCTTTTCACTATAATCAGATTCATATCACATTCTAAAAAATAAAGACACATATGCTTTTCTTTTAGAAGGGTATAGTCAATACCTCATGGAATAATGATTAATGAAAGATATAAAGTACTTTGCTCCTCTTAGGAATGGAACCAGTGGTTGCTACACATTAGAGCAAATCATTTCTAGAATAGCTTTGCTTCACAATTTTGATGTGTTAAAATTCATACAATATTGCTTGTTTATCACACAATGCTCACAAAGAATAATGATGTCTTTTTTAAAGTCAAATAGCTTATTCTTACTAAGGATCTTCATTCTATATTTGGATGTATGTTCAAGTTTTTTATGACATAATATTGTAGATCTTTCACTTAGACTAATTAAATCAATTGATTCCTTTTTTTTTTTATAATGGTCTCCCTTTTAATTTGCAAAATTCTTTAGTTATCTCTAAGTTGATTAACTAATATATATATATGAGTAAATACTCTTAAAATGTACTAAGTTCCCATTGAACATAAGAGAAGCTAAATAAATATCTGGTGAGTCTTAAAGTTGTAACTATAGAGAACCATATTATAGATAATTTATGAAACAATAGGCCTAATCAAGGTAAGGATGATCAATCTACATGGACTTTGGAAAATTCTCATAGATTCTCCAATGAATCCTACCTAGAATTTTTTAGACCACACTCCCCCAAAATAAGCTGGTCTAGTCTCCTTTAATCAAACTTTATAATGCCTAAAGATGTTATTACGTGTTGGCTTGCTATTAAAGCTAAAATTAATCAAAGATAAAATTTAGGCAACTAATCCTTTATATGGTGGTCAATTTCTCACTTACTCTATCCCATATGCTCAAGTTATTTGGTTAAGAATCCGACACACCCTGAATCCATATTGCAATTTAAGAAACTACGAACAAATCATTGAATGGGCCTATGTATGGGATAGAAAGATGGAAAATGATTCAGTGGTGACTCACCTACTATGTTTATATCATTCGGAGGGGAGAAAACAGTTAGGTCGATAACAAACTAGAGCTGGATAAGCATATCTTAGGTTACAACCTAATTCATTGGATAAGGAAGCTTCTTATAATTGCTATAGGCATTTAAGTGATAATGCTAAGAATTCTCGATGCTTAAAGTAGCTCTTTAAACCATTATCTATGTATCTTAAAATGCATTCTAGTTTTTTTTTATCTTTAGCATCTTGTTACTCTTACTTGTATATAAGCTGAGCTTATAGGCTATAACATTAACCATTTTTAAGGCTTTCTAAGCCAGCCTAATTCTTTAGAAAAACATATCTATTTAACTTCCAAAAAACTACTAACCCTAATTTTAAAAACCCAAAAGAATGTAAAAGTCTCCTAATACTATGTTTTACACATATATTTATATTGAATTGTAGTGACAAATCATGTTCATGGTCATGACCATATTTCATGATATATTATTCACTACTTACAATCTTGGAAATTTCATGAGCAATGACACACTTGTGTCTTCAGTTATGTTATTCATTATCCACGTTTCAAACTAGAACATAGGCACTGACATGCCTGTGTTGCCAATCGTCTTTTACGTTACTTTTAAATCTAAATAATGAGCAATTAAAAATGCACAGATATGCTCCTGTCTATGATTGTGTTTTCACTAGTTACTCATCGTTATGGAAAAATTCCTTCATCCAACTGTGTACTTTGGACATGGTTTTAACTCTAAATTTTAAAAAGAATATGGGTTAGCAAAAATTTGTGGTCAATCAAAATTGATGTATTTTTTTCATGTTTTCACTTATAATATTATCTAATTATAGATATGTCATTCCTCATAAAAATCTTCCATAATTACTTAAATCAAGAAAAAAACTAAGTAAAATAAGGTACATTTAATAGAAAAAAATATTAAGAAAAATATATGCATATTTTATACACATAAATATCCTTATATTTAGAATTTTGATTTTTCTCAAAGCAAAGCAATATCAATTACTTTCAAACTTAGTAAGTTTCAACTTTAGGAATGTTTAATAAATACATCAAATTAACCAAAACTACTTATTATTTCCCTAACTACATCAATCATTGAATATTTAGGTTCTTAAATACTTAAGATTAACTTATAATTTAGTTTAATCAAAGTTAACTATTCTTAAAGTATAGTTTAATTCAAATAATTTAATATTGTTTATAATATGGATACAAATGCGTAAAAAATTTAACTCATAAGCACTTAACAAACCACATAAAAATTAAAATAATTATTTTTTAAAATTTTGTGTAGCATAAATGACTTGTTTAAAACATTATACTAACCTTTTGATGTGAACATAAACACCATGTTATGAATATCATCGATTACTCAGTTAGCTCATAATTTTAAATGGTTAGTAGCTCTATTCTTTACTTAGACCCTTTTTTTATATCATAGTTAGTAGAGTGAATTTATTTATGCTCCCTTTCTTCACACAAATTTTTATAAATGATAATTTTAATTAAATTATATTTTAAAATAATTTTTTCAATACTTTGATTTTTTACGTTTTTCTATAAGATTTGTTACTCAATTTAACTTATATTTTATTTTCAGACCTTGTTTAAGCTCCCTAATGAAGTAGGAAGGAATTTAGGAAATTTAAGTTGAGTTAGAGTAAGTGTTAGCATGATTTGAGAAAATGGATTTAGAATACGGTTCAAAAAACAAAACTATATCCAAATTGTATTTGTTAAGAAGTATGAGTTCAACACAAATTCATGTTTGAGATCCATTTTAGTGACGATGAAGTTTGAGCATTTTTTATATTATAACTCTCTTAAACATCGTTAGTCTAACACAGATTAGTGTTAGGACCTATTTTGATGGTATTTCTTATTAATTTTTAGGGTTTTTAGATAATAAAAGAAAAGCGGGTTGTTATGAATGAAACAAAGAGGAAATAAGATGAAAATAGATGAACAAGAGCATATGATTTGAAGTAGTAACTTTGGGGAAAAAAGGAAGGAATTTCCATCAAGACTCAATTGAAGAACTTCAAAATTCCTAGATCCATAAGAATGAGTTATTTTATTTTGTGTTCTTTCTTAATTATTGTTTCTTTTGGAATTTAAAAAATTCATTCCAAAAACTAAAAATGGTACAATGTTCCTTATAAGGAAGTTCATAGTGAGCCTTTAAAACCCTTAATTAAACTAATATATATTCTCAATAAGGTGGTTAAGACCTTCCTACGTTTTAGATACAACCAGATGTAAATGGGGTAAAATAGTTGGAGTATAGGGTTCACTTAGTTTTGTCTTTGTGTCAGTTAAGATTCCGTTTTTTGTTAATCCATGGTTGCAAGCACTTTGGATTTCATTTACTAGTATCTTTTCTCTAACCTAATAGAATATTTCATGTATAAGTTTGCTACTATTCTTTTCTTTCCCTTATAATGCTATAAGATCCTTTCATGCTATACCATCTACATTGTATTTCCATATGTTATAATGCAAATTGTTTTGTATCTCTTTAGTAAGTTATGTCTTAGCTCCCATATGATGTTCCATATTTTGGTAAAAAATTCGCACCTAAAAAAAGGTGCAAAGTTGTTTCATGATCCTTCTTTCATAGGATGTAGATTATTAATTGTTTTTAGTTTTTTTTTCTTAATATAAGTTAAATTGGGATAGAACTAGATAAGATGAAACCTTAAACTGATTTATTGGATTGTTCCTATGATTTAATGAAAGATCCAAATTTTCTTATGATTTATTTCATGATTACTTGAATTAAAATTTGCTAGCATTTTGATTCAAATATTGGGGTTAAGAATCATATGTACAAATAGATCATTGCATGAAAAATAAGAGCTTCATGGAATCCTAGATATAAGATCATATAAATCTTTTGAGTTAAAATCAAATGAAAACATGAATTTATAAAACAAGTTAATATGTTCCTAAGAGTTATAGTTAGAAAGAGATTTCAATCAATCAAATTAAGGATATGAAATGTATTTCTTAAGGAAGAATATAGTTATAACTTTCGAATTTCTAATGGTCCAAGAATCTCATAACTGAATAAAGACAAAATTTAAACATAAAAAATGCTTTAGGGGAATTCTACATCTAGATCTTATTTATCGATTGATTGCTCCATTCTTGTTTTATTTTAAATTGGTAAATTTTCTTTAGCTAAATTTTTTTTGATTCAAATCATTTGTTTTGTTAGATTTGATAATAGAAAGATAGTTATTACTAGTACTCATGGCCCTTATGGGAATAATATCTGTATTTATTTGATTATACTATAAGAACAAAAATTGAACTTATCTACTTAATCTTTAGTATTGTTTAGATCATATATATCAAGTTTTTGGTACTAACTTTTAAGGGCTAATATATAGAGAGCACTTTATTTCTTAATCTTATATTTGTTTTTTTATAGTTAGGATTTAGGACATCGATGTATGATAGGAGTATCTTGAGCTATTACTTTAGGTCAGATCTAAAAATCAAAAGGACCTTACTTCATAAACCTAAGAATTTAAAGGTTACTATAATTTATAAGGTTTCATCTACCAAATTCAATGGCATCATACGAAGGACAACATACTATATACAATTATGCTAGACGATCACTTATAGCGACAAAATGTAGCATTATTATGGTAAGAGTAGAGTTTCATATTTTCAAATCAATCTTAACATCATTAAGATGGTTCAACAACTTGTAAAATTTGATGGCTTACTAAATAAGGATCCAAATGCACATATCAAAAATCAAGGTTGCAATAATAATAAATCTAAGAAATCTATGTCCTCTCCCAAAGTTTCAAATTTATGTCTAATTAAACAATTGCCATCTCTAGATGCATAAGTATCCTAACCAAATTTATTAAGAACATTTAATCCTTTAATTATCAAAATAGTCTAGGATAATTCTTTCACTAGGTTTAAAGTGTTTATTATCCTAATGTATGGATTATACTTCTCTTTTCATTAATTCATACAATCACTAGCATTGAATTTTATAATTCTCTTTTCATTCATTCATACAATCACTAAGATTGAATTTTTGATGGTCGGACATAAATTCAAGAATTAAGATGAAAGAGAATCAATTCAACCTAAGCAATAACTAATCATACATTAATAATTGGAAAATCAAATGCAAACCACATCCCTAAACCTAACTAGGATTTTAGTTGCTAAACATAATGTAATTAAAAAACAAAATAATCTTATGTTATCATCAAAGAAGGTAAAAAGGAAAGAAATGGGAAAATTATTCTCAAATTGGTTACAAGTTAGGATGAATCTTCACCCAATCTTGCTCCTTACCTTTCTTTAACGATAAAAAAGATCAAACAATAATTAATAAAGAAGACAACTTTGGAAAGCACCCTCAATTGACCTAATTATGGTATTTATAGTTTAATGTTATCTAATATGTTAAGAAGGTTTGTGTAATTATTATTTTTAAAGTCATCAAATTATGCGTCACAAGTCTAATGCTTGACAAACTTTTGACATTGTGCTAATTTTATTTTATCTTCTTAGCTTGTGTCTCCATTCAAGTCCCCCACTGATGTAAGTTCTTCACTACTTCTCTAAGAACTAATTCTTTAATTTTTGAAATCTTCAAGCTTGAGTTAATCTTAGATGCCTTCTACAATGTGGCTTTTCAACCATGTTAGCTTTAATTGACTTTGATTTTTCCTTGATTGAAAATTTATGCAAAATGTTGCATTAAAATATGGAATTTTGCCTTTAGTTATAAATTATAAGTGAATGAATCAACTATGAAAAAATATATTATATAATTCACAGAAAACAAGTTATATAAATGATGAACTATAAGCTAATTTATCCGCTAAAAATGTGTAAAATATCGAATTATCAAATTTTGCTACACTTGGATAAATGCTTTTCCTTAACCAATTCATAAAAAGAAATAACTAACTAGAGTAGATAAATTAAAATAAGAAATAATTCAAGTTCACAAGTTTACGTTGGCATTTAGAATATGCCACAAGAATGTTAACCCCCATATCCCTAGTAAAGGATTTATAGTCTCCTAAGGGTTTACTATAATGATAACAATAAGTATTAACCTATAGTTTTTAGTTCAATTAATAGTTAATAATATAAGTTATATTTATATTCCATTCTTCAATTGAATCATATAACTTAAACGCATAATATTTTTAAAGTGGATCACTATGTAATCAATATAATGTAAACATTATTCCACCTCCTTTCTTAAGCTTAAATACTTTGAATTGACATTTTCTTCATAAGGCATCACTCACACACATATTTGTTAGAAATTTTGGGTGAGGTCCAGTCATAATCTTCTTATGAAATTAATATTACCATAGGCTTAAAAGTCATCTAATCTCCACTACACTAATATATACATATAAGAAAATACTGAAAGGACTTTCAATTAGTTGTAATGGGGACAAAGGAAGTATATGGAAAAGAAAAGTATTCATAATTAACATAGTCAGATCAAGTAAATCAAAAGAATAATCAGTAAAATTACTATACCAAACTCATTATTTCTTTCTTTTATGCCTTCATTGTTTACAAGTGTAAGAAAAGCAAGCCAATCAATTTTTTTATAATTTATCTTTTTATTTTTATTTTTTTCTATTTTTAACCCATTTGCATGAGTTCCCCTATTTTCCTTTCTGACATTTTCATCTCATAATTAATTATTTTCTAACCATGTCCAATAACATCAAATCACAAAGAAAAAAACTCTACCAATCATGAAAATGGTGCAATTACTTGTTTTCATTTTTAGGCTCAAGATTATTTGGAAAAGGGTACCAAGAAAAAGGCTATAATTTGTATTGTTCACTAATAATTCAACGTACAAAAGGGTAAGCAATTTAGCTCAACTGTAAATCTTAAGTTGCTTTATCATTTTACTACTTGTACATATTTTATATGTAATCTCGAAGAGAACAAATGCAAGTTTTGGAAGTCCCAAGTCAAATAAGATATCCACATTTAAAAGAAGAAATTTTACGTTGGCTCAATTTCTCACGAGGTAATTCAAGTCAAAATAAAGTATCATTAATTAATTTTGTTGGACCCCGAATGTTTCATAGAAGTTAGAACTATGTGAAGGAGAAATTTTGGCAAGTGGTCATGAGTAAAGAACAAATAAA
>JANVCQ010000006.1:27014880-27026100 GCA_025531925.1 Erythroxylum plowmanianum | reverse complement strand
ATGTATGGATTAGCATGATGATTTGGATTTGTTGCTTCCGCTGCAAGTAATGATTTCTTAAAAGTTTTGAAATCTACCGCTTCTCCAAATATAGCATGCTTTGTTTTTCAGATCAAACAGTATATGTCTCCCAAGTTTTATGGAATCTTTCTCTCTCATTTTATAAAAAACTTTGAATTTGCATCCTGAGCTTAATTTTCTTATCTGGAGGAAAGAATTGTAGTACAAAGGTATCATATTCATGGTCTCAATTCTCAAAAAATTCCACATCTTTCTAAAGAAACCTTCTCCTTGATTGATCTCTCATGTAATAAGGCAAACATCCAACATGTAGCTCATATTTAGTAATAACCATTTAAAAGAAATGGTTGTATCATGGAATATAAATCCTTAATGAAAATGTTTGTATCTTCCATAGGTATTCCACTAAAAGCTAGTAGCAAGTGAAGATGGACTTGTTTGAGCTTGTAATTTCTTACCCTCTAAATCAACCTGATACATAAAGTATTAGCACTAATGATGATTTTTTTTTGCCACTGATGTCAATGTCTCCATCATTTTTTCTTATTTACAACGTTCTCTAGTCTCCTTCTTGCATTGTTCATCTAAATATTTGCTCAATTTCAGGTTTACTAAGAATTGGATTTCATAAGTTTACACTTCTATCTCTTATATCTCGTAAACTACGTTTAAAAAAAAGGGAAGATAACACTAAAAGAAGGCTAAACTTTAAAAATATTAATTAAAATTGCCTCTAATAATGGCATAAAACTTAATTTTAGTAGTTTTATAATAAAAACTTTCATACTGTAGGTATACAGATTGCAACTTATAGTATAAAAGGTTTCATTCCCGTAAGGATTGATTACTCAGCTAACAACTTGAATGCAATTTGTCTAAGATAATAAAGGATTGAATGAATTAAATTAAAATAAATTAATTGATATCGAAATAAACTAACAAAACTAAACAATTGAATAATGGAAGCTAGCAATAATAATAAAGTTAATCAATAATAGAAACTTAAGCGTTATTCTATCCTTGTTTTGTCTTCCCTTTTTCTTATTAATTCAAGTATACTTGATCCTAGATATCGTAAGGTTTTAATTACCCTCTCTTGAGATCTAATCAAGTAATCCCAATTGAAATAGATAATAATATAATTGCAACCTTTTGATTCACAAAACTACTTCTAACTACTCAATTGGATTTGAAGCAATCCTAAGGATAATTAATTCACAATTAAGATCTCTCTTCAATTGTTTATTAAGATGATATTTGGTGTTCTATTAAGTTATCAACTATTATTGTGCATCTTAACACATATAACTTGACCTTGCTCTCTCCACTTTGATCCCCTTGTTTATGATGTATAGCCTCCTTTTTGTGCTTTTCTTTGCTTTAAGTAATTTTTTTAGGATTCTATGGTTTTTCCCACTTAATTTTAGTCCAAAAATAGCCCTGAAAGGTCAAGAATACAAAAATTCTTACTACTGGAAAAGTAGTGCATGATCACACATTCTTGTGATAGATGCTCATCCCATACAGTTGCTTCAATTCCACAATCGTGCATATTCCTATTCTTCAAATTCTTCATCTTTTCTTCAAATGTTGCTATTTCCACGCACTAATAATCACATCAACTAACCTTTGAAACCTAAAATTAAGATTAAATCCTTGCTTTAAAATAATCAAACAATTAAAACACTAAAAAACACATAATTATAAGTCCTAAATGTAAGATTATCATCTAGGAAAACACTTAAAAATAAATTTAAACCTCTAGAATAAATAATATAATATATACCTATCAACATCCCCACACTTAAATCTTTGCTTATCCCTAAGAAAAACTAAAACCATAAACAAGAAAAACATATAAACACACAATCACAAAATCATTCAAGAATGCAATAATAATACAATGGCGTCAAATCTCATGGAATTAACTTAACCTCAAATATTAACCACTTAAAAAGTGCCAACACACTAACTTATTCTGTTCATGTTTAGATGCTTTGATTTGAATGTACATAATAATCAAAATATTGACATCCTATTTGTGCACCTATAAAACTTATAATCATGCATTTATTATTATTGATCAATTAAAATTGTAAACTATCACTAAGTAACCTTTCATGAAAATTTTTGCCATTTTTAAAAGTTCAATATGTTTAATTTTATTATACACATTGATTTTTTAGATTTCCTTAAATGATCACCTAGTCTTTTGACATTAAGGCAAACACCTTATCATGAGAGACCCCCGATTACTCAACTAGGATATGTTTTTCAGCTTGGTTGGGGTGTCATTCTAGCCATTTAATATGAAGATAAACATTTTGTCATGAATTCCCCCATTTACTTAGCTATATCACAACTCTCAACTGGCTACTAACTCTATTCTTAACCCAATTTTCTTAAAAAAGTCCAGCAGAATTGGAATTTTATTTTAACATATTTTTAAAAAAAATCCTTAGCCTAACTCATTTCTTTTTAGTCAAACATGAAAGGTTACCAATAATGCCTAACAATTTAAATAAATGTAATTATAAATTTATCCAAACAAATGCCATAGAGTGAAAGAATAGGTGTATCCTAATTGACATGCATATTCTTCCCAAAGACACTTAAAACACAAAATTCGTAGCTTAATATGCCTTTACAATTTAAATGAACATGTTTGAAAGTAAGCCAATTTCGTTCAATCAATGTCATTGACAGACTAACACAATGCACACATCATGAAATGAAAATATGCCAACCTATTAAAAAACTAACACAATGAAAATGTAAAATTCACACACAAATGATATTCAATGCGCATATGCATCCCACACTTGAAAAAATAGATTTTTCTCAATGTGGAAATCAAAACATTAAAAATAAAAAGAAATAACAATAAGTAAAAGTAAAAGCAAGAATATTTATAGTAATTCGATTGGTCACAATGTTGGAGATACAACTTGGATACCTTGGATAGCAAAAATTTTGAACAATTTCTTCAACTGGTATTGTTGATGGTGCATGACCTTTGTCAGTTGTGCCTTCATGGTGTTCAGATGACCCTCTAGATGCTTGTTATTCTCTTCTTTTTCCAAGCATTGTCTCCTAGCCTTCTTCCTCCTCGAATTCATCTCTTGATAAAACTTATCTGAGTATGGACGTGTGGAACTAAAACTCGCTTATCCTATATTATGTTTAAGCTTATCCTATATTATGTTTAACTTTTGATTTCGAGCCGATATCTCGGAGTTCTATATCGTAGCACTCCAAGGTCTCAGCTTGCTTTAAATGCATATGATTTACAAACTCAGGAAAAACTGGGGTTAGATCATCAATATTAACACCATGTTTTAAAGCTAAATCCGTTACAAGAAAATCCTTGCCTAGTTAGCTTCTTTTCTTATTTAACTAATTAACTATTTTTGAAACATATAAGTGGATATAGAGACTAGAACCTTATTATCCAGGCACCAAAGTATAAATAAGTATTTTTTAGAGCACTTGTTACTTTGACTCTTAGAGAAAATAGCATGGCACATGAATTTATATAGTAACAAGCATTCAGGATTCTTAATAACAATATTAGGTGCATTGTGTGGATTAAGCACATCTAATCCCTTTAAATTTTTTCAATATCTTTTACCATGAAAATTTTCTTATTTTTCAACAAGTTTTGATTTTGGAAAACCAAACATTTCTTCCATGATATCGTAATCCAAATTATAAGTTTTTCCTTGCAATCAAAACCAAAAATTATCTAACTTTCCCAACTTATAGAGTAAAGTAGTGTATATTTTAAGGTTCAATTCTTCAAACATAAGATAATCATAACAAATAAATTTATGCCATTGAATTCTAGCACTCAAAACCTTAAGTTTTCCTTTCAGCTCCAAATCTTTAAAAATTCTAAATTCAAAATATTAAAGTATAGTAATTATTTTAGAACGAAGGTTTTGAAATTTCTTATCTTCTTTTTGAGAGAAGATTAAAGAAGAAGCTTCAAAATCCTTGGCTAAATCACATGCACATTACTTGAGACCTTTGTTTTCCCTTTTAGGTTTTAATGTTTTGTGATTTGTTTAATTTTTAGAGACATTCTAGATAGGAAAACTAGTAAAAACCAAAAAACAACAACAAAAATACAAAAGAGATTTAAAAACATAGGAGAGAGAAAGTGTGGATCAAATATTACAAAACCCACTAACAAAATGTGTTTAGTGTGGGATTCACTAGATTTGTATGGATATAATGTTAATCTAGAAGAAATATGAAAGAAAAGGGTGAAATCCACACGAAATCTAAGAGAGATTTGAGAGAAAACAAGAGCTATAAAGGTGGGCAACTAGTTTAGAGAGAGATGAGAGGTGGATGAAGAGAAAAAGATTATTTATAGGGGTTAGGGTTTTTGGAAGGGGTAAAAGGGTCATGCACGATCATGCATTATGGTGAACAATCGTATATTATATTAAAGGGTCTTATGTTGCATCATGCATTAATGTGCATCACATCATGTATGAATGCGAAGAGCCTAAAACCCTCCAAAATTGGCACGTTATGCATCATTTTCCTCCTACTTCCTTCGAAATATGTTCCCTAACCTGTAATACCTTTCTAAATATGATATTTATCAAACAAAATCACTTTAAAAAATAAAAAATAATAGATACATTTGTAAGAATTTACAAAAAACCTAATTAACAACACATTAGAAACAAAATGAAATATAAATATAAATATAACACCTATCATAATTCTTGGTTTGCTTCCTAAGTAGCACTTGTTCAACATCATTAGCTCGAAGCACCTTTATGTTTACCATTGTCCTAGGTCTACACTTAGCTGCTTGCTTCCACCCATTTCTCCCCATAGCAGTTTAGCAGCCTTTGAATAAGCCACATGATGTAAGATAATAGTAAGGATATCATTTACCAAATTAATAATTCCAAGTAATTTTAGTAATTCCATTTCTACAATAAACTACCGATAAATAGGGATTGATGAAACTCCCTAAATCTTCAGTTGACTCCAAAAATTTGTCATGTATGAAGGTGAACTGCTCTTTTTCTTCCTCAATCACTATCCACTCTTCTACTTCTTCTTCTTAAATAAAGACTTCCTTCTCTTTTTCAACCTATATTTCCTATGCCATCTGTTCTTCTGTCACTTTTTGAATTTCAACTTCATTTATGAAATCGACCTTTGTCTCCTCTTCACTTTGAGGCATTAATAGACTCCAATAATATGCTATATCCAACTCAGTGTTAGTATGCTCACCTGGTGAATTATGAGGCCAGTTTTGCATGTAATATGACTTCTCCCACATATAATTTAGTGCCTAAAATTGGTGGTTGTAATGGTTGCCCTATAAATTTCATAAAACAAAAAGGATATCAGTTATGCTTCTGTAGTACTTGAAAGACTCCAGACATTCCTTGTTAAGAATGGAAGAGGAGTGGTTCTTCATTAAAAAGTAGCCCAAATTGAACTTCCAAGTTATGAATGGAAAAGGAGTGGTTCTTCATTATTTGATCAAATTTGGCTTCCATCCTCTTTTGACTTTCATTTTAGTTGTCGAGTTTGAAGCTTAGCATGTCCATTAACTTCTCTAACTTAGACTCCAAGGATCCAAGCCTATCTTGCTAGAAACTTAGCGAAACTTGTACTCTTATATTGTTTCCTACATTACTATTCCAAGAATAATTTAAGTAGTTATGTCACCAAAGATTATGAGTTTAACTCTCATCCATGTTGTAATTGTATCACTACGTTGGAAGAAAAGTTCTACAAGTTACTCTTCATAATTTTATGTTAATATACCTATAATCTCACAAAAAAGTTGTCAAGCCCTTAAATCAAAAGAATTTAAATTATAAAAGATGTTAAACTCAATCCTAGGTAACAGAGCCAAAAACTTGTTTGTAGTTTTATATAAAAAAATTTCGTATTGTAAGAACAAATCACAACTCATAGTATAAAAGGTTTCATTTCCAAGAGGATTAATTAGTCACCTATTAGGTTGAATGCACTTTTTCTAAGGTAATAAAAGATTGAATGAATTGAAATAAACTAATAAAACTAAACAATTGAATAATGGAAGCTAACAATAAGAATAAAGTTAGTCAATAATGAAAACTTATGGGTTATTTTATGCTTATTTTATCTTCCCTTTATCTTGTTAATTCACTTATGCTTGATCCCAGATATTTTTAAGGTTTTGATTACCCTCTCTCGAGGTCTAATCATGTAATCCCAATTGAAATAGATAATAATAGAATTGTAACCTTTTGATTAACAAAACTACTCCTAAAAACTCAATTGCTTTGAAGCAATCCTATGGATAATTAATTCAAAATTAAGATCTCTCTTTAATTGTTTATTAATATGATATTTGCAGGTCTATTAAGTTACCAACTCTTATTATATACCTTAACACATATAACTTGATTCAATCTCTCGATTTATTATTAAGTATAAGCATAACAAATACCACAAAGCATTAATATATATAGAATTAAATAAGAATAAAGTTAAACAAAACAATTCAATAATTATCCCTAATATGGATTTAGAAATCCATAATCATGTTCAACATCCCAATAATTAAAATTAACATCCAAGACAATGAAATAAAAGAAGAGAAAAGAAAGAAAATTGTTTTATGTTTTGGTCTGGAAATTCTGAAACACTGGAGTTGATCCTGAAGTCTCCACTTTAATCACCATGTTTATGATATACAGCCTCCTTTTATGTTTGTATTTGCCTTACATGCTTCTTAAGGCTTATATGGTTATTCTAGTGTTTTTTCACTTAATTTGGTTTAAAAATAACCCCAATATGTTAATAATACAAAAATTTTTCACAATAGAAAGGCTATGCATGGTTGCACATAGGATGTCAACCGTGCATCCTATCTATCACAAACTTGGGATAGGTTCATCCTATACAGCTGCTTCATGCACGATCATGCATCTTCCTATTCTTCAAGTTCTTCTTCATCTTTTTTTTTTTATTTTTACTGCTTCCCCTTATTAATAAACACATCAAATAACCCTTGAAACATAAAATTAAGGTCAAATCATTGGTCTAAAACAATCAAACAATTAAAAAACATAAAAGCACTAACAAGAACACAATTCTACGTCTTAAACACATGATTATCATCTAAGAAAAGACTTAAAACACGCTTAAACCTCTAGGAAACATGTTATAATATACACCTATCATTAATCACCTAATACTGAAAGTGCACATAATTATATATAATAAGGTTAAACGTGGAGTATTCCAAATTATCATTCTAGTAAAATCTAAGTAATTACTAAATTTATTAATGATTGAAAATATATGAAAATAAATTTGTCAAGATTTAATACAATTATTGATTAACTAAACTAATGAAAGTAAAGTGATTAAATAGTAAAAAGAAATCAAATTCGCTAATAATGGTTAAGTGTTAGGATATATCTTTCACAGATTTAGAGTGTTTTAGGGTCTACTTTTGAGTCATTTCAACTTTCAAGCAACATTAATGATCAAGGTTGGTATAATGATTAACCTAAGATATCTATGTCCTCTCTTAAGGTTTCACATATGTATCTAATTAAACAATTATTATATTTTGTTACATAATTAACTAATTTAAATTCATTAAAAACATTTAATATATTAGTTATCATAATATTTTTGGATTTAGATCAAAATGCTTGCAAAATCACAAGTAGAGGAGTTGGCATATTATAGTACTACTTTGAAAGCTACATGCCTAATTCCTCCATCAAAGATAAAATTACTTGGTCTATTAGTAGTAATGGAGAGTTCTCTGATTCTTCTTTCCTTAAAGTTATAAGACTTTAATTCCCAATCATTCCTTGATACAACAACTTGTGGAAAGGCTCCTTGTTACTTGGTTTGCAGTCAGAAGGACATTGAAGAGTAAAGATTGACTAAAGAGAGTAAATGATCAGATTTATGTTTTATGAAAAATGTTGCCTGAATCTAATAAATCATCTGTTCTTTAAATGCAATTTCTCATCTACATTATGGGCCAGAATGTAACACAACATGAATCAAGTTTGTCTTACAACTATTTGAGAAAGTATTTTAGTTTAGGAAGAATTGGGAAAGCTAAGAAGTGTCTAAGCCTCAGTCTAATATGCTCTGTCCGCTTAATTAGGAATCAAAGAAACCAAAGAATATTCAACAACATTCTTACTGAGAAAAATACAATAATACACAGAACTTGTTTTTGGATCAAAGAGATACTCGATGCTTATTAAGTCATTATGATCTGAGCTATTCTATCAAATATAGATGGAGACTAGATCTTAATGAAACAATAACTAGGAACAATTTAGGGATAATACATAAAAGAAATATGAATCTCATAATTATAATCTCATCATAATTTTATTTACAATGTAAAGTTATCCCATAGAATTTATCATATACATCTAACTATGTACAAGATAAAGAATACCTTTTAAATTATTTTGAAACTAAACTATAACCAAAAGATTAAATATAGGGAATAAACCAATAATCTCCCATTTGCACTAAGTCAATCATTTAATTATCACATACCACATCTCCATATGATGATTATATTACCGTTGAGATGGTGGCTCAATGAGAAAATTCTACACGATTCTCTAAAGTTAACACTTGCTTAAATCTTACAACTTTCATCTTAATTATCATTATAATTAATAAAAATTTACTAAATACATCCTTAGATCTTTAATGACACCTTATCTCCTTTTACATACTCGATGGTTCTAATGTTCCATAATACATTACTGTCTTAAACAATGTAAGGAACTATATCAAGTTCATTAAAGAACTTATTGTTCTAATTAATCATTTCCATTTTATTAAAAATGTATTATGGCTTTGTTAGCAACCATTACTATAATGGAACCTTTTCAATCTTAAAATGACAGTGTTGTAAGTAAACTAGACCTTAATTAGGATTTACTTCTAAAATTAATATCCATAATCATACATAGAATAATGAATATCTTTAATACATTATAAGTATTAGATATCTCAAATACTAAACACATTTAGCATATTATATATGTTCTTAAAGTTAGAATACATAAATAACTTCCAATATATCTATATATATATCTAATTCCTAGAATTAAGTTATTACCTTTTCATATCCAACAAGAGTTGTTCTTAGAAAATTATGTTTTCAACAATTAAAAATTAGAATTATTGTGCTCTATAAGCAATATGTCACCACATACTCTCATTGAAGAGGACAATTATACTCCCACTGACTCTACCACTAACCTATTCATAGATATGATAAATTCACAATCTTCTCTAAAACAAATTCTTTGAATTCATCATAAAAGTGAATCTTTCAATGCCTTGCACCTTTTCAACTATACATAAAATGTATCAACAAATGCACTAGTTTCAATTGTATGTATTGTCATGAGATTTGAACTTTTTAAATTTCATCTAACTCCAATTACTTATCTTGAGAATAATTCTCCTATAGGTATGCATTATAATAAACAATTTGTTCAATAGGCCTATAAGATTATATCCAACCTTCTGGATATCTCAAAAACCTCTTATCATCTAATTTAATTCTAAACTTAGTGGATAATACATGCTTCAACTAAGCATTACATCTTTTCACCATTAACTTTGACTATTTCAAAGTCTTAATCTTCCATGTCTAATATAAAATCTTACTAATTGATTTAGTTAGAACTATGGAAGCTAAGTTATTGTACTAAGCATAAATATAGAAGAAATAATATTGCATCATATAATCTCTCATATTGTATTGGAACAAAATTATGAACAACCTAGCAGATTATTACATAGCTTACGACTAGTTTGAAGTTCTCAAATGGATTACTGGACAAGGAAACAAACCAAAAGCACGATGGAGTGATTTACAAGATAGCATTCACTACTACTATTTACTTCCTATGGAAGGAAAGGAAAAGGGGAAGCTACAAGCAAACATCAATTAGCAAAAGATATTATCAGTTGGATCAAAGTTTTATTAATTTCCAAAAATGCTCATAGCTCTCTATCTATTAAAGCAAAGAATAGATTGATTTTATAAGATGTAGTTACTTATTTTGTCAATTTTCTCTTTGAGTTAATGTATTGACATATAAATTCGAGCAGATCTTAGAAAAGTTGTAATGATGTATATAGCTTTGCTCTTGTTAATGATAATTAGTTCATTTTCCAAAAAAATAAATTCATACTTTGATGGAATTTTTTGTGAAGGTACTTACCAGAGAAACTCATTCCCTATAGATAATCGAAAATTTAAAACTCACCAAATTAATCTCAATGATGTGCTTTAGTATTCTCAATCCTTAATTTTTACTTAGATTTAAATTATTTGAACTTTCCAAAATTTTAAATCAAAATCTTATTTAATACATTTGGCTATATCGTTTAAATTCATTAGTAATATAACGAAATACAGGTATCATCCTTTTATGAATTGTTATTCTATCTAATACATCACATGTATAAGATTTAACAATTCAATGCCATCCTCATCCTTTTACCAAAGGTTGATTTAGTTATTCATCAACTTAATAAACTTTATAAATTTCATATGATTTAAAATAAGAAAAGGATGCATATATCCTTGTTATAGCTTTATGATTTTCATCATGTTGATTTAACCAACATGGCATAAAAAGATAGTCTTGCTTATCTAACTTTATATTCTTGCCACTTTTGTTAAGCATAAGTTTCCTTTGATCCAACACATACAAACTATTTTCATAAACTTGGATCAACTACTTTTACTCAACAATCTGTTTCTTATCATGTCTTAAACATTATAGTAATGTTGAATTTGAATTTAGTATCAAATACTTATAAACATGAATAAGAAATATATATGATCTCTATCATATTTCGTATAGGAAATGTTATCATTGTATAGCAAATTCCATTAATTGAAGTCCACTATTATGGCTTTAGGAAGCTAAATTGAGTGAAACAATTTCATCAAGGTACTATACCTTTAACTCTACTTCATACAATCTCTTGATCTTGCTATCATGGTGTTGACATACATCATGTTGGAACCCGATCCGGGAACCGGATTCCAACCGAAAAATGAAAAAAAAAAAAAAGGCGGAAACATAACGCGACAACGGATCCGACATCCGAACACAATTATGAAACAACTATGCGAGACGCGTTGGAAACCTT
>JANVCQ010000006.1:26990504-27006295 GCA_025531925.1 Erythroxylum plowmanianum | reverse complement strand
ACCAATAACATATGCATTTAAAAGTTATATAAGGGTTCACGTAATCAAAAGTTATATTAGTGTTCATGTATTCATATTTAATGTGGTTGATTATGCACTATATTATGTCCTTTCTTTTCACTAAACATGGAATTAAACATATAGTCTATTAGGCATTTATCAACTTCTCCAAACTTAAGCATTTCGTTGTCCTCAAGCAAATCATAATCCAAATCATAAAACTTAAAAACATATATCCTTTTTTATTCTTAACCTATTTGTGTACACCTTAAATTACCATATCTTATTAATCAAATCAACATTCAATTAGAATCTAGCCTTCCTAGAGCAAATATCATAAACCAATATCAATAGCAATCAAATTGACAATCTTTTTGAAATCAAGAACAAAAAATTCCACACCATCAAAGGATTCACTCAAAATATTTAGGATGAAAAGTAATAAAGCTCTCAAATCAATATATAGATGGAATCTTACCTATAATCTTACAATAAAATCACATCTTTAACTCAGTGCCCATCTTCAGTCCATTCAAATTCTAATGTCCTCTTTAAGCCAATTTAAAGAGATATCTGGCTTAGAGGTTAACCTAAACAAAAGTTAGCTTGTCCTCGCAGTAAGTTTTGATAAAATGGAAGAGAAAATAGCTAGCATCATAGAGATGGTAAGCAAACAAGCCCCGTTAACCTACCTTGATTTGCCTATCACCACTAAAAGGATTCTCTTTAGTGAATGCTATCTGCTGGTGGAATGGATTCGTAATAAAATATCAACTTGGATTAATAAATTCATATCCTTTGAAGGTATCAAATTTGTTTTCAATTTTATGTATATTTACTAGTCTTCTAGTAAAAGCTATACAGAAGAAAATGAGGAATTTCTTATAGGGAAATAAATCTTTAGATGGCAAGTATGTAAAAGTGAAATGGTCACAGATATGCAAGCTTAAAAAAGAAGGTGGTCTAAGAATCATTTCAGTCAATATGACCAACAAGGTCATAATGCTAAAGAAAATTTGGGATATAATTTTAAACAAATATTTGTTGTAGATCAGATGGATCCATAGTTACATCCTTAAGGGATGTTCTTTATGGGCTATCCTACTTAAAACTACTAACTCTTGGTTTTTTTAAGTAGATTTTGAAGTTGAGAGGAAATATAGAAGAAGGAGTATTATGTAAAATTGGCAATGGGAATAAGGTATGACATCTGGACAGTTCATAGACTATTAACTAAATGCCTTGATGCTCTTCAATTTTGGAATAGGTTTGACCCCAAACCTAAAGTTAGCAGTGTCATTTCTTATTCATAGTGGATTAAATTTCCAACATTTCACTCATATCCATCAATTGATGAAAATTTATAGGATTCCTTCTCAGACCAACCGTTAGGCAAGTTCAATAACAAAACTTGTAGGGACTAGTTAACCCAAAAAATTAAAAGGTCAAATGGTCCCTTATGATTTTGCATAAGGCATTTATGCCTAGTTCTTCCTTTTTTCTCTAGCTTGATATACTAGACAGGATGAGTATTATAGAGATATTGTCTTTTCTCAATATAGATTTGAGGAGTATTGTGTGAATGAAAGGCCTAAATCCCATAAACCAACTTTTTCTCCTATGTGATTTCTCTAAGGAACTATAGGGTATGATTAAAACTGAGTGTCTATAGGATTATAGAAGCTACTCCTTTACAAAAATGATTCAATAGCTAGTTTCACAACCTAACCTCTTTACCTCCATCAACACCATCTATATAGTTTGTTTAGCTACTTATATCAAGGAAATTTAAAAAGAAATAATTTTTTGGAAATTTAAAAACAAACAAAGGAATGAGGTGTAAGTTTAGAATTCTATGGTTATAGAAATCAGAGAAAAACTAAAGGCATTAAATGTTCTTGATGTTTATAACAGTGGGACAACCCAATCATGGTGATTAAGCTGACTATAAGGCTAATTTTTTTATTCCCTTTTACATGCAAGATAATACACAGTTGCTAGATTGCTAATTATTTAAAAGGGGTACCTAAATTCGGTGAAGATTCCTCTTTGTGATGTGTGGCGTATTTAAATTGAAGGTTGAATTACTTCAAAAAAAATGAAACATCATTAAGATTTGAATATAAGGAACTTTAAACTTGGATATGGAAGACACTCGCCTAGCTAAACAGACATATGACTGGAGACCCATTTGGTTGAGAGAAAATTGATCGCTTATAGCTTAGGTTGCTCCTCCTCAGGATGACCTCTCTTACTAACCATGAAAGAGAGCGAGAGTATTTCTTAAAGACTCCAAAGACTCACACGTCTCCACTTTATGGCCACAGTTTTCTTTTAGTTAGATGAATTTTCAATGCTAATGTTTATATATGTTCAAATTGACCTATTTTAGTTAGTACTATGATTATAAAGGTCCATTGTATTTGTTTTGTTCATTTGTAATTCTCTAGTCTTTCATTAATAAATTTGATTTACTATCTAAAAAAATCACATATTCACTATTGATAAGTAAAATGGAAGCAAAAATCAAAAGTTCTTTTAAACAAGGTGCATTGGGACTTAGGTAAAGATATGAAAAAGACAATCAGAAGATAAAAATGTGAAGGAATTTTATATAAGATAATACAAAACTTGGTTCTTTATAGCATAGATCCTTTAAGCAAAGATTTCAATTGACACAATAATAATTCTTCTTACTCTTCAAGCTTTCTTTTATCTTTCTTTTTTTGTTTTAAAATTGAACTTTAAGTTAATTTGGAGAGAACATAAGGTTATAATAATTGATAAATTTAATTATTAGTATGCACCAAAAGTTGTAAGCACAACAGACCTTCTCTTTAAAATTCTTTTATATAATCCAGGCTTTATACAATCAAGTCAATGGAAATCCCTCAAGGTTCAAAAATATATGAAAATTCTTTTAGAAAAATAGTGTAATTGGCTATCAAGGTGGCTACTATCAATTCAATAAAGGCTAAATCTCAAAATTTTCTCTCAAGGGATAAAACAAGGTAGGCAATAATTAAAGAAAATTAGGGTGAAACAAATAGTTAATTATAAGTACCTTTATCATTTTATTGCCTCTAATCTGACAATATGGTCTAAACATGAATAGTAAAATCAAGTTCTAGAATCATCCAACTATGTATCATAAAACACACAACAAAGGATAATAAAGCATGATATAATGATGTATTGTTCATAGGCTTAAAGGCTCACATTTAGGCTTAATATATGTAAATAATATGCAATTTGTTTTATATTAACTATCTCAATGACAACTAAAAATACATCTTATAAAAGTATGTAGATTCTACCCTCCATCTTTTTGCATACTAATTTAACTTAATAATCAATAATAACCTAAAACATTTTAGATATATTTTAACTAAATTGGGATGTTAGTTAATGAAAACAAATAAAAACGATTACAATAAGCTTGATAATTAACCCAAAATCAAAAAACTTTCTTTGAAATTTTTATTATACCCTGTTCCCACACTTAAAAGTACAAAAAAGTATAATATCAAAGAAAAAAAATAAGAAAGAAATATTGATTTGATACTTCCCTTAATAATAATTTACACAATTACAAACTTATCGCAATTTCAATTCCTAATATTTAGAACAAAAATCATCCTATAGGAATACTATATGAACAGTTATAACCTAAATTATACAAAAATGGGATAAAATTAGCTAAACTAGAACTAAATAATTTGAAAAATAAACACAATTTATATTTAAAATGATGCATAATGTAATTGACATAATATAGTGACAAAGACAAAAATCCCAATTCGATTTTCATCAATTCATATCACAATATGGCATTTAAACCCAATAATCCTTAAGGTAAACCGTGGAAATTGACTTGACTTTGCAAAACAAGAAGGAAAAGTACTATATTGCAGTAAAATACGAAGATCTAGCGATATAAGGGAAGACCAAACCCTAATTATAAAAATACCCAAAATCCAAATGCAAATTAATGAAAAATGCAATAAAAAAACCAAATGGGATGTTGCATATAATGTGGAATACCTAGGCTAAGTCATAAAAAGGATGTCATACAACGGGGAGGGAAATACGAATGAAGAAGAGGGTAAGAAAGAAGGGAGGCTCGTAGGGTTTTTAAGCTATCATAGTCAAACCTGATTAGAGTACTTGGCTAAGTTTGGTGCTATGTATACTATTGTGAAAGTGTGAGACTAAACACAGACATGTCTAATGATACACTAAGATAAAGTATGTTACACGAGCATGTCCCACAATTGTGTGGAAAAAATGTTAAAACTCACATGTGTGGACATAGGCATGTTTAAGTGATCGTATAAGTCATTAAACCTATGTAAACTAGAAAATTGCATAATTTTGTTATACTTGAGCATGGAAGTAGGTGTGTCTAGGATCATGTAAACCTCTAAATCTATGAAAACTTGAAAATTTTCTCTCAAAGTGAAGCTAATTAAATAAAACATACCAACAACATAAAAAGTAGACAAAATTAATAAGGATGCTTATAAATGTAACATAAAAATAAGCCAAAACTTAATAAAATAATAAAACTAAACTCAAAAGCAATCAAATAAAATAATTAATTTAACCAAAACGATCACAATTGTTAAGTTGCTTACCAAGCAGCATTTGTTTAACATCCTTAGCTAGATGTGCCTATGTGTAATCAAGGTGGCTTATAGAGATTAAGCTCCTTCTTCCTCACTATAGGCTCATTAGTTTTTAAGTAGGCTACTTACTCTTTCTTAATGGGGCTATCCCCTTCCTCCTTCTCACCTTAATTGAGACACAGATCCAACGGATATTAAAAAACAAAATTTTACAGCACATCTAAAATAGCAACATCAGATATGTCAACTGAATAGCAAATATCATCTTATTCAAAGGAATGTCCCATGGCATCAGTATCTTAAAGGTAACCTCTTCTTCTCTAACCCTAAGCACTAGTTTGCCATCCCTAACGCCTATAATGGAAAAGGTAACTCTATATCCTCATTCATATCTAAGATCACAAATCTACTAAGAAAATAAACTTATCAACTTTAATAAGTACGTTCTTAATATACCCTTAAAATAATTAATCTATCTATCTACTAACTATATACTCATCTTAGTGGGTTTTGGTTCACCTAATCCTAGTTTATTAAATAATTTATAAGGAATTACATTGATATTGGTCCCCAGATTAAGCCTTTTTCTATAACAAACTACTAATTAAACAAAGGATAGTAAACTTCCATAGGTCTTTAAACTTCTTAAAGAGCTTTTTAGTAAAATTGTTGAGCATCTCCCACTTAACGTCACGGTATTCAACTCTTTTAACTCCCTCTTGTTAGTTAGTAAGTCCTTTAATAACTTTACGTACTTTGGAATATACACTAGAGCCTCAACAAAAGGTAAGTTAATATGAAACAATAAAATTAATGCATTAAATGAAGGATTAAACCATAAAATTCATCCTAAGCTTCATCCCACCTAGAAACTAAATGAATTTATTTTATAATAATAAAAACATAGCCAATCATTTAGAGAATTAGAAGCAAGATAATTCATTGTATATCCCTTTTTCTCTAATACAGTCTACTAAAACTTTAATAGAAATATGCTTCTTATTGAATGTCTAAGTCAATTTTTGCTTCTTTGTCACTTTAAAGTTCATAATTATGTTTAAAACCCAAACTCTCTTTGATTGCTGATTGATTTATTTCTATACCAATTTGAATTAACCGCAATTGCATTGTGCAGCTGTAGTTAGCACATGCAAGTATAGGTCGAATCCCTTGCAATTATCCTATTATATAGTCTAAGAATCTGATTTTTGTTTTAGTAAATAAAATAAAACTAAATAATTAAAATAAATAGGAAACAATAATGAGTAGAGAAAAAGATAATCACTTAGAAAATAATCAATATCAAGAACTAGTGCCTAGGTAATGAATCCTGTTAAAACTATTAGAAAATTAACCTTTTATTTTACTTTTTTTGATTATTAGACCGTGGAAATTCTTATCATATGCTAATAACTCACTTGAGATTACTAACATCTAATTTTTGTTTTATCAATTAAATTATTCAGGTTAAATTTTATAAGAATGCTTTACCAATTTATGAATTCCATTATTAGGTTTGACCTAATCCAGAGAATCTATGTCAACATATCTCTAGGTTTGCAATCAACTCTTTTCAATTATGGTAGATATATTCATACACAGGATTTCTCAATCTCTATGTTACGATATCATATTATGAACTAATATTCCGAATCTGTTAGAACATATCTTAAACACAAAATTGAATTACAATAGATCAATCCAAAACAATCATGTTAAATAAAAGAGAAAAACATAGCACATACTAGGGTTCATCACACCTAGACACTAAAGATGTTTATTTACATATGATAAAAAATGAAATCAAATGTAAACAAGAAGAAAAATTAATCAAAAACAAAGAATTCATAATCTTAAATGTCCATTATTTTCTATTGAATGTTCTTGCAAGGTAGATGTTTGATGTTAAATTCTATTGGATCTTGTATCCCATAATTGCTTCAAATCTTCATTTTATGCTTTTTTTCAACTGAGTTCCTCTCCTTTTAGTCCATGAAGGCAATTATAACCTATAAATGCACTTGGAGCAAATTAATTGCTAAACATATAATAAAAGTATAAAATATCAAGCAAAAAATGCATCAAATATGATGTATAAATATAGTCATTTATGTATTTATCAATTTCCCTTCTTAATTGCATTTTATACTTCGAAATTAGTTTTTTTTTACACTAGAGACAGTAACCCCCATAGCCATGTGCAATGATCATGTCCCTCAAAATCACATCAAAAATTAATAGTGACATAGTAACATGGTTCCAGAAGCATACACGGGCAGTGGACACGGTCATATATAATACTTATACAGGCATGTCTACCTTATCACAATTGAAAATAACATCTTTTAATGTGTACACGATTACAAGGATTTATACAATCCCTTACAAAGACCTGTCCAAACCAAACATGGATATGTCTTCTATTAGTATAGGTATATCCTTCCAAAATAGCTTCAATTCTTCTGTGTTTTGCCCTAATTTTTCTTGAATTCCTTTCCTTTTGATCCATAAAAGCAATTAGGACCTAAAAATACGGTACAAACAAATTAAGTACCAAACCATAAAACTCTTCAATAAACAAATAAAATACACTAAATATGGTATTAAAATATAATCTATTAAGCATTTATCATGTCTCAACCCTTTTGTTTGGAATGATGGATTGCCCTTATTAAATATTTGTAAAGATATCCATAAAGATCTCATGGCTGGGAACTATAGGTTTATTCTCTACCAATCCTCATAGTTTGTTTGCCATCATCTTTTAAAACTTCATATGCCTAATCTATTTCGAACTACTATCTATTGTTCTTTTCCAATTTCTTCATAATAGTTGGTGCAACATTTGACTTCCATCTATATATAACTTATCTCTTATTTGCATGTCTCTCTATTACCATGATTCTAATTGTTTTAAGTATGCTAATATAATTGGCTGGTTTCTACCAGCCGATAAGATACACCCATTAAGAGTTTTGCTCATTTTATGTTCAACTACTAGAAATTTTGATTCAAATGATTAGAAACATATTTTTCACCTCTCCTTAGAATAACAAGTAAGGCAAAGGTGCATGTAGGTTTTAATTTCTAAAGCCTCTTGATTTGTTGAATGAAATCTTATATATAGGTTGACCATGAATAACATCTTTTCATGATGTTAAATTCATCTAACATCTTTTTATGATGTCAAAGCAAAGGCATAATCTTTTAAAATGCAATTAAAAATAATGAGGCTGAAATGAATGTTGTATTACAAAAGAACAAAATGAAATGTAATTTTCATTATACGTAGTAGAGAATTCTATTGATTCCTTTGCAATTATAACTCTTCTATTGAGCTAGGATTACTAATCTTCAACTCATATAAATATATATTGATTCCTTTCCAGTTAAAACTTCACTATTAAGCCTCTATTTGGTTGAGCTTATACTAGTAAAGCTTTTGTCAGTAACGCTTTTTTCTGTAGATCCTTTCTGAGAAGAATTTTTCTAAGAAACAATTAACTGTTTGATTGTCATTTAAAAAAGATCTTTCTTTAAAGAGCTTCATATAGTAGAATGTTTGGCAACATAACAATAAAAAATATTTTTAATTTTAACTATATTTTATTTTACAATAAAAATTATTTATGCATATAAATATTATTTAAAGTATATTAAACAATATGCAAAGCACAATATATTAATTATCATATAATTTTAAACCATATGAAACATAAATTAAAATATATTTAACTAAATCTTTTATATGGATTATAATATAAGTAAAACTAATAAAAAAATAAATATTCAAACATATAAAAAAGCCAAATAATATTATATAAATCCCAAAATAAATATTCTAAGTTGAGTAAATAGTTAATTACATAATAAATTATGCATTTTATTGTAATACAAGAAGATTTGCAATATGTTCCCTCGCATATTATAATATAAGAAGATTTGCAATAAATACGTGAAGATGGGCTTGCAACGTGAAGATGGGCTTGTAGGTATTGTGAAAATTATATATAAAACATAAGGACAAAAGGGGTTAAAAATAGACTCATTAAGTAATCTGAAAAATCTATCTAAAAAATTATTTGAGAGGCTTTTTTTAGGAACTATAAATTTGAGCTTCTTAAAAAGTTGTATTTTAGCTGCCAAAAAAGTCATATCTATTAAAGAAATATTTTTTATTTTACAATCAAATACCCATTTTTTTAAAAAAGGCTTTTGTAGTGGAGAAAAATACTTATTGACTTCCCAAAAGCCCATCCAAACAGGCACTAAGTTAGGATTATTTATCTTCAACTCACATATCCATATAACTTAGCTTATTCATTAACAAAATATGTTACCCTCTCTTTTCTTAATATCCTCTTTGTTTAATCTACATATATTTGAGTTTACAAATATGTTCAACTTCTCTCTCTACTCTTCAATCATTTTTATTGGAAACATACTAGCTCCTCAACATTTCCATCTTTAAAACATCTCATCAGGAACTTAGCAGGAACTAATTTATATTTATTAGTTATGAAACAATTATAGTCATGTCTGAATGTCTTCACTTTAACATACCTTTAACTCTTGTCATATCCAATATACAACTCTCATGGGCTTCTCTCAGTACACTCAACTTTGATCCTATTGCTTTCACTCTTTTTTAACTTGACATTGTGTCTTATTTGCATTACAGAACCTAAAATAGTATCTTTAATTCTACTACATTTTGAAACCCATGCCTAATCTCCCAATGTGGTGTCATGCTAATTGGATTATATGTAATACTTATACTTGCCTTTATAATGCTTCACTTAACTCTTCTTCACTTAGATATTCATCATTACCAGTAAAAGTACCACAATTATTTGAATAAATTTCATTTGGTTGATGGTCATAAAATTTTCTACTTGGAAATAAAATTATACACGTTAATCATCATGCTTGTACATGCTCATCATCATGGTCTTTAACTTATCACTCCGGTTATCAAATTGTTTATCACCTTGATCACTAACTTGTTCATTAACATGTTCATCATCAATATATTCAATCATCATTAATATATTCAACCCTAACACCACCACTTCCTTCTTCTTCATGACTATCTTCATAATCCCTAATAAGCTTCTATCCTTCAATTATAGGTAAAATATCAAATGTAGGAAATGATATGTCTACCTTATGTGATATATACACATAAATCATTCTATAAATTTTCATCAGGTAAGTAAGTCTAATATAACTTTCATTTAATTCAATAAGTCTCAATGACTCACCATATTTTAAACCTAGTATACTATAATATGCCTTATTAACTTGAAGGCACCATAAATCCTTTCTTATCTCACATATTTTCCTATAGTTGATATAACTGTGGTCAACTTTTTCAAATATACTATTTTTTCCATCCAAAAATTTCAATTCATGTTCTCCTATGGACTTCCCACCATAAAATAGCCTTACACCTTCATATTGAGCCATTGTAAACATGTTTATAATTATTATAAAACATTAAAAGCAATATAACTCTGTATTACAAATTTTTAAAGCCAAAAATCATATTCCATATAGATGTAACTTATAGACTATAATACCGATGATAATTTGAATAAAGTGTATGCATATATGTGGAATTACACTATAGAGCTAGGGTCTGCATGGGGTTGAGACTATAAGCAATCTACCAATGCCATGGCCAATGAGTTGTATTATGTGAAATCATGTATTTAATCATGTTGCTTATCACATTAGATATCTTGCATGATTTGCATTGCAAAAAATCCCTACAAGAGGAGATTATATTCAAGTTGTTTTTTTCAATTAGGAAAATGGATATATTTTAATTGTGTGTAATTAGAAAATAGAATGTAGATGCCTCCATTATTATTAGATATGTAAATAAATACTAATAGTTAGATTTGGTAGTGATTAAAAGACTCGTAGTTAGATCAAATGGTGTTTGTTATGCAAAACCAAAAGATAATGTAAAAATCTTTTAACAAATGATTGATTAGAAATAGACATAAGCTAGTCTGTTGACTCCTTAATTGTGAACGTTTTTCTAGCCACACCCTTAACTTAAACCAAAAATATGAAAAAGATAGACCTTATAATTGTTCCATGTGAATCACTGAATGCATTGTTGTTGTAAGATTTTGTAATAAATAAGGCATCACTAATAGAGTAAAGAGACATATATCACTATTCAGAGCACATAACCTAAGTGAGAAATATTCAACTGATTTTTAGAGGTTAGGCTCTAATTCAATTGTTATCATCATTCACTAGTCGTGTTCTTTTGAAATCAACCCTATTTGAGACATTTTTAGTAAGGACCAAATAAAGAAACCGTATGGCGTATACAATAGGGATCACATTAAATAAAAAAAAAATTGCAGAAAGAAAATTTTTAGCCTAACATTCTTCGAGACATACAGACAAAGACAAAGACTTATCACTTGTCTTGTCTCCACCAATTTAGGCTGTCGAAGTCGCGATAAAGAATCATAAGTCACGTGATACGGGGAAGGAGAAGCCACGTGATAAGGGGGACGATGTCGTATAAAGGAGATGATGGACGAACAAACTTCGCTCAAATGGCTAATGGACTTTTGGTGGAATCATCATCGAGTCGCATTGATTTGGTTTCTAAATCTTCTGATTTTAGGAATTAGGGTTTTAAATTAACTTTAAGATTATTAGGATAGTTTATAGTATTAGTCTTAACTGTGGATTAGAAAATATAATCAAAAATTTTAAAAAGAATTTAAATTAATTTTTATTATTTCTAAAAAGTGAATCCTAACATCCCACACGTCTAATAAAAATATTATACTCGTGCTATGCATAGCAGATAAAATTTTAATTTTTAAAATATTTTTTAAATATTAAAATTTATTTTCAATATTTTAAAAAATTAAAATTAAACTTATATTTTAATAAAAAGCGGTTTTTAGTTTAAAGAAGGAAGTGATCATAAAAACTCATCACAAAAGTTAATGGAAGCAATGGGATATGACATATGAGGTAACCGTGTAGAAGTCATTATGCATGGTGCTCTCCGAGTTTTTGAGTTGTAAAAGGCCATCTTGCGGAGAGAGAGAGAGAGAGGGACACGCCAATCTTTGTCCTCATTACATTTTCCCTCTTAAAATACTTAATTAAAAAAAAAGTTATTCGACCCAACCCCACCCTTTATCATTATTAACTTCAGCGCACGCTTCTGTGTTCTTGTCACCGGCTGCACTCTGCAGATCTAAGTATTTATGCCTTACATACATTACTATTTCCTATTTCTATGTATAAATCCCCTGTTCTTACCTATCTAATTACGAATTTATTTATTGAAACTGAATGATTTCTTCTAACCAATCATTTTACTTGTTTCCCATTGCATGCATGCCATCATTTGCGGGGAACAGATAATATGAGCATGCATATTATCTTAGTTCACGATCAAATCAAAAGTAATTTCTAGGAATCATCGGTTGTTTTGCTAATTAATAAGCATTCATGCATTCCTTCCATTCATTACTAAGTATCAATGTATAATAACAACATTACCTTTTCTTTAAATTTATTCGTGGTTTCACATTTATTAGTAGAAGCAAAATACATCATTCTCATAAGTGTTTTTAGTAATGAAATTATAAATTGAAATTTATGGCTCACCAACTATTTTAATTTAAGTACTTAAATAATAAATAGAACAGATACTATTTTATTATTTATAAATTACAGGGATGTTAATTTTAAATAATATATAATATATAACAATTAGCCGTAGGATTTACAATGTTAACTTGGTCTAATTTAACCTTAACTTAATTATATAAATACAAGATTAGACTTTAAATTAGACCGAAACTGAAAATTCGACTCGACGAAATGATGTCATGACATTATTTTAGTTTATAAATTTAAAATTTTAAAAATAAAAATAATATCATTTTAATTAACTATACTTAAGGTTCCTTCGGATCAAGTTCGAATCATTATCAATGAGTGTGGGATGGGATCAGTCGAACCCAACCTATTTGCATTTCTAATTAGGGGTGTATGCTCTGTTTTGAAAATCGGACCAGACTGGCCGGTCCGATCGGTTCGACCTGTGACCGATCGGCTATCCGGTCCGGTTTACCCTTAAAAACCAGTTCTCAATTGAACCAGTGAAAATCGGTCAAAACTGGTCAATTGACCGGTCGAATCGGTCCGACCACTGGTTTAATAAAATTTTTATTTTTTGTTTTTTTTGTATTTTTTTGTATTTTTTAATATTATTAATATTATATATAATTAAATATAATTATTGCATAATTATGACGTCACACCGATTCGACTGGTGGTTGAACCGGTTGAACTGATCAAACCGGTGACTAGTAAGACTTCCGGTTCGATGACCGGTCCTGATTTCAAAACACTGGGTGTATGTATGACGTATGACTATCTGCATGTATATTGGCACATTTTCAGTTCCTAATTAAACTGGTTGGCGTGTGCTTTACTGCCATTAAGCATGGATTCAAGTCAACTTTAATGCAATCTTTTCACGACTTAACCTTTCTTTCCCCAAAATTCCTGACTGCCAAAATTATTCCCGTAATTTGGGGAATCATACATATATACAACAAAAAGGCATCATGAACTTTAACAATGACTAAAAAAAAACATCAATTACAATAGGAGCCACAGACACCTCAGAAGAAAGGAAAATGATTAGAGAAAGAAAATGGAACTGTTGAGTTCCTGTGTATAATCTTCAATGTTTTTCTTGGAGATTTAAAATAAAAACCCTTTGAAAATCGTTCTTATTATTATCTATATTTTTATTTATTTATTTATTTAAAAGCCAATAATATCGAGTTGATATAGTGACAAAGTTACGACTATTTCAATAGATTAGAAGTTGTATTAATCTTGTCATCTTTATTTAGGTTGGCAATGTTTGCATTCTGGGGCCTCGCTTATAAAAATTGTAATAAATAACGGTACTTTAGTTACGTATCTTGGATCGTTCATAAAAGGATTAAAAATGAATGAAATGCGAAACACCTTATTTCGGTTCCATCTCAGCTTTCGAAACAGTTTCTAAGGCCAATGCGAGCTTCAATCACCCAAGACCTTTACGGAAAGTGATCACTGACACATAGTTAATGCCTTTTTACAATTTTCTCAAAACGTGAGTTTTCTTAATAGGTCAGAGGATCCGTATGCTTACGAATGATATAAACAACTGCAGGAGACATTAATCTTTATATATAGTATCTATATCAAGCTTTCCCATTATAAGACTGATATGGGTCCGATCTACACTGATTGGGATCTATTTTTCACACAAATTTTAATCCATTGATTTAGATCATTTATTGGGTCATTTTTTATCTTTATCTAGATTAAATTACGTAACTTAACCAATAAGTTATTAAAAATTCAAAAACTACAATTATGAAAAAAGACAATATTGTCCAGCATTCTCCTCCTTGGATAAGTATTAATTGTAGTTTTGGTTCAAGTTTAAAAACTTGGTTAAGCCACACTACTGAATTAGTCAACTAGGTTTTAAAAACAAAACATTGGATCTAAACTAAAGTCTATTATTCTGCCTTGCACGGCTTTTGATACCGAAAAGTTTCAAATGCATATGTCATGTGCGACAGAGATCCAATACAATTATGTATACCTAACACGTTACTAACATGAATGGGAAAATAAAGTGTGGCAAACTAGGATGATACCTTTATGATCTAAAATGTATTATCTTAGCCTGTAAGTCTCGATTTCTCCAACTTTATGTTAAACCGCATAAGCTAAACTGCATTAGAGAAATCATATTTTTTCTTACTGAATGCTAAACAATATTAGAGAAAACTTGTTTCCTCTCACCAAATGCTAAACTGCATCAGAGAAAACCTTTATGTTCTCCAACTGAATGCTAAACTACATTAAAGAACTTTTATGAGATTAAAAATTTATATCCCCCTATGTCATGTCAAAATTTATGGATATCTGTTTAAAACTGCATGCGTCTACATGACATAGGTACAAGGTCAATTTATATATATACCCAATGACCTTTAAATGCTTAAGATCAACACAAATCTTAAAATTTTTATATGTATTATGACAATGTATAATAACACGTATTACTAAGGATAAACGATGATCATCTCTATTGATGAATCATCATACTGTCATAATACATCAAAATGTACAAATACACATAGAGCAAACATAACAATCAACTAACTAACAGTGTCTAAGGACATCAAAACACTCATACTATATACTTGTTTCACAAACACAAGTAGGCAAAGTCATTTAGTTAACGAATCAACTAACTTTTCCTTAGTCTTTAAATGCTCTAAATCTTAATGTCACCTTTTTGTATCAACGCCTTTATGAACAAATAATTGACCTTTAAATGCTAAGAACCTGTGATATTCTTTGTTGTTATTAAATAACACAGTAAGAAGACCACCACAGTACAACCAAATGAGTACAGCCACTGAATCAACTATAGACAACACAGAAATCAAGTTTCTGAGATAAACAGTTGTGAAGTAGTCCTATAGCATGCACTTTTCATGCATAGTCGAGGAAGTTACTCGTGTCCACTTGACACACCCCCATGACATTGTACCATCTGCAAACTTAAAACTGTAACCTTAAGTGGACTTTCAATCATTCGGACATATAGCTAAAATATGAATCTGAATTCCTTACGAGGTTTAGTCTGTTGACTTTTCTATATATCAATAGATAATCCTTAATTCCTTTTAGTATCTCAACACTCGCTAGACTGCATTCCAATGATCTACACCTGGGTTAACCAGATGTTGTCCAAATAGTCAAATGGTGAATGCAATGTCTTGCCTAGTACGTAACTAAGCATATATCAGGCTATCAACCGTACTAAAATATGAAACATTCCTTATAACGTCTCTCTTTACTTTATTCTTTGGATAATGTGCCAAAGATAATCTCTCACTATGAGAGATGAACAATGAAGACATCAGGAAGAGGAAAATTCAACATCTTCAATCTATTGTGAAGATGAATCATTCTTGATATGTACTCCATTACTCCCCCTTCTCCTATATGTAGGAAAATCCCGGGGTGTTCATCACATGATCACAGTGCGGAATTTAAAATTTTGAGTCCCGGGACATTCCCGAA
>JANVCQ010000006.1:26976582-26990404 GCA_025531925.1 Erythroxylum plowmanianum | reverse complement strand
CTAATGGTACTGTACACACATAAGTCGACTTACACGAGTGGACAAGTCGACTTATTAGTACCGAGCAAGCACAAGTCACCTTACACATGGTACATGTCGACTTACACTTACACTGTATACCTGATGGAGAATAATTTTTTTCATCAAAGCACTTATCTCAGCATTAGGTAAGACTATGTATCTCTGGGAGACATTACCAAAAAAACTCCTTCACTATGTTTGTGTCCAGAAGTCCACTTAGCAGATGGTCAAGTATGGATCTCTTAATGGTCATCAGATATGATTTGTTAGACTGATCCCAGGCTTAATAGGCTACTTTATGAACTCTCGAGCTCATGGATGTAGGTGGAGATGACATATCCTTCCGTATGACCATATCAACCTTAGCTATCTCCATAGCATTCAATACATCATCCGTCTACTTCTTTATATTGAAACCGGTCAAGATTTCGATGGTGACACTGATTTTGTTGACTGAAAAGGTGACTATAAAATGATAATGTTTAAATCAGCACAAATATAAGACAACAGCGATACGTAAAGTCATTGAATAGTATCTTTACTAAAAATCTGATCACACATATTATGAAACATCTTTGGGTTGACTATATAATATATGCAATTAGACCTCCCATAAAAGTGATTAAAGTACAAACTATCAACTCTTATGACACTACCACCTTTGAGCGAATAGATCACTTGAGCAACAACTTTCCTCCATCTAATGCCTTTATGCACATCTCAAAATGTTATGTGAGATGAACACCTTTGGGCAAAATAATCAAACATAAAATCAGAGACATCCCCCAATATGTAAACAGAATAATTCAAAATGCTGACTTGAAAGGTCACTTTGGTGACTACATCCTCATTAGCACTCAAAAAGTCTACAAACACAAGAGATACATCTTTATGTTATCCATACATTATTTATAGGCACATGGTATATGACAATATAACATCAATAAATGCAAAAATCCGAATGCACAGTCTCATTGTCGCATACTTGTGCTGAAGACATTCTCTGAAAACTTCATTTGAGACTTTTGTAAAGGAAAAATCTCATTAAAGCGACTATTGTACGTCACCAGACACTAAACCAACCACCTAAGACATGAGAAGCTCATGTATCTTCCTTATGGCAGGTTCGTTGCACGAAAATTCACTTAAAAATGGCTTCAAAATGTCTTAATTCCTTTTCCAACTGACTACCATGCAATCCCAAACACTGAACATAAGACCTGAGACACAAAAACTTAAAGTTTCTCCCTTATGTGATGTCCAAAGCATGAAAATTTATTCAAAATCAGATTTATAATACCTTAATTTCTTTTCCTAAAGTTGAACTTTAATTTATTACTAATGTAATAAATCCAGAAAAATGAAAAAACTCACTTTATGAAGTTCTCGGACCTGAAAACTGACTCAAAAAATCCCAGGGTAACCTTACGAAAAATTTGAAATTTTTGTGTGTTTTTCTTGTGTTGATATCAGTATTACTATAGAGCTTACGTTAGCACTGCTGTGTGTCTGAATTCCCACCGTCCACTTGTTGGTTGCACACGCCAATTGTTCTATGCTTGTGGGAGAGTGCGCCACGTGAGACAAGTGCGTTGCATGTATTACACGCATCCCTCAAAGCATGGAGCCACTTGGTGACACACGATTGGAGTGTGCAACACACACGCCATTTATACCCCCTCTTCTCTGGTACTGTAACACCATGTGCAGTGCACACGCCTAACAATGCATCGCCCTCCGACAGGGAGGGTGATTTTTGGCTACCCAAGATCAATTTTTCCGTTCTTTTTGGCCCTTTTCGACCCTTTTTTTATAGATAGCCTTATATATACTACTTTTACGTAATCATATATACAAAAAACTGAAAAACGAATTAAAAACTGATGAAAACCATAATGGATGGAAACCAAAAAACCTTCGTTTTCGATAACCCGAGCTGAAAAACGAATTAAAAACTGATGAAAACCATAATGGATGGAAATCAAAAAACCTTCGTTTTCGATAACCCGATCACATAATTGCTCTTATATCACATGTAATATGTAACAATATCTTAGTTACGTATCCCGAATCGTATGAAATACCTTATTTTTGTTCCATCTTAGCTTCCAAAGCAGTTTCTAAGGCCAAAGCGAGCTCCAATCACCTGCGACCTTCACAAAAAGTGATCACCGACACGTGATTAACGCCTTTTTACAGTTTTCTTAAAATATCAACTCTTTTAACGGGTCAGAGGATCCGTATATGCTTATAAATGATATAAGCAACTGCAGGAGATCTTAATTTTATATATAGAATCCATATCGGGCTTTCCCATCATAAGACCAATATAGGTTCAGTTCACACTGATTGGAATCTATTTTCTACATGAACTTTGACCCATTGATTTAGATCATTTATTGGGTCACTTTATTATCTTTATCTAGATCAAATTACGTAAGTTAATCATAATTTATTAAAAAAACTAAAAAATGCAATTAATAATTGCCAAAAATACAATATTGTCCGCCAGAAACTTGTATGTATAACTGAGTTTTGAAAATATACCAACGGATTAAGGTATTTTCTTCATATATAATGTAAGTGGATGAGTATTAAGAATTCTATTCAACTTGTTCGACTGTAAAATATAACTGGTTTCACAGTCGTATTTGAACGATCATACACAGCCCGTCTTAGCCGGGGGCATGAGGTTAGCCGGAAATAGCTAATTTTGTTTTAAGAAAGCATGACTGTGAAAAACTTACATCCACAGCTGCAGGTATTATTGTCTGAAAATCGTTATTATTAGGACGCACAGACTGATGTTGTACCATTTCACAACTTTCTTGTTACACCATAAGTGCGGCGAACTTTTTGAAGGGATCGTACGGTTCTAACCAGTTCTTTGACCTTCACGACTCATTTCACTGGACTTGTAATGATCACCATGAGACAGGGCTCTATGGTGAAAAACTTTTGTTCTCTTTTCTGTCGTTGAAATTAACTGCTAGAAAAGGTAGTTATAAAGGGGAATTTTCAAAAGGAAGGAGAATATTTAACTCTCTAAAACCAGTTTAACTAAAAAATTCGATCAACTTCTAGGTCGCCTGAATGCTCTTATTCTGATAACGGAAGTATGTTATTGCTTAAAAATTGAGCAGTATTTTAGCCTTGCAGAGTTGTGTACGGTCTAGTTTTTCTTGTTGAGGGAGTCTTATTCAGCTCGTAGATTAGTGTAGTTGTTCTTCAGTCATTTCTTCATATTGCAGTTAACGCGATGAAACTGTTCATATATAACTAATGGTACGTAGTTTTCTGTGCATGAGTTCATGCATTAAGTAATAGGATGATTGCTTTCGTATTTATTTTCATTCATCCTTGGAGATTTTGGTTGGGTAGGAGAACGACTTCTTCTCATTAAACAATATTTTTATTATTGTTAAAGATTAATTAGTTTCATTTTGTCATGCATAAACATTCAGAAACTACATATTAAATGATAAGGAGGGGAAACAGAAATTTGGCCTATGTTACAAATTGAGCTATACTTTTGAAGAAAAGAATTTTGTTTATACATTTGTAGTTAAATATTAGAGGAAAAAAGAAACACAACAAAAATTATACTCCGAGAAGTTAAATTGATCGGATAATAATTAATAAAAAAAGACAAGGATTTCTTATATAAGGGCAGAGAATCTAATCTTGTATTAGACATCCAACCTTACGGTCTAAGCTAAGGTTAGCCAGCATATGCTGCTTGGAAAAAGGAGAGAAAACGCGTATAGAGATCCTAGTTTTCTCATAATTCTGTGAAGTTGTCCTAACTCTTAATTTCATTCTTAAAATAAAATAAATTATCCACAATTTAAACCTGATGTTGGATAACTGATAGGCACAGCTAAACTCGACTTTCAGCCGATCTTGGTCCTCCCAAGTTATATTTGAATTTCTGAATTATTGTTACCCTTATTTTGGTAGCTAGTTTTACTAATGATATTGAGTTTGATCAAATAGTTTTTGTTTCATGTAGAGAACCCGACAGTCTTAATGTGCATATATGCCTTTTGGGTGACTGTTAATTATTACAGAAAATAAAGTACATGTCGCATTGTCTATGCCCCAATTGTAAAGTTAGGGTCTCAATTAAGTTTGAGCAGAGTTTTACGAATTCTAATTATGGCGAGTTTCGCTCCAAATAACTTCTAAATTTCCCACAAAAAATTGGCCTTACTGTTGAACATCTCAAATCAACCTCACTCCACAATTAATAATGAACAGTCTAAGAATACTTACAAGTTAATTATAAAAGGTTATGATAATATATATATATAGTGTATTTTGAACTTGTGATGCAATATATCAATTATAACTTTAAGATTTCAAAATTGTGCAAAAGCTATTAAGTGAACTTCACATATAGAACTTTAAAACCTTGACAAGAATACTAATATTTAGAAACAGTAGACTGGATTGATACCTCACCTCTTAAATTATATCTTGGAGTTCAAGTTTATAAGAGTCTAAAATAAAAGAGCATGTACAATTTCTTTGTTCTCTTCTTTTGTTGAAATCGGATTATAATAAGTAATCCTCATATTTCTGAACTCTATCATCCTCTCGGTCTTAATTAAGAGAGTTTCAACTGCGATTATCCCATCAACCTTTAAACTTTTCTCTTTAACTCTTTGTTCCTTTACTTCTCTACTACAGTGTTGTTTTATCTTTATTAGGTTTCTGTATACTTGTGAAGAAATCATAACCACAATTCTTAACTCAGAATCCAAATATATTATGAGGAAGAATAACGTAACGGTAGGATGAACTGATATTCTTGGAATTCATAAACAGATGACATGAGATGAACACGATTGGACGAGAATTGGTTGTGAGTGATTCCGACACAAGGTAACTGATGAGTCGAAGCCAACACTGAGTTGCAGACTAGAGCAACCTACTTTTATCTTTATACATATAACCTAATATATTGGAATTTTCTCATTTGGAGCTGCCAACTTAAAAGATTTTTAGTTAGGAACGGACAAATTGGGGTCCACGTGAAGGCACCAAGCTCCCATTCGTCACCATGTCTCTATTCCCCACTCCAAATTTATTAATAATACCCCTCTACAAGTTTATTTTAACTCCAACAGATTTAAAGAGCCGTTTTATTTTCCTTGTACATGAAACATTTTTTAGTAAGAGAATCTATATTCGTTTTACTAAACATAAGTTTTCGATTTGAAGAATGTAATTGTTGCATTGTCATACTTAATTAGATGCTGTGTTATGTGCTTTTTAATTACAATGACACTTTAAAAACATCTTTCGATTATTTTTCATATGCAATTTGGGTTAAACTATTTGTATTTTTTTTACAATTAAAGGCATCCTGTGAATGAATGGTTGATCATTTCAATAATAATGTACTAGTTGTCACAGGTTAATCAAAGCATTGGCTTATAGTTTAGTGGTGCTTGAAATTGTATCATGCATCAGTCCAAATAAATAGTAAACTTTGATTTAGCATAAACACCGCGCACTACGAAGACTTGCTTTAATCTTAACTAAGTGCAAATGAATTGAATTAGAAACATTATCTCCTTGATAACAATGACGATATCTAGTAATTCGTACAAAATATTTATAGAAAGCAGTAGACGAGAAGAAAGAAAGAGTAACACACTAACACATGCAAACCAAGACACTGAGTTGCAACCCATGAGCGAAAAGGCGAATCCAAGAAGAAAGAGGACTCTTTCGAATGCCCAAAAGGCTCTCAAAACAAGCACTTGGAGACACACCGCACCTCCCAACCAAAATACTTTTTCTACTGCTACTCTATCCTTCGTACTACCACCACTAAGTGCGTATAGAGCTATATGCCAGCTTAGCAAGTTGTGTCTAATTACTAATACAACCTACACCTCCTCTCCCTCTCTCTCTACAGTCTACACACACCACCACATCCAAACACAGCTGAAAACAAAAAGGAAAAGAACAAAGAAAATAAAGAGCAAACCCTGTGCTTTGGGGACTGCAAGTGCAAGCTTGCTCGCAACTCTCAAAGCAAAGCTGTATATTGAATACTGCAAAAAGAATTCCCCCCCTCGGCCCTCGCTGTTTATTACCCACTACCCCAGAAACCTTCCCCCAAAACCCACATGCTTTGTTCTTCTCATCAACGACACCCCCCACCATAACTACAATCAGCAGAAGCAGTGTCTTGCTCTTCGTCAAACTTCCATTAATTGATACTTAATTTCATCTGGTTGTTGTTGAAGCTTTGATTTTCAGGTGATTCAAATAGCGAAAGATGATTACTGCAACAGATTTCTATCATGTAATGACTGCAATGGTGCCCCTTTACGTGGCCATGATCTTAGCTTATGGCTCAGTCAAATGGTGGAAGATCTTCACTCCTGATCAATGCTCAGGCATCAATCGTTTTGTTGCTCTTTTCGCAGTCCCTCTGCTCTCTTTTCATTTCATCTCTACCAACGATCCCTATACCATGAACTTACGTTTCATAGCAGCCGATACTCTCCAGAAGATCATAGTTCTAGTAGTACTAGGACTTTGGACTAAGTTGAGCAGAAGGGGTTGTTTGGAATGGACCATTACGCTCTTTTCACTTTCTACCCTCCCAAACACTCTTGTCATGGGCATTCCTTTGCTCAAAGGAATGTACGGGGAGTTCTCTGGCAGTCTTATGGTGCAAATTGTTGTACTTCAATGTATCATTTGGTATACTTTGATGCTATTCATGTTTGAATACAGAGGTGCCAAAATGCTCATCTCGGAACAATTCCCTGATACTGCTGGTTCCATTGTCTCGATCCACGTCGATTCTGATATCATGTCACTTGATGGTAGACAGCCTCTAGAAACTGAAGCAGAGATCAAAGAAGATGGAAAGTTGCATGTGACAGTACGAAAATCCAATGCGTCAAGATCAGATATATTCTCGAGAAGGTCTCAGGGGCTATCGTCTACAACCCCAAGACCATCAAATCTAACCAATGCAGAGATTTACTCTTTACAGTCATCAAGAAATCCAACTCCAAGAGGGTCTAGCTTTAACCACACTGACTTCTACTCAATGATGGCCGCTGGGAGAAACTCAAACTTTGGTGCTTCTGATGTCTACGGCCTTTCGGCGTCTAGAGGACCAACGCCGAGACCATCAAATTATGAAGAAGAAAGTGGAATCAGTAACAAGTCAAGGTTTCATTACCACAATCAAGGTGGTGCAACCCATTATCCAGCTCCAAACCCAGGAATGTTTTCACCGACTGGATCTAAGGGTACTATTGCTGTTAATAATGCTGGTGCGAAGAAACCTAATGGGCAAGCTCAACAGAAACCTGAAGATGGTAGCAGAGATCTTCATATGTTTGTTTGGAGTTCAAGTGCTTCACCAGTGTCTGATGTGTTTGGTAGCCATGAGTACGGCGGTCATGACCAGAAAGAAGTCAAATTGGCCGTTTCTCCAGGAAAAGGTTGTTGCTTTATCATTTTTCCAGTTGGTTTGGATCAACATCAGATTCTTTCCCTTTTTTAATAAGAAAAAAGAGATTTAAATGGTTTTTTGTTTGTCCGTTTTGGAAGTTTCAGTTGAGAGACAAAGAGAGAACCAGGAGGAGTATCTGGAAAGAGACGAATTCAGCTTTGGAAATAGAGGATTAGAGAAAGAAATGAACAACCATGAAGGTCAAAAAATGGGTGACGGCAAAGCAAAACCCATGCCTCCAACAAGCGTCATGACAAGGCTTATACTGATTATGGTCTGGAGGAAACTGATAAGAAACCCCAACACATACTCTAGCTTAATCGGTCTCACTTGGTCTCTAGTTTCATTCAGGTATAGTGTTACGTAAAATTCCCGTTTCTGGAACAAAATCTAAAGGGAGATTTATTTTGCCTATAAAATCTGTTTTGATATCTGGGTTTATGTTCTTTTTTTCTTTTTAACTTGTGGCTCTGGGGCATTGAATTGATTATTGTCTGGTGTTCTTGCAGGTGGCATGTAGAAATGCCTGCCATTATAGCACAGTCCATTTCCATTCTGTCAGATGCTGGGCTCGGCATGGCCATGTTCAGTCTCGGTCAGTATTAACTGATACACAAAGAAAACACAAAGACAAACTCACTCTTTTAACTTTTGCTACAGATTAAAATCCTTGAGTCATAGAAATTCTCTCTATCCTTTGCCCTTTTTCTTTTTTTCCCTATCTTTTTCTTTAGTAGTGTAGTACCAACAATTTCTGAGATTCTCTCCTACTTTTTCATTATTAGTGTTCTTAACAAAGCAAGCAACCCAAACCCAACAAAGCAAAATGAGCAAAATAGTGTGTGGGGATGATAATGTTAGTTAGGTTTCTTTAGCTTTCCCTTCAACTTTTTTGCTACCAAGTTTGTGTTTTAAGTGGTGGGAGTGATGATGAAAGGTCTATCAAGAAAGACTTGGAGTCTGACAAGTGATAAGAGTGGGGGTGTCAGTGGCCTCCAAATTCTTTTTCGCTTTTTGGTTGATGGGTTTGTGACATAATACAGGTCTGTTCATGGCTTTGCAACCGAGGATCATAGCATGTGGAAATTCCATTGCAGCTTTTGCTATGGCTGTGAGATTCCTTACAGGTCCAGCTGTTATGGCAGCTGCTTCTATTGCTGTTGGGCTTAGAGGAACTCTTCTACACGTTGCCATTGTCCAGGTCAATCTCTCTCTTGCACTCCATCTCCATCACACCATTTTCTCTTTCTTTGGCTTTCTATACAACATCTCTCTTATTGCCTCCTTCTGACACAACCAGTCGAAACTTAAACTACAAAAGCTCCAAATTTTGTTACTTCTTTTAATCTGCAGATCAGATTTTCTATAATTTTCTTGTCTGTTGAATTTGTTTCTGTTCATTTATGAGATTGTTTTTTGTGGATCATATATTTTATAAAGCACCCTCTTTGGACTTGGGTGGGTCTGTGAAGCAGAATTTAATCTTTCAGGTAATTGCAGGACTAGCATTATTGCTAATTAACAATGCAGAAGTGTACGCTTTCCTAAAATTTGGTGTGTTTCTTTTCAGTAGTGGGATTTGGGAAAAACAAATAGTAGGTTGAATATAGCAAATTTCAGAGCCTAAAAGAGAGGGCTAGAGTCTGGAGATGGAAAAAACAAAAATTAATCCAACGAAGGCCTTGTTTGGGGATTGCTAATAATGAATAACAAACATTTGTACCATAACTAACATGTTCTGCTTGCCTTTGTTGTGCTTTGGTCTGTCAAACCATCGATATCGAACAGGCAGCTCTACCCCAAGGAATTGTCCCCTTTGTCTTTGCCAAGGAGTACAACGTACACCCAGATATTCTTAGCACAGCGTGAGTGTCATGCAAAACAATCGTATAACTCTTTCCTTTTTCAAAATTTTTTTTATTTAATCTCTTTCTTATGCATTTGCAGTGTCATATTTGGGATGCTAATTGCATTGCCCATAACTCTTGTGTACTACATTTTGATGGGGCTATGAGGTGGCCAAAAATCATCCAAGAGATTGCCATATCCATGCAAGGGATAGTACTTGGTAGTAGGGCATCCCAAAAAGCCAAAAAAGAAGAAGAAGAAATTATTAAAAAGACACAGAAAGAAGCATATCAGCGCTGAATCTTTTCTTATGAGATGTCTGTTTTTTCCTAGTAAAGTTGTAAAATTCAATGTTCCCCTAGTTAATGGAATTAGTTCTTTTCGTTATAAATTTTCCATCCACCCAAATCCATCAACTTAGCATTGCAGTGCATCATAAAATGTGGACAGAAGAGATTGAATAATCCCTGATTTCCGTTTTCGCAAAATCATTTCTTTGTGAATAAGGAGGTTAATGTGAAGGCTAAAGAATCGTTTTTTTTTAAAACTTTTATAATATATTAATTACAACTTTACATTTTACAATTATCTAAAATTCTAATTTTTGGAAATATATTTTGTTTTCAATATTTTGGCGTGGGGTATGTGAATTATAAGAAAATCAAATAAAAATAAATTTAAAATTTCTTAATTATAATAAAAGCTAAAATTGACTAATCAATTAATTAACCAAATGCAAATTATTTAAAGCTTCCAACACATTAGAACCATGTAGCCAAAAATTCTCAAAACCCATGAATGTTTAAAGCATAACTTCGAATTTGTTTAACCACCGGTTTTCCATTTGAATCTGTTAAATTCCCAATTTTTAAAATCTTCAAAATCCTAAATCATTTCACATTTTTAAAAAACTAAAAATCAATGGAATTTTACATTTCATACCAGTAATATTAAGTATAAAATTAATAGTAAATTATATTTACAATAAATAAATATTTTAAACATTTAATTGATATAAATTATAATTATAATTAGGATTATAAAATTGAATAAAACTTTCAATTTAAAAGATAACTTGTTCTTAGTTAAAACTAAGTTGAAATTTGATATTTCTTGTCAAAAAATATGCCAATTAAATTTAATAAAATGGAGTTATTTAATTAAATAAGGAGAGAAGAACTTAGGAAGAGCTCAGGAAGATACTTTGTGGGAAGTCCATGGCTAAGGGGAACGATACTTTCTGGGTCAAGTGATACCAGGGAAAAAGTAGTGAAATTAGGGTCCCTCCATTTTCAAGATAGCTAGGAGGGGTTTTGATTTGATGTAGACATCTTTGGAATATTGGGAGACAATGGTCACATCCAAAGTTTCTCCTCCTTTCTTTTGCTTTTATTCCATTCCTTTTTCTTCTATCTCCTCTATTCTTTTTTCAGTTACAAACATAACATATTTACCTTTTTCATTACGCCTCACCTTTTCTTTGTTGATGTATGTTTGGTTCATTAATATATCATCCCTTGCTCCGAGCATATTGCGTTCCTGGTTACCAATTGAGAAGGGTGAAAGGGTGAGAACAATCTTATCCCAAAAGTCGGTTCAACTGTTTGTTCTTACCTTTCAAAATCTTTTATCTTTTCACAGCAAGTGTAAGAAACGGTCCAATGGTAAAGAGACCAATCGAAAGTAGAAGTAAGGAATAGAATGAGAAAGGAAAAGGGCCCAAACGATAGAGTACAAAAGTGAATCTTTATGGTATAGAAAGTAGAGTAAATTCAAGAGGATAGCCTGACTAGTTAAAATGTAAGATTCTCATATTGATGATTACAATTTGAAATTTGCATCAAATTGTTCTGAGGAATTTATTGTTTGTTTCGATTGTTTTGGGAACCAAGGTCAGATATCCTGTTTTTGAAAAAGTTAACTCAGTTACAATGTGTGAAATTGGATCCTAATAGCAGGATTTTTAGAAAACAAAGTAAGCTTAGCAATATTAAAATGGAGATCAATAGCATGATTAAGCGGGAAAACAAAGAATTGATGAATATATAGTTAAGACTTAAGAGTGAGGTGGATAATCTTTACGAGATATCAGAGGTGTTTGACAAACAGTTTATCAGCTGTTTTTTAGCTTATTAACTAAAAATTAACTTTTTGACTATCTTAAAAAGTTATTAATGTATTTGGTGAATGACTTATTGGTTAGTTTATTTAATAGCAATAAGTTTATTTCGAAACGCTCCATAAGAGAAGCTTTTGGGATTAATTGTTTACCTAAAGACAATATTGTCCTTCACTTTACTCTCTACTTTTTCTCTGTGTGGTTTCAAAGTTAGTTTTTTTTATTGTACTGAAGTTTGGAAGAATATAATCAAGGGATTAATTAAATTTTTTAATCTTTATTTAATTTTATAATATTAGTTTACATTTAAAAATATCATAATATTAAGTTTTTGAACATAAAGTGTCACATCAAATTAATATTTTTAGTATATAACTACTGTATATCGTATCTGTGTTATACTATAATTATAGATATTTTAATTTATTAAATAGCAAATTTCATATACATTATATGAAAAATACTAATATGATATATCTCGTTGTATCATTCATATTAATAGAGAATTTAACGTTGGATTATTATTATTATTATTAAAGTTATAAACTTACTTTTTTAAAAATTATATATCTAAATTCTTATAAGAATACTAAGAAATATAATATTAATATCTTATAATTTTTTTTAAATCATATCCTCATAAGTCATTTTACACATAAATAGCTAATACTAAAGAGCTAATTTTACCAAACATCTTTAATAAACAGCTAATATTATCCGCTAGTCAAATCATCTGATATAATAAGCCATTAGCTAATTATTTATAGAATCAGCTAACAGCTAATGCAATCTGCTATTTGCCAAACAGGGCCGATATATATCATAATTCAAAAATAATGAAAAGAGGGTATAATTAATTTTTTACTTATTAATTTTTGGTCGATCATCCAAAAAGCTCCTCTTATGGAATTTTTATAAATCAACTTATTAGGGTTAAATAAGCTAACTAATAAGCTATTCATCAAGCATATAAATAGTTTCTTAAGATGGCCAAAAAGATAACTTTTAGTTAATAATCTAAAAAATAACTGATAAGATGGTTGTTTAAGACCTCTGTCATCTTTTTATTCAGATCTCTACATCCAATTAAGTGCACTTTGTATCAATTTTTGTTTGTTTTTCCATGTAAAATATTCCTGGCCAATGCAGTTACTTTTGTTAATAAGAGCATCTGGAATTGTACCTTTGCATGCATTCCAAAGGTGCCTTAATCTCTGTAATAAATTGGTCTGGGTTTAAATCCTGATTCAGTAATGTAGCCGAGAATTGATAGCTTTGCTTTTTGATGACATAATTGAATACTGACCTGGCTGCCAATAGCAAACCTAGGGCATGGAGTTGGGCATTAAAACAGACATGTATGACACATCACAATGCATCATATTATGTGCATTGGTCAGCAACCCATTTGGTTTGGCTTTAAAGCTAGGACTCATCGTCCATTCCTTGGCATTTGCATGCAATAAAACTACCAACCTATCACTTTCAACCACTCCCAGGTCAAGATGCCTCTTCATTGCTCTTTCAGAAACTTGAAATCTGAGAAGTCATCAAACGTGACCACACCTTTTCTTTATCTTTCTAATTTGGATCCTTATACGTGTATCTATCCTCATATTACCTGCATTCTGCTATTCACTCATTTCCTTGTCTGGAATTTGGTATGCCTAGGTTTTCTTCTCCTTGTTCATTTCTAATTGGATCTTTGCATTTAATATTCCACCTCCCACCGCAGCTGGCTTCAAAATATCATTCTATGAACCATTAGTTCAATTCAATGGCAACAATGATAAACGCCGAAGCTTAATTTAATTTTTCAGAAAGTTCGGTTTTCTCATCCTTACCAAGATAAAACATCAATTTCAACTTCAAAATTAAGGCATGCAGTATGATATGAATAAGAAAAGACGGTAGTAGACCGTGATTTTTATTGATATTAAAAATATCCAAGTTATTGCTCATTTTTTAATGTAATTTGGGTTATAATAGAGCGGTTATAATCGTGCCTTTTTTCATACTCCTTACCCGGCTCAAATTTGAATATATATATACACATATTAGAAAACACCATATATTATTAAAAACTTTAATTTTTATATAAATAAAATACATTTATTTTGTTTCTCTTTTATTTCCCTAAAAATTCTTGTTTAGTATAGTTTTCATCTAAACACCTGTTTCGTTCCTTGTGACTTCCAAAAATTTTTTGAAAAGAAAAAATGGATTAATAAGAATAGAATAATACACAGTATAGTCCAAGGAGAGCAAAGGAAATAACTAACACAATAAAGCAAGGAAATGAGAACATTACAACAACCGAACACCAAAGATTGAGAGAAGAG
>JANVCQ010000006.1:26938827-26951198 GCA_025531925.1 Erythroxylum plowmanianum | reverse complement strand
TGAAAAGGCTGAAGCTATCTCTCCTCTCAAGCTACTTGAACTGAGGTTCCTGATCACGATTACGTTGAACTGAATAAATAATTGACATATCTCTACTCCTCAGGCAAACATTCCCAAAACTAAACCATTCATGCTTGGTGGTGTAAAATTTAAGAAATCTCTTCATCATAATGCTTAAAGCATAATTTCATTTCTCTACAATCGAACACTACTTGTTTGAAAATGAACTCACAGCGAGATTATTTTTGAAATTTCGGCAATTTTGTCATTGTTGTTGCAGCTCAAACCAGTCCATATGTACATTGGAGGTAGACATGGATCTCCTTGCCAGTCTATTTTATTAATCTTGTAGACTTGTTTTATTTCCATAATGGCATCAACTGCGACATTGTAGCACAAGAAAATATAAGAAACTTCACAATTCTCAATCTTAATTTTCAAGCTATCAACTGTGACATCGTATCACATAAGAACATAAAAACATTTTAGAATCTCAAACTTCATTTTTTTATGGTAGTAGCTATTTATTTGATAGTAGCATTTGCAGTTCTGTAAAAAAAAAAAGGGTTTACATGTTTGGAATAAGGCTGAAATTAGAGGAGGAATAATACAGGAGCAAATTTGGCATCAACTTGTTTTTTTTTAATCAATGACATGATTTTTTAATAAATTAAACATATATAGACAAGATAAAGTATATAATGTCACACATCTGATCACTCTTTTGATGAGCAAGGTGGCAACTTCACTTATCATTCGACTTCTCTTTTTTGTGGTTTAACAATCCTCTTTAATTGCATATGAGTGTTGACAAAAATTTCAAACCTCCTTCTTCACTTTAACAAATTTATCTTTTGGCAACTTTATCATAACAAGCTTACTTCATATTTTTTTTCTTATTGCATGCATCAAGAATCTTAATTAAAGAACCCTTCTAACTAGAGTTTTCTTATCAACTTTAAAACCAAGATTTATGGCTTTCCTCTACTTTTGAGATGGCGTAACTTTTGAATTTTGTCAAGCCTTAAAATTTTACTCATTATCATTCAAAATTTTACTTTTAATAGCCTTTTTCTACATGCTTTCAACATCCTTATTCTTAGTGCCTAAGTATGTTTTTCATCAATTGTAAAATCATGACAAACTCATCAAACTTTTCTCAATTATACAAGGAGGTAAAAAAGATTTATATAGGTTGTAATTACTAGCGCAATAGAACCCATATCTATATTCTAAAAAAATAAAGAGATTCATTGTCAGGGATATAATCATGTCTTAGGTCATGTCTACAACAGTCGACCTTATATTCAAGAAAGATTCTAAGATTTGTTATAATCAATGTTAAATTATGTTGAAACTGGTAAAAAGACAAGTTGTATCAAACTGTACTATTTAGAATTTATAATTAACTATATTTGTGTAAATCTAGTTTTTATATAAAAGACTTTGTAATCAATATAATAAAATTAGTTGCTCATATTTCTTAAGGACATAGACAGACCTAGTAGGCCGAACTTTGTTAAAATATTCCAGTTGGTTGTTATTTGTTTGTTTCTTTGATGCAAATATATTATCGCTGCCATTTTCTATATATATATATATATATATGTATATATATGTATGTATGTATGTATGTATGTATATGTATGTATGTATGTATATGTATGTATGTATGTATGTATGTATGTATGTATATGTATGTATGTATGTATATGTATGTATGTATGTATATATATGTATGTATGTATGTATGTATATATGGTCCAATTTTAGTTACAAATAAGTTTCTAATTATATTTAAGTTATTAAATTCCTAAGTTTACTAATAACAGCTAGAAATAATTTTCTAAACAATTTATCAGATTAAATTTTAATTAGAAATAAGTTTCTAATTAAATTTAAATTATTAAGTTCATAGTTGAATAAAAATTTAAAACAAGTTTCAAATTAAATTGGAATTATTAATATCTGAATTAGAAATAAGTTGATTAGTCATAATTTATTTCGATTAGTTCGATATTAATTAAAAATGTATTTTAATGTATTTCTAATTCAAATGGAATAACTAACCATGTAGTGAAGGATAGAAATGCCTTCGTGGAATTTTGAATAATCTTGTATGAAACTTTATGGATTTATGTAGGAGACAAATCAAGGGTTATTGTATAAGAAATTCAAACTCGCAAATTAGACATGCATGGTGGCTGACCTTTATCCTATATGAAGTACTGTATGCTCAAAATATTTAAAAAAATCTAATCTTTGTGTTGATTTTAATAAGTCTTTATTTCAATGTAAATTTTTACAGTGGTGGTATGGATTTATATCTTGGAAATATTTATTATGGTCATGGTTTTATGTTAGACAGTTTTATTGTTCTAGATGTTGTTTATTGAAATACAATATAAATTATTCTTTGTTTACATCATCTAGTAATTCCAATAATGATGCAATTTTGTGGCACCTTAGACTATGTCATATAGGCCAAAATCGAATAACTCGATTAGCTAAAGAAGAATTTTTAGGTAATTTACATTAAATAGATTTACCTATTTGTGAACATTGTCTAGCAGGTAAAATGACATGAAATCCATTTGGAAATGGAATATGAGCTTTTTATCTATTGCAATTAATTCATACAGAAATATGTGATCTAATGAATGTAAGGGCACAGTATAGGGTTATGTAATTCATCACTTTTATAGATGACTATATTCAGTATGGTTATGTTTATTTGATTTCTCAAAAATAGGAATCATTAAGTCATTTCATAAAATACATAAATTTAGTATAGAATCAATTAGACAAGAAAATAAAAGTATTAAGAACTGATCAAGGACAAGAATACTTTTCTCAGTTCAATATGTTATTTGATAAAAAAGGAATATAAAGACATTTAATTATTACACAAACCCCACAACAAAATGGCATTATAGAAGGATGTAATAGAACTCTACTAGAGATGGTTAGGTCTATAATGACATAAGAAAATCTACCTATCATATATTAAGGTGATTCATTGTTTACAGCCACATATGTACTTAATCAAGTGCCCATAAAATTAGTTACAAACACTTCATATGGGTTATAGACAGGAAGAAAACCTAACGTGGAACATCTAAGATCATAGGGATGTGCTGCATACAATTATAATCTCTCTTATAGATATGGGAAACTAGGACTAAGAGGGAAGAAAATCATCATTATTAGATACTCTAAACACTCAAAAGGATATGCATTTATAGGCGAACGATGTAATGAAGAAGTAACTTAGTTTGAATCACAAGATGTCACGTTCTTAGAGAATTATTTCCAAAGTAGGGTGAAACAGGAAAAAGATATATTTATATATCAAACTCTTGATCAGAATGATTCCAATATTGAGAATCATAAAGAGGGACTTTATTTGAGTTAGAGCAATCTAGAACTTGAAGAATTAACTCAAGGACATTCAAGATTACAATCCACTGATAATTTACCTATTATATATGATCCAAGTGAGGGTAATCAAGATGTTGATGAATTTATTTCTCATTAAGCATATTTACGCCGAAGTAATTGGGGTATGGTTCTCCAAAGTCATTTTGAAATAGAAAGGGAATTCACATGATTATCCCACAAGAAGACGGTAAGCAAAGGAATGTATATAAGGCTCTGAATAGTCTTGCTAAAAAATAATGGATGAAAGCAATGAAAGAAGAAATGACTTCTTTAAGCTCAAATCAAGTATGAGACTTAGTTGATCTCCCTAATAGGAGTAAAGCTATTGGGAATAATTGGATTGTTAAAATGAAACAAAATGTTGATGTTAAAAAGATATAAAGGATGCTCTATAATGGAGCAAACGTAGGTTTCAGGGATATAACCTTCAGCCATTACTGAATCATATAAAATTGTTTCTATAAATTAAGTACCAATTTGACTCTTTTTTTATTTGCTTCTTCCCTAAAAAGTTCATCTTATTCAAATATTTTTGTTGTTAATTCATGAAAATCACATATTCTATACTTTGAAAAAAAAATCTAGGTTTAATTGCTAGACCCCCTTTAAGCTATCTTTACATACTTGGTCTTCAGGAGTGCAATATGGCATTGACTTCTCATCTTCCTTAATCAATTGAATTGATGATTTTGGTTGCAATTTACAGTAACTCTAGACATTTTAGTTATACTGACTTCAAGTTCAATCCAAAAATTTGAGTATGAAACAATATCTTAATTTTAATCCATTAAAGAATAGAACTCCTAGAAAACAAAGCATACTAGGAGAAAGTGTGCTTGTTAACAAATTTGGGAATAGTCTAAGCTTAAGTTACTAAAATTTTCATATTAACCAATTCATCACACTGAATAGTGAATCTAAGCATTCTTCACTAGAAAATAAGTTAAATTCAAGAATTCTATGGCTTCGGCGAGAAGGATTTTCATGGTCTATGCTAAGGATAAGATTTATGGAAATTTGAGCAGTTGACCTACCTCAAGTCAGCCCCATAGAGTTCTTGAACAACTTCCCTTGCATCTTCTATATCAACTTAAAGTCTCATTTGTGGACAAGTAATAACAAGATTATGATTTATAGTTAAAAGGCTGCTCCCTCATATGTAATTTGGTCCATTAGCTTCAACTTCAAAGCTAAATCATTGTTTGCTAGGAGTTTAAATCCTGGAATTATTGGTTGTTTCTAGGATTAATGAAAACAAGTGTAATAGGAATATCCTTTCTTTTATGATGAGGAACATATTGTTGTTCCACAAAAGAAGAAGCTGGAGGGTGATTACACTTACCAACATTTGGTATACGATGCCCCCACAAATCCTTCAGATATATGTCTTGTTAAAAAGGGAGAATTCTACCCAACAATGTATACTAAAAAGGATAAAATTTTGTCCATATTCTCTAATAATATTTTAACTATTTCATCCTTAAAGGCTAAGTTGGACTTCTATTTTGGAATCTCATTTACATTAACAATGTCATTTTATGTTGATAGTTAAAGCATTTTTTAATTCTCTCCAATTAGAGACTTAGTTGAAGGTGATGCTACTTTCTTAAAAATTTCAATCATTTGGGATATAAAGCATTCATTCCATACCAAAGTAGGGACCTCTTTCTCCAAGGTTGGATGCATAATTATTTCTTTTCCATTCCTTATATGCGACATAGTGGTCTCACGAAGCTTGCCAATTTGTTAATTGATTTTATAATCAATCTTTGAATTTGAGCGTATCAGGGAGAAATTCTCCCAAATTTTATACCTAACTTCTTATCGACAATATTAGTGGTCTTTAGAAAACTTAATGAATATAATCCTAATCTAATAAAATGCTAAAGAGTGTTGGAATAAGATTAGAATTAAAAATGATTTGATTTAGGAAAAAGAAAAGTATCAAATACAAAGAAAATTTAAGATAGTGATAAGGCCTGGTAATTTTTACTATTTTTGTTGTATGATTATCAGTCCCGATTGTGTGCGTTTCTAGTATGTTTAAACTTCTTCTCGGATGTAACTTCCTCAAGTAGTTCTCTTTAAACTTCCCAACTTCCAATTTTCTCCTATTGTCCATGTTTTGATTAATTATCCATCACGCATTCATTGAGTCTCAATCGTCATCCTACATTTCTTTACCTTTTCCTGTATCTAGGAATTCTCAAGCAAACTAATTTCCAAAACTTCTAGTATTTGAACATTTTCACTCTTAGGCCAAATAGGTTGAATTCTTCTCAAACTAATTTTGTGAACTTTTAATTTTATCATATACTTAACTAAACTTTAAGTTTCAATTACAACAATATAACAATTAAATCATAGTTATATATCTTAGTTCTTATTAAAAATTAATAAAGGATATATTTTTCTTAACATTTAGTGACTATTTAATTTTATGATTGTTATATACATACAAGGTGAACATATCTCGCTCTAAATTTTGGTATGTAGTGAATTTTAATCACAACATTATAACGCTAACTAAATAATTACAACACTAAATAAGTCAAAACTCAAGGGATAATAACATTGTAGACACATAAATTGCCGTATAGATAAGAGCTTAAAAACTCACACTTCCTTTAAATATTTTGATTTTTAATACTATCACATACTTAACTAAACATATAGTTTCATATGTACTAATGTGACACTTAATTCAACATCCACGTATGTTAAATCTTATTGAAAAATCAATAAAGGATATATTTTTCTTAATGTTTAATGATTTTTTAACTTCATTATTACCATTATATATAGGAAAGATGTATAAGACATGTGCAATTACTATTAGTTTTTTTTTTCTATTTCAGTACCATTTTACTCTAAAAATGCAAAGTTATTAGTTTTATAATACTATATTTTGGCATTAAACCTCTTGATTTGTCTTTTTTGCTATTTTAATTCAATTTATTTTCTTTTGGAGCCTTCCCTAATCTATTTATTTTAATACTTGAACAATAATTTTTTGTGAATTCCTTACCAATTTTTTAAATAATTTTCTTATTATATTATTACCAAGCTATCTACCACTTTTATTATAAAAAATAAATTACAATGATGAATAAAACATTTTAAGATTATTTAATCTTTAAAATTTTATTCAAAATCAGTGCATTTTGTTGGGTACAACTCTAGTAGGTATATGTTAAAAACTCACAAATAAAAGAATGAGAAAATGCAATGTCCAAATAGTAAAATGAAAAGGCAACAGACCGATAATGCAATGTCCAAATAGTAAAATGAAAAAGACAACATACCGATACTTTTGCTACAAACATTTTGATGCATTTCAAGGGAATTAATTAATTTAGCCCATACCGAAATTAGGGCAAGGGCATTGACTTATAAAAGCATTCAAATATAACTGCATAGTTAATGAAACTAGTACGAATGTTCGGCTTTTTAAACCACATCACTAAAACTTGAAGTTATCTTAGACCATTCAAAAGTTGCGTTGTTGTAGGTTCAACCTAAAATTTTATAATTACATAGAACAATTAGATACTATTAACTTATATATTTACGTTTAATAAATTGGTAAGTGTATTCGACTCTGTAAATAAATTATGATTTATGTCTTGTTCTAAGTTTTGAACTAAAAAATTTTATATTAACAAGTTTAAAATTAAGATCTCTTAAATTAATTATTATCAAAATTATTAATTATGAGTGTCCATGTGATTTGTATACAATATTTTTATCATGTGATAAGTATCTTCAATACATTTTATCTTCTTATGTAAATAAGTTGATGTCATTACAGTGACCAAAACTTGGATTTAGATTATAAGAACTTCAAACTACACAAGTATATTATTAAGGTTTACTTTATAATATCAAATCTTCTTGAGATTCAGCAAAATTTGTCCGCTTTCATTCCGGGACTGGACTGTTTGTCGTATCAGAGAAAAAGCATATGCTCCTAAACTTAAGGATTAATAATTCATACCTCATCGCCTCCAAAAAAAAAAACCAGAACATGCGCAATTATAGGTTACTCTGTAGATGAGTTGAGAGGATGAATCATAATAGGTCAAGTGACTGAAAGCGCCAAACAGTTTTTGGTTCTCATAATAGGTCATATGACTGAAAGCGCCAAACAGTTTTTTGTTATATCTTTTGGGGTATGCACTTTCAGAAAAGAAAGGCTGGGAACTGCTACTAATGCACGCCTTACTGCAAATAAAATAATAGTACGAGCAGGCATGCTTTTATTAATAAGCAAACAACAAACACATCACGCCAATGAAAGTCTAGATAAAATGATGACGCACGTGACACCCACCTAGGAAACAGCTTTGCCGCCACCAATTTAACTTCTCAGCAGTAGATGCCTATTCTTCTACTCCCAATTTTTTTTGCTTATTTTTTAAATTCAATTGAATTTTTTATTTAATTATAAATTTTAGCATTAATCTTGTATTTCAAATTAATTATATATTATTTTTATAATAAAAATTAAGTTTGATGATTATCTAATAAATATATTTAAAATTTTAAAATGGTTATTTATTATATAATTATTTAACACCAAATATTTAACTCTAAATAATAATATTGATTTTAAAAATTAAATTATATAATAAGAAATAAATATTAATTTACAAATAATTTTTATATGTTTACTTATTTAATTATTTTTAATGAAATATGACAGTATTGTTAATAAATATTATACAAAAATTAAAATAAAAACATTAATTACTGTAGTTATATCATTAATTTACTTTAAAATTTTAATTAAATAATTTGTTAACAAAATAATAGAAGTGGAATTTGTACAGTGGTAGTTTGCCCTGTTTTCCATCGCTCTCCACCGGTGAGAGTAGTGATAAAAAATATATGTTCACCGAAACATAATGGGCTTTATCTATCTGTTATGGAAGGCCTAACCAAGTTGTGGGCTACAGAATGTTACCCCTATTCAGACATTTAATGTAAATACTAAATACTTACAAGCAGTCTCTAATTTATATAAGATTCAAACATGTATCTGTATTTGGTCTCAGGAAGAGGTTGAAGGAGTAGGACACGCTCTTTAAGGTTAATAGACGTTGAATTCAAATTTTCTTCTTAATTGAACTCCTATAACTTCAATTCTTCTTTAAAATATTCTTTTTAATGGGTTTGGGACTACTACATAACATCTTAAAACACCGGTGCCACTCGTGGATTGTGAGATTCGAGTCCAATGGGTGCATTTCAAGACTTGAACTTTGTCAAACTAAATCGCATATGCAAGTTTCCTTTATAAATATTTTCGACTTTGTTGCATTTTCCAAGTGCATTACATATCCTATGAATCTAAACAATTATGATACAGCAAAGAGGAAGACAGTGAGAGGAGGAAATTAGAGTGCCAAATTTAGATTTTAGAATGACATCATTTTTAAATATTTTCTAAATCATACTAGAACATAGAGATGGCAATGCAGCCCAGGTCATGGTAGCCTGTGACTCAGCCTGTCATTTAAAAAAAAAACTTCCAAAACGAAATGCAATCTAGGTCATGGTGGCTCGTGGCTCGACCCATCATTTTTTTAAAGAAAAACTTTCAAAGTGACGTCGTTTTAGAAATAACAGCCCACCCGACCTTGATCTATGGCCTGGTCAGGCTGACCATGGTCGACCTGTGACCACTCATGGCTCGATCAACCTTGGCCAAAATCAGGGTGGGTTAGGCCCTTTTTGACATATCTGCTAGCGTATAACAATTAAAGCTTATTTATAAGGTTCATCTATCATTCACACCGGGATGATATGAGTAACGTATTTTTAGAAATACATTAATTTATCATGTTTCAGTTTTCTATCAAACATATATAGATGATACAAAATTTTCCTAAAAAGTGCATTTTTAATTTTAATGCTTTTATCAAAATATATGTTGAATTTTAATGTTTTGAAGTGATTAATTTAAAACATAGCATTTTCAAAATATTATAAATAAATCCTAATTAGATAAAAACTTAATAAGATTAAGTTTTTGTTAGTCAAATGTCATATCATCATCGTTGATATATATATATATCTTTTCTAATAATTAAATAGGTCATACTCCTATCTACCTTTTCTACTCTTTACTATATCATTCTCATCAATCGTATTCTCCTTCTTCTCTTCACTACATCTATCCTACCTCTTAATTTCTTGATATACACAACAAAATTTCTTTCTTTTTCAAATATAATACGTCAAAACCCAAATTATAAGCAGACCCCCTTCAATTTCTACTTTTTTTACACTTTCTCTTCTTTGTAATTCAAAAGTTGCAATCTTTGTAACCTCCCGATCAATAAAGAGGTAGACATGGGATACATTCATTCCAAGTTCAATAATTGTTGGATCCCAAACTTTTCTTAGAAGTTAGAACTATTAAATAAGAAATTATTGGCAATTAGTCATGTCTAAAGAAAAAGGAGAATTCTTGAATTTGAAATGAAGCAGAAAAGATGATTTAGGTACAAAATAGGTTATATGTGAAATGTTGGAAGTTATAAGCTGGAAAATATAGTTGAAACATGTTTACTGAGGATGCTTCGGTGTTTTAACCATAACTTTTTCTCTAGTTATCCAAATGAGATAATTTTTTCTTTGAAGTAAACTAGAGACATAGGGGTACAAATTGTTTGTTGAAATCGAGTTGCAATTCAGTCTCTAAGAACGTCAATTTTTGGATGAAATTTGGGCATAGAATACTGTTTCAGTATAAGAACAATCCAAAAATGTTTGGGATATAACTTTTAAATTTCAAAACCAAATTGAATAATTTTGGAGTTGTTAGAACTTAAGACAATGAGAAATATTTTTTTCTAGAAGAAAGTGTTATCAAATTCCTTCAATTACCTGATCATAAAAGGTCTAGATTTTTGGAAGGAGTTAAACATAACTTAAATGAATTTTGAGGTCTTAATAGATTATTTTATGGAGTTAATTATTATGTTAATGTTAGTAAGATTATATGACATAGGTTAATTGAGTTAAAGTGTTAAGGTAGTAAGATTGCACGAAGGGCATTTTTGATAGATCACTTAAGTTGGAAAGTCTTAAGGCATTGAAGGAAGGGCAAATTAGACATTTCTCAATCATTAAGAATTGTTGTCTTGCTTTTAAATGAAGAAGAAAAACGTGGATTGAGGGAGAGAAGAGATAAAAACGAAAATAGAAGTGAGGAGAAGAGATTTTCGGTGGAGAGGAGAGAAAAGAAGAGAAATCTAAGTTAGGTTTCAATTTTTCTTAGTTTTAGAGAGTGATTTTGAAGTTGTTCAAAAAGGGAAAAAGAAAGAGGAGCATTAAAGCTTCCATTGGAGTCAAGAAACTCATTGTTTGGTGAAGATTCAAGGTAAGTTTGATTTTAATCCTTTGGATTTTGAAAGAGTTTTGGTTTATGAAGCTTAAGAAATGTTTGGGATGTAGTATTCTAGATCAATTTTAGTGAATGTGTCTTGTGGGTTCTCAATTGGAATTCCTATTGAATGAAATTTTTGGCTTTTGTTAAAGGAAATCAAGGAAGGCAAGAGGAGTAAGAGGAGAGCTCTCCTTGAGCAAGTATTAAGTAAGAAAATTCAAGATTGATTTCACGTTTATAATTGACTATTGATCCATGAATGTTTTTTTTAAAGCAAGAAAATAAAATGATTTCAAATTACTTCATATTTGTTGCATTATTGCTTTTGAATGACTTGAGAAATTGTTATATATTTGGTAAATGAATTTGTTTGATGGTAATGCATGTGACATATTTCATGTTCAAGGACAATTGTGTTTCTAAAATATGCCTTTGTAGCAAAATGTTAAGAAAATCATGTTTTTAAAAAAAGTGCCATTTTGGGCAATCTGTTTTCAAGTCATGAAATACATGTTATGTGGGTTTGTGGTAGTCCCCTAAGTTAAGTCAAGTGTACTTTGACCAAAGGCTTCTTCTGCCTGCCCGCTAGTGGCATGAAACTCCTTCATGGACTCTCCTAAGTTCACGACTACACAAGACCATTATGTGGGATTACGATAGTACATTCTGTTCACGGCTACATAGGACCATTATGTGGAAATGTGTAGTACGTTCTGTTTTAAACTACCTAAACCATTTCTGATGTACTTATGTGTTTATAATTTGTGACAAGTTTGATGAATTCATGATTTATGATGTTTATGAATTGCTTGATAAGTTGTGAATTGGAAAATATGTGTTACATGGATTTCAATGTGAATTTTATAATGGAAATAAATATTTCAATAGTTTTTGCTTGTTTTTCGATTATAAACTTGTTATCTACGAGCTTTAAGTTCACCCCCCTTGGGTCCCATCTTCAAGTAATGAACAAAAGATTGAGTGATTGAGAGTCAAGACATCACTTCGGATTCACATGTTTGTTTTGTTTTGGAGTAATTTATGTAAAACAAGGCTGTAGTCGCATGTTAAGCAATTATTGTTCAAGTACCTTTGTATTTTGGGATTTTTCGAAATGTTGTATTGTGGCTCGTAAAGCCCATTGAAGCTTTGTAAAATGCTTATCTTTTGATGATAATGAAATATGATTGTGCTTTTGGCTCATGACTCTTAAAGTTTGTACTTTGCATTTTCAATCTTTTCATAGGTGTAGAAATTGTGTTTTGACTTTAGGGGAAGAACTATATTGATTTAGGTTGAATTAGACAACTAATGAAAATTGTAGCTTATCTATAAAATATTAAATTTTTAGATATCGAAGTCAAGAGATATGATCATTATAAGTTGGTGATGCTACATAGGATATATATACAGAATAGCTATAGCAAATGATGAGAATTGTTGTATGTGATGAATCATGTTGGGCCCCGATTCCTCTTTCCTATTAAATAAGCATGTTTAAATTATTTTGGGGTTTAGTTTGCCAAATTCCTTT
>JANVCQ010000006.1:26923274-26936643 GCA_025531925.1 Erythroxylum plowmanianum | reverse complement strand
TTGCTTTAGTTAAGGAAGTGAAGTTGAGATGAATTTCAAGTTTTCACAAGGATAAGATTTGTGTTCTGACTTCCATGAAAAATCTGGAATAATCTAGGTAGAATTAGCCAAAGTTATCTTCATGAAAGTTGTAGTTCGTCTTTATAGCTTTCCAACACTATAAAGTATGTGATTTTTGGATGTGAGAGTTGAAAGATATGATTTTTTTGAAGTTTGAGATGCTGTTTGGGATGACAATTTCGGACAGCCATATTGATGTAGAATTTAGACCCTGATAAAGGTAGAATTTGTCTTTGAGTTCTTCATAGAAGTTGTAGATCTTTCTTTTAGCTTTCCATTGATACCAAATTTGTAAATTTTGGAATTCTGAGTCAAAAGTTATAGAGTTTAGAAGTTAGGTAGTCGAAGAAAAAAAAAAGAAAGTCGCAGCGTCCTCACCCGCGTCGCGAGGGCGACGCTGCGCCCTCGCGTTGGTCGTGGTCGCCTTGCGACCTGGTCACGAGGGCAACCCGACCCTCTTCCATTCTTTTGCTTATAACTTTTTCGTTCGACCTCCGATTGACTCAATTTTTGAAGCTTTGGATTTCTAAAACATTCCTTTACCTCTCCATAAAAGTTTGTAGGCTTTGATATTAATTTGAAAAAGATTGATTGAATCAAAGTGAGAAGATCGGTTAAAAGAGTATGAGTTGGATATGTTTCTGAATATGCTTCAGTATTTTGGAGATATCTTGAGCTATAGAGCTCCGAATGAGGTGTTTCTTGTTTCTAAATAAACTAGAGACATGAAGCTACAATTCATATGAAGGAATTGAATTTCAATTTAGTCCTTAAGGCTTTCAGTTTCTGGAGCGAAATTGGGTATAGTGCATAGTCTTGGTTTAGTAATAGTCTGAAAGTGTTTGGGCCATAACTTTTAGAGTTTTAAACCAAATTGAATGTTTTTGGTGTCATTAGAAGCTTAATGAAAAGAGGAACAAATATTATGAAGAAGTCCTTTTGAAATTCCTTTTTGAGATGTTCCAAAATCTGTTTGGAAGTAAGTGAGACGAATACTTTTGATGACAGTTGGCTTGGTGTGGGCGCATACCATTTTGAAGAAGGTAATAGTGATTCTTGTGATTCCGCTGTGTGAGTTCGCCCTTTGAGGCTTGAGATGTTATGAGAATGATGAGGAACCGATGATGGCTAATGAAAGTACTTTGAAGTAACTCTATAAGGAAATCCGCTCATGCTTTATAAGGGTTAAATGAATTAACCCTACAGGGTAAGACGTACATGTTTTATGTTTTCGAAGAGTGTGGAAAAAAATACTAAGGAGAAATGAAGAAGATCACGTTTGATAATTTCGCAAGCGTTGGATTCCGGTCTCAAGCGGGATCCAACATGAACTTCATGGTAGTGACCTAAAAGCTCGTTTAAAATCATAACATCTGGCAGATAAGGAGTTAAGTACGTTAAATTGGTAGAGGTTGCCTTCCTATTGATGAAACAGTGGGTTTTGAATACAGAAACAACATATTTTAGTTGATTTGTTGATGAGCAATGATGGCACATCAATTTTCGGTACTTTACACTATTTCTAACATTTTACATTTATATTGACACATTTAAGACTGGGATAAATAAATAAACAAGCAATATATACATATAAAATGTAAGTTGATATACTAAATACACTTACAATATAAATGATCATAAACTACATTTGTTTATATGTATAGAATAGTAAGATCTTAATAATTGAAAGATGAAGTAAAATTTTTTACCTTGCAATTCCTTATTCAAAATGGCATTCATAAACATAACTCATACAGGTACAATCAATATAGAAGAAATGCAAACATTTGTAAAATCAATATATCATCTAGATTCAAGCACATTTTCATTAAAGTTGTAGAAATTTGTATCAAAGGACATACAACTTAATTGCATAGTTTATGAACAAAGTTAAAAGGTAAATGTCAATTACCAAACATAAACGACCTTAATGACCCTAAAGACCTTGATATCAATTATCTAAAGCATGGTTGTTGGAGAACCGCATAAATCTATAGTTAGTTAATGACATAAGTCATGCAGATTTAGTTTGCATGAATCTCTAGAGTTGGCTAAGAAGAGTTCCACTTCTATAGAGTTGGATAAGAAGAGAGAAGGGCATCAGGTAATAATGTACAAAGTGGAGGCCAAATCTAGTACTTTTAACAATTGAAGCAGTGTAAAATCTAGGTACCAGCTGGCTACCACAGGAACAGAACATAACACAACACCAATAATTATGAATGATGTAATAAGAATATGAAAGCTCTTCCCTGCCACTAAAGTAAAGAGCATTCTTTATTTGGAGCCCGTCTAAAAACCCATGCCCCAAAAATGTTAATAAAAATGTTTTATGTATTGATGATTATTTAAAACCTTCAACCTCTCCACTGTCATTTCTTATATCTCTAATTTAATACCCAACCTACTCAACCCCACCCCGAGAATATCACTTCTTTTTCTTTTTTCAGTTGTCCATCTAATATTTTGCTCTAGGGTGTTCCATAAGAAAAAGATTTTAATAGAAGTTGGTTCTTGAAAAGAGTATCAGAAAACACAAAGATTTGGAGTATCCATGTTTGTAAAAGAAACTGCAAGAGAAACCAAATGTTTGACCATGGAAAAGAGATGTATATTAAGTAATGAGATGTAAACAGAAATGTGAGAACATAAAGTGAGAAAGCAGCGCTCGTATAAAAACCTCACCTTCATCAGCTACAACAGCAAAAACTGCTAAAAACACAAATATAAACACAACCATATTTTTTGTTTCATTTTTACAATTATTAGAAATAGCTACATAATAAATATATTTCGATGACATTAAAAGTAAAGGGCAAGCTCATCGTCCATTTTAGCGACTATTGTTGTAATATCCTTAACCTGAGACCAATGATTAGAGTTTTAAGCAGTGAGAAATAGAACAGGGGAGATTTATGATTCAATGTCCTGAAGGAAACAATTGTTTAAGCCACTAAAATTGGAAGGGTAAGGTTCACGGGCACTAATCCTACTACCCATTCCCATTACCATCACTTTTTGACTATGTCGCACAAAATGTGGACATTAACCCAACCGCATCATGCTCTTTTTGTTTCTTGGCCTCTCCCTTCAGGAAACAAATAAGGTTTGCTTAAAGAATATCATGCTTTTTGGTTGCTAATGACAAGACCTACATATGCTGCAGAGAAGACTACTGCATATTTTTATAGACTTAACAATGGGGTATACATTATGCCCACCAACATATGTCCTCCTCAAGTCAATCCATCTTATATTTCACGGTTCCTGGAAATTCAATTAGTAAATATGCTCCATAACATACACCAAGGACTTTTGATTCCAGAATACAGATGTACCTGGTGATATATAAATAAATCAACAATTTTCATTCAAAGAGTGAACATAAAAACCCCACCTAGTTTCAACCTGCTTTACGCTTTTTCCTATTTTGAATTGACACTGTAAACCTATTTGCAAAAAATCTAATTGAATTCACTGCTCTGTTTCAAAGAAATCAACAAATACGATGGAAAGTTTGTGATTCTCAAGCAAGACACAAAACACAAAGGCAAGAAGCGGCAAAACCAGCTTGTAATTAACATCGAACTCATCACTAGAGCCTAGTCTCATGTTGGTACTTCTGTACTTGAAGCCTACCAGAAGAACTGGGAGATATATGAGCAAGACAAAATCGGATAGTAATCCACAACCGAGATCCATATTAATCGAAAATATATATCCAACAAGTTTAAGAAACTTAGACAATCGACATCCATGAACAAAGCACAAACATAACTCCATCAACCATTTCCCATACCCAATCGGAACCCATCACCCATAGCAATTAGAAAAACAACAACGGTGGGATGAATATAGCGTCTTACCCAGAAGAGAGGAAAGATGGTAGCAGGTTGGCTTGAAGAGTGAGGTTTGTTTGTGGAGAAGTAAATCTGGCAGTAGAGAAAGTGACAATGAGCAAGTTATGGAGAATAGAGAGAGAAGGGGAAAAGGAAAGAACATATGCGTACATTGAAGTGGGAACAAAAGAGAAGATTCAAAGAGAAAACAAAAAATCTCATCTTTATCAGTAGAGACGAAGCCGAACGAAGCAGGAGAGCTGTGGTTTATCAATGGAGTTTTTTTGTTTGTTTTAGGTTTCATCTACGCCGTTTAGGGAGGTTATTTTGGACTTTTCATTGTCTTGTCCGTCAGACAAGAATTTCTGTACCTTAGTTTTGGGAGGAACAAAAATTTCTGTCTTTGTCCTCTGAGGACACTAACCAAACGCAGGGTAATAGTGGCTCCTAGCCTAGAAATGTTACAGGAAGGAGCTAGAACATGGGAGGCTACTCTAGTGGCTTTTTTATGGATAAAAGACTTGCATTTCTAGTGATACAGAGAAGTTGGAAAGGATGAGGATTAATGGAGGTAATGCTCACTGAGGGAGATAACATTATCTTCACTTTCTCCTCGAAATAAAAAACACAAAAAATTATTGAAGAAAAGCCATGGCACATTGCACAATTTCCACTATTTCTCCAAAGTTGGCAGATGGGAATGGAATTAGAAAAAATCAGAAGGAAAAACATCCCCTTATGGGTAAACATTCACAACATTCCTTTATAATACTAACCTACTAAAGGTTTGAGTATGTTAGCTAGCTATTTGGGGAAACCTTTATGTATGGATGAAAATACAGCTTTAAGGAAAAGGGTTGGATTTGCCAGATTATATGTGAGCATGGATATTTCCAAAGAAATGAAGGATTGCATTCCTATATTAAGGATGGCAAATGAGCTTTCTCTTAGAGAGGATAGAGTAATGATGACTTACCAATGGAAACTATCACTTAAAGCTCAAGGAAAATAATGGAAACCTACTAGAAAAACCTTTAGTAAAGGAGACTATTGGGAGGTGATGGGCATAGAAAAGAGTGAATTTGAAGGTATGAAAGTGGATGAAAAAGATGAACAGGATGCTAGAAATTATGAATCAAGTCAGTTGGACAAAGACTCTCTTAATATTAAGGGAAATAGTCAAGAAAAAAGCTGCTTGAATTTAGGCAGAAAAGGGGGATCAGATTTGATTTCTATGGATGACCAAACTAATGTTCAAATGGACAAAGAGGTAAAAGGGTTGGAATCCAGTAATACTCATCAAGAAGGAGGAGATACAAATACCTAACAGAATGAATATAATCTTCAATAGGCTGAATTATCAAATGGTGGAATTCAAGAGGAGCATTTTGAGCAAATGACCTCTAGGAAAAGCAACAGGAGCAGTAGGAAAAGCTCCAAAGGTAAGAGCAATCTCCTATGATTGTGATGGTATGGAATGTACGGGGAATAAATAACCCTTCCAAGTTTAATGCTATAAGGGATTTTGTCCTAAAGAAGAAACCTCAGGTTTTTTGTCTATTGGAAACTAAAATTAGGGAAATAAATCTAAACAAGCTATGCTGTTTGGGTAGGAAATGGAAGTTAATTTCAAATCACCAAAGCCATTCTTATGGTAGGAATATCTTAGCTTATGATGAGGATTTAATGGAGGTGACAGTTCTGGAAACAAATCAGCAGTATATTCACACTAAGATCTTTTTCAATATGGAAAACTCTAGTATGTTAGCTATCTTTGTATATGGTCTTAATCTTATATTTTAAAGGACTGAACTTTGGAATGCTATCAAATGATTAAAGGCCTCAACCAATGCTCCATGTTTAGTGTGTGGTGATTTTAACACCACATTATTCAGATTTGAAGATGAAGGTAATTGCAATTTACACAATTACTCTTCTGACATGTATGATTGTATGCAAGAGGTAGAAATTAAAGATATGAAATTCGAAGGCCATACATTCACATGGTCAAACAAACAAAGTTCTAGTTAGCATATTAGGAAAAAGTTGGACAGGGCTTTAGTTAATGTGGACTAGCTGAATTCATTTTCAGGAAGTATATCAAAATACTTAGACCCTGGTATTTTAGACCATACCCCTATAAAGATTGACAGTATGTTCAATATTGTTAGAATCATTCATCCTTTCAGATTTAACAATTTCTTGGCAACTATGGAGGGTTTTCATGAGGCTATAATGAAAGGAATGGAGTATGAGTGTTCTGGGACAAAATAGTATATTTGCCTCCAAAAGCTTAAATCTATCAAGCTAGAACTGAAATCTCTCAATTCAAAAAGAGGACAAAATCTCTCGAAGGAAATTGAAAAGGCTAGAGATAACTTATCAGCTATCCAGGTTTCATTGGTAGAAAATCCTACAGATGAGTCACTAGCTTTGGCTGAAAGGGAAGCACTAAAGAAATACTTGCAATAGGTGGATAACCAAAGTTCACTTTTCAAATAGAGATCGAGAGTTAACTAGCTAAAGGATGGAGACAGATGTACTAAATTCTTCTTCAACTCAGTGCAAGCTAGGTAGAATGTTAATATAATCACCTCTATTACAACTGAAGAGGGAAAGGTTATGGCTAGTCAAGAAGGATTAGTTAAGGAAGCATTCTTTTTTTACAAGAATCTTCTAGGCACAGAAGATTCTTCTCCTGACATAAGAGATGATCTTAGGAATTTTATCACAACAAAAATTCCTAAACATATGGATTCCTTATTAATTAGGCCTGTAATAGATCAAGAAACAGAGAAGGCGGTGAATCACATGAATGGATCTAAAGCTTAGGGTGTTCTTCCAAAAAGGGATACTGCTAAAGGAGATAAACAAGACCTATCTCTGTCTAATTCCCAAAACCTCAAATCCTTCCTATTGGACAGAATTCATATCTATTTCTTGTACAAACTTTCTCTACAAGATCATTGCAAAGATCTTGGCAAACAGGTTGAAGAAGGCTCTCTAGTATCTCATCAGTGATAACCAAGGAGCATTTATGAAGAATAGAGATATTGGGGACAATATTCTTATAGTACAGGAATTATTGAAAGGGTATAATTGCAGAAACAACCCTCAAAATTGTCCTATCAAAGTGGACCTACAGAGAACTTTTGATAGTGTGAATTGGAGTTTTTTACTACAAACTATGGAGGTCATGGCTTTTCCTCACAAGTTCTTGAGATGGATATGGGGATGCATTACCACTACATCCTTCGGAATTCTAATAAATGAGAGTCCCACAGAGATGTTCAAAGGCAAAAAAGGACTTAGGCAAGGGGATCCACTATCACCTTACCTGTTCCTAATATTCATGGAGGTCCTTACCCAAATGTTGAAGTATAATTTGACTAAGGAATCAGGCTTCAAATACCACTCCAAATGTAAGAAAATTTCACTAACTAGCTTATGTTTTGTAGATTATCTCATACTCTTAAGCAAGGCGAATGTCCACTCAGTTTCTCTTTTGATGAGCACTCTTAATTCTTTCCAAGAGTTATCGAGGTTGAATATTAATATTCAAAAGAGCTACTTCATGATTTCAAAAAGTGCTATTCATCTATCAAATTCTTTGGTAGTAACTACTGGAATGGAATTAAAGGAACCTCCTCTTCTCTATTTGAGTATTCCAATCTCATATAAAAGACTAAGGTATTGTGAATGCAATCCTCTAATTGAAAAATTAAAAAAAATTGGGTTTATGAACAAATAGAGTCCTATCCTATGGAGGGAAGCTTCAACTCTTAAAGTCGGTTATCTCTTCAATGCAGAATTAATTGGTATTCCTATCTATTTCTTTCTAAGGGGCTTACAAAAACAATTGAATGAATGATGAAACAATTCTTATGGGGGAATAGGAATGGAGAAAAAGGGAAAGCAAAAGTCAACTAAAAGAATATTTGACAACCAAAAGAAGAAGGGTGATTAGGATTGGATTCAATAACCAAAAAGAACAGATTACTCACGACAAAGAGAATCTGGAGAATCCTTAGTGAAAAACAATCGATGTGGATGAAATGGATTCACATCTACTTATTGAAAAATGGGAGCTTTTGGGAATTAAGACCCAAAGATAGTTATACTTGGTTCTTTAACCAAATTCTAAAAATGAAGGAGGAATATCTCTTGTCAAATAGGGTGTGGAGAAAGATTTTCCTTGTGGTATGATAATTGGACTGGGCAAGGTGCATTATTTCAAAACTAGATGGCAAGAACCCTACTGGCAAGGTTTCCTATGAATACTAAGCTCAAAGGAATCATTACAAATGGAGAATGGTCACTTTCAACAGATGAAATTAGATTTCTGTCCATTTCACTGTTCAGAAGTCTTGGAGAAAAGGATACTTATATATGGAAAGGGATTCCAATTTCAAAAATCACTTTTAAGGAAGCTAAGAAATTGAGTGAGGGGATAGTTAACAAGGTGGAATGGTGCTTTATGGTCTGGAACAAGGTTCTTAAACCTAATACTAGATTTCTACTTTGGCTTGCAATGTTGAATAGGATCAGCACAATGGATAGGCTACAATTCCTGGCCACCTTAAAGAGGTGCACTCTATGTAATCTAAAGGATGAGACTAGAATCCATCTTTTCTTTGAGTGTGATTGCTCTAAAAAAATATGGGCTAAAGTCTCAAGACTTAGTATGAGGGATCCTATATCGAACAAACTACATGACATACTACTAGAGTTACCTCACCTACCAATATCAAAATATGACAGAGCAGTGACCCTAATTTCAGTGGCCACTTGCACTCAAGAAATTTGAAAAGAGAGGAACTACAGGAGGTTTGAACAGAAGACCACTTCCCTATCCTCTATTACTGAGCTCATAGTAGCTAGCATAAGAGAACAACTGATTTCAAACCAATTGAACTCCTACTGTAGCAGAGGAATAGCTCTCCAATGGAAAATCTAGCCCTTGATCCTAAATAATACGGTAATGCATAACCAAAGTTCTTTCTACCTACGGTTCAAGCATGCTTGATCTCATTCATCAAGGAAAACAAAAGAAAAAGCATGGATCTACAAACTAAACAAGGAAGAGGAGTGGACTCACCTGATGAGAGCAGAGAAGATCCTCCTCTCAACTTCAACTTAGCTACCCCTATATTAGATTGATGAGCTATAATGTGATCAAAAGAGCATAAAGGAGTTACCTACCTAGGAGAGAACCTCACAAATAGCATCACTCACACATTTGGTTAGTTGTATCTGGAAAATTAGGGCATAAGATCAGTTTCCCTAAAATGACAAAAATTGAAGAGATTCAAAGGAAGAGACTTACCTGGGTTATGATCCTTGTAGATCGGACAAGAATGGGTAAGATGAAAGGGACAAACATAGAGCGCATCATTCACACAGATGGTAGGCCATGACTGGAGATTTAGGGCATAAGATAAGTACCCTGAATTGATAAAATCTGAAGAACTCTAAATGAGGATACTTACCTAGGTAAAGATCTACAGACAAAGAAGGAGAAGAAAAGCGCCATCGCTAGTTCTTCACCATCCTCAATCAAGAAGGTTCTAAATGTGGATGAGAAAAGATGAGAAAGAGGGATTTCATTATGCCCAATTTAGATAATAAAAACCCTAATTTCCTATGCGTTGTCTTTTAGTGTTAAGATTGATAGTTGTTGGCTTGAATGTGTCATCGTTTAGTGTTAAAGCTTGTATGTGTTGGCTTGTTTATGCGGTAGATGTTAGAGCTACCGAGTGATCCAATGCACTAAAGGGTCTTTGGGTGATCCCTTAGGTGTAAATCTTTTATTTTTAATACATTTTAATTTTTTTTAAAAAAAAGAGATTATGAAATTTAACAAAAAATTAATGCGAATTGTCAAAGCCTAATGCCTAAGAACAATATGATACCTATCCAATAACAAGATCCATTATTCTCCGATAAGAAAGTTCAATTCAATTATAGTTGGATATGATATAAAAAACGATACAAGTCAAACAAAGAATAATAATTTTAAAAAGCTAAAAATTTTTGACTAAAAATGTGTTCTAATAGAACATTTATTATTGAATAAACAATTTATAATATTAAACTAAAATACATTCAGATGATTTAAAAAGAAAAAAGTGAAAATGGACCTTGAAAAAATATAATAAATTTCACAAAAGTAGAAAAATTCAAAGTAATTTATATAAAATTTTATAGAAAAAACAAAGATTATCTTGTGTATTAATCACTCTTATAAAAATATGAAAGTTAGCAAAATGACCATAAGATAGAAGCAGCACTTATTTATATATGTTCAACTTAATGAAGCAGATACAGAGTAAGCAAATTTCTCTTCAAATTGTGATTGATGCGAAGTATAACATATCAAACCTGTAATGGTATATAACTGTTTTAGCAACGTAAGCATGCTCCTAAGGATCTGCTTAGAAGGAGCATCTGCATTGCCTCATCATCGAGCTATATCTGACCACTTATCTTTCAGCATCTTAACACAGTTTGTAAACACAAGCATGGTAGTCATAATAAAGCTGTATTTTTTAGGCGATCAAACAGTTTCAAGTGATGTAACATCATTAGCGATCGTTGATATAAGATTAGCAAATCAAATTTTTATTCATTAAGAAATCGTTTTTAGTTCTTAACCTCACCCCTACTCTTGTTAGCCATGCAACTGATGTTTATTTCAGATGACAATCCCTGTCCAATCAATAAGCTACCTGCAGTCTGCTCAGTTGGGGATAATGCCAAATCAGTCCACTCACCATTAACTCTAATTTTACATCCTGTAGTTTGACTAATCACCAATGCAATTCAATATCTCCACCTGATAATCTTGAGAACATAACTTATCAAAATGTAAACAGGATAAACTCATATAACATAAGAGTAAAGGAACAACTTAACCCGATATTGCAGTCTCACAGGAACACCGCAAATATCAGAAGCAGTTGGCTTGGCCAAATCAAGCAAAATTGTGAAGATCAAGCCAGATGAAAGGTACATTAACTGCCCTTATCAATTCATGAGTTTGACTCTCTAAAGCACCTGCTAAAATGAATGCTGCAAACCTATATCCATAGAAATTATACAATTTAACTAAACACAGCCAGCCACACCAGAGATTCAGCTCACAGAGAACCAATCAACAAATGGCGCAAGAGTGCAGATAATTCCAACCAAGGTGGAAAATAACATCCAGTTCTTATTGGTAGAATCATAAGAAGTGATCGCTCGATGCAACCACAAATTACAATCAATTTCATTGAGTTTCATGCGAATGACTGATGAATTAAAAGTCATCGGTATCATTAGTAACCTGTTAAGAGTATCTCAAAATTTGCCTACAAACTACTCCTCAAAGCGTTGAAATCTGTATTCAAATCCTGAAATTGTTAATGAACCACCAAGACGGGAACTCCCCCAATAAATGACTAATGTGACTTTCTCCGAAGACGTTTCCTGAGCTTCTTGTACTTGTGCTTGTTCATCTTCTTCTTCCTTTTCTTCTTCACACTATCAGCCCACACAGTCCTCGCATCATCACCCTCAATATCATTGATCAGATCAAACCCAGTTGCGTGAATAGGGTTTAAGTAAGACCCAAAAGGAAAACTTGGGTAAGAGTATTGATAAACCTTGGTGGGTTTGTGGCTATTTATGATTGCATGGTTTAAGAGATATTCTGGGAAATTGTCGGGCTCAGATTTAATTGGTGGGTTAAGTTGCCACGGTCTAAGGGTTGTTCCGATGATTCTGAGAGATTGAGAAGAGGATGTGGAGGTTCTTTTGATGAAATTAAGGATTGGATTTGCCATTTTTGGTAATGTGAGGTTTTAGGATTTACAAAGAGACTCTGTGCGGCGCTTCGAAGAAAGCCAGAGAACTCGACAAAAGCACCCCACGAGCCTCTCTCACTGTACCAAACCAAAGATGATGTATTCAAAAGATCTACGATTCATAGGTAAACCATTAAACGTCGTCGGCTGCTCAGGAACATTATTGCCGATAAAACACAAAATAAAAAAATGCCCTCAGGAACACTATTGCCCCCATAATAAAACACAACATTAAAAAATTGCCCTCACGCAGGATCGAACTACGGACCTTCAGTTTACAAGACTGACGCTCTACCACTGAGCTATAAGGGCTATCTGCAAAGGCTTGTAAACTTTTTATATAAAGCTGATAGTTTTGTTGTTATGAGAATTCCACCCAACGCCGCAGGTTACAAAAACCAAACAGATTCAGCTTGCTTACCTAAAAAATTTGGAAGTGTTAAATTTTTTAGTTTACTCTTTTTTTCATTCAGTTTGTTTCAAAAATTTTTGTTATTAAAAATTAATTTATTTATTAATTAATCAACTATTTTTTAATTAATAAATTTTTAAAAAATAATTAATTAATTTTTATTTAATAATATTTAAAATAAACTTTCAATGTTTCGATAAATCAGAATAATTTCTTTTGATTATATTCTAAAAATTTTAAAATTTAAATTTTTAGCCAATTTTATAATGATCTAACATTAATTTAATTTTTTTAAACTTTAAATTTTTTATTTACAGGTTTAAATTCTCGTCCATTATTTAAAAGATTACTTTTTGTCTTGTACATTTTTCGCTAGAAAGTGTTATCCTTTTGGCATTTATTTCCGGATAGCAACGCACAATGAAAATTACCTACACACGCACCCCGCGAAGAAACACGACGGCAAATGGAAAGATTTAATGTTTTAAAAATTAGACTGGACATCGAATCGATTGAAGAAAAGGTTTAAAATTTAGAGGTTCATTTAATAGTAAATTGCTATAAAATCAGTATATAATAAATAAGGGGTAAAACTTATAAGAATAAGTAAAAATAAAATATTTTATTAAAATAAAAATAAATCAATGTCTATTATTATATAATTCTATTAGGTTACCGACCTTTTCCAATAAATTAGTTTTGTCACTGCTTTTCCAACGCCTTCATTCATTAATTTGACACAACTTTCAGTTTATAAAAGAATTGATAACATTTAAAAAATTCCAACAATATTTAAGATAATTATAATAAATTATTTATTTAAGTTGAATTTAATTAGTTCAATTCGAATTTAAGAGTTAATTTAAATCATTACATAATTTTTATAATTTAAAACTTTAAAAAGTTAATAAATTTATGAAAATTTCTTACATTATAGGTAAACTCCATATCTTTTACTTTTACAATTGTACTCATAATGATTCTCAATATTTGCTATGAAAACCATTAATTTAATAGCTTTTATAATCCCTATAAATATTATAGACTAAAGTGTCCTTATATATTATAAAGATTATTTATTAATATAAATGATTACATTACTATAATTGCCAAGTAGAACCATATACTCCATCGCGTATTTTGTTAGAGGATGTAGTCCACCACGCGGGAGTTAGTGTTTTGGAAGAGTCCTTCAGGATTAGGGATGGCAA
>JANVCQ010000006.1:26887871-26905774 GCA_025531925.1 Erythroxylum plowmanianum | reverse complement strand
TCATTGCTATTTAGTAAAATATCTCAACCATTTTAGGGCTACAGATTTTATTGTAGAGAAGGAGGGACTAGAATAGTAGAATCACAAACAACCAAGTTTCTGAAATACCATGTCTTAGATGGTGGGCCCCTTGACCCTTCGGATGATGGCAGGGTGGATACTACAATTATCTCGTACTCGCTACTCATACAATATAGGAACAGGAACCCTTACCTATGCGCAGAGAGGTTTTTGGAGGTACAAGATCTAATATAGTTAAGTAAATCCACTGGAGTGAGATGACCTACTATCCCATCTGACAACATAGTCTGTCAGGTGTACTAGACTATGTTATTAGACATATTACGGATCTAGTTACTTTTACAGAAGCTGTTTCTAGACCCAATGTAGATATGTGATGGGATGTGATGAATGACGAGATGCAAGTCAAGAAGCATAGTAAGGTCTAGGAGCTAGTTGATTTGCATCAGGAACTGTAAGCTTGTCAGTAGTAAAAAAAAGTTTTGGACCTAAAGGATTTCAGGATAAAGTTCAACGGTTTATGGGCTCGCTCAATTGCTTAAAGGGTTCACTCAGGAAAAAAGGTTGACTTTGTGTTACCTTTTCTCTCGTATTCTCGCAGGATACATTTTGAGTGATAAAAAACAATTGTAGCTTATGATGATATAGAGTTAGATCAGAAAGCTGTCAAAACCACCTTCCTGAGTAAAAACCTTTATGAAGTGGTCTATATGGTACAATATGTAAGGTCCTAGGATCCAGACAGTACTAACATGGTTTGTGAGTTATGCAAATCAATATATAGTTTACAATAAACCTCCTGAAAGTGATATCTTACATTTGGTGAGGTTATGGCCTCTTATGGCTTCTTGGAAAATAAAGTCAAAGGATGCTTGTATTATGAAGTTGAAGGGAGCAAAGTTATCTTCCTATTACTGCATAAGGATGGTAAATTACTCACATCAAGTCACTTGACTATGTTGTATGAGGATAAGCAACTTTTAGTCAAGAACCTTAACATAAAAGACCTTAGTATAGCATCTTCTGTCCTAGGTATTCGGATTCACCAGGATATATCTCAACACTCATCAGATCTCTCAAAGAATGCATACATTGAGTATGTGTTACAAAGGTTTAATACGGTTGACAGTAAACCTGTTGTAACACCTGTCTCTCACAGTGAGAGATAATCTTTGGTATAGTACCCCAAAGAATAAAGTAAAGAGGGAGATTATGAGGAATGTTTCGTATTCTAGTATAGTGGATAGCCTGATATATGCTCAGCTATGTACTAGATAGGATATTGCATTCACTGTTTGATTGTTTGATCAATATCTGATTAATCCAGTTATAGACTTTTGGAATGCAGTCTAGCGAGTGTTGAGATACTTTAAGGAATCAAGGATTATATGTTGACATATAGAAAAGTCAACATACCAAGCCTCGTAGGGAATTCATATTTAAAGTTAGCTATGTGTTCGAATGATTGAAAGTTCCCTTAAGGTTGCAGCTCAAGTTTGCAGATGGTATGATGTCGTAGAAGTGTGTCATAGAGACATGTGTAACTTTCTCGACTAGGCATGTAAAGTGCATGCTAAGGGGCCGCTTCGCAGATGATTTAGCTCAGAAATTTGATTTCTGAGTGGTCTGTGGTCCATTCAGTGGCTAGACCCATTTGGTTTTACTGTGGCATTCTTCTTACAGTGTTGTTTAATGATAACGAAGAATATCACAGGGACATAGCATTTAAAGATCAATTATTTGATCATAAGGGTATTGACACGAAAAAGTGACATTAAGATTTGGAGCATTTAAGGACTGAAGAATTGTGAGTCGATCCTTTAACTAAAAGACTTTGCCCACTTATGTTTGTAACACAAGTATATAGTATGAGTGTTTTAATGTTGTTAGACACTGCTAGTTAGAGGGATCGTTATGTTTGCTCCATGTACATTTGTATATTTTAAAGTATTATGATAGTATGATTGTTCATTGATAAAGATGATCATCGTTTATCCTCAATATTACGTGTCATCATACATTGTCATAGTACGTATGAAAGTCTTAAGATTTGTGTCAATCTTAAGCATTTGAAGGTCATTGGGCATATATAAAGATTGACCTTGTGCCTATGTCATTTAGACGCATACAACTTAGCATAGATATCTATAAAGTTTGACATGACATAGGGGGATATAAGTTTTTAATCCCATAAAGGTTCTCTACTGCAGTTTAGCATTCAATTGGAGAACATAAAGATTTTCTCTAATATTGTTTAGCATTCGGTGAGAGAAAACAAAATTTCTCTAATGTAGTTTAGCATATGCGGTTTAACATAAAGTTAGAGAAATCGAGACCTACAAACAAAGATGATACAATTAGATCATAAAGGTATCATCGTAGTTTGCCACACTCTATTTTTTCATTCATGATAGTGAGGTATTAGGTATTCGTGATTGTATTGGATCTGTGTCACACAGGACACGTGCATCTGATGCTTTTCGGTATCGAAAACCTTGCGGGACAGAATGATGGATTTTCGTTATCTTTGGATCAAATGTTTTGTTTTTAAAACTTAGTCGACTATACAGTAGCGTGACTTAACCGAGTTTTTAAATTATTTTTAAACTAGAATTTACTGTAATTAATGTTTGTCCAAAGGGAAGATTGTAAGACATTTTTGTCCTTACGGACAATTTTGTCCATGTCTCATAACGTTGGACAACATTAATTGCAATTTTGGTTTTTAAATAAATTATCGGTTAAGTTGCGCCATTTGATCCAGATAAAGATAATAAAGTGACCCAATAAATAATTTAGATTAATGGGTCAAAGTTCGAGTGAAAAATGAGTCCTGATTAGTATAGTCCGTGTCCATATCGACCTTGTGATGGGGAAGTCTGATATGGAAGCTATATAAAGGTTAAGGTCTCCTGCAGTTACTCAAGAAATCATTCACGAACATAAGGATTCTTGACCCGTTAGGGAAGCTCATGTTTTGAGAAAACTATAGAAAGGCCTAGCCCATGAGTCGATGATCACTTTCTACTAAAGGTCCCGGGAGATTCGGAGACGTTTGGAGCTCGAAATCAGCATAGGAAACAGAGATTAAATCGAAATTCAGGTATTCTGCATTAGGATACGTAATAAGGCTCTCTTTACATATTACACTTCATACAAACAATCAAAATTAAGATTTTAACTACCAAAAATATAATTTTCAGATTTCTACATATAAGTTTTTATAGAAAAATTTATTATTATAACATTTTGAGAGCTTTACAAAATCATTTCGTACTCATTTAAACTTAAAAATCCTGTACCCTAATAGTTGTCCCATCTTATAATTTAAACAAAAAAAAATCAATAAGCTTGAGGAGGAAAACACGAAGGCGAGTGGCCTCTGTAATGTGATCAGGTCAGGAGCCGGCTGCCTGGCGATATTCTGAACCTCTATTTTCTCAACCTTTGATGACCAGCAACGGTCAGTGGGTAGGGGTACAATTGCGAATGCGACGCCTCACGCTGTGTGTGTTCTTGTCATGACATGGACCCAGTGTTACGATCGATTTAATTATTGTTTCACAGCGGACCCACGCCATGGACACTCTTTATGATTTGACAAATCTATAATAAGATGCCTCCCTCTCGCCTCTCCAGCGAAGAGATTCTCAATAAAAATGTGTAGATGGAATAGATCGGAATAAAATTAGCACAAAATTATAGGCACGGAAAATTTGATCACTCAGTGTTATTGAATTTTTAATATGGGCAATGTAAAGTTCATTTATAAGAATTAAACTTGGGTTAACTATTGCACAAATAATTAGAACTAGTTATTTGAATAATTGACTCTTACTATTTATAAACCCTTTAATATTTTTATATTTATTTAATATGAGACATTCTAACACTCCCCTTCAAGTACAACTAAGACTTGACATCCAATTGTCGCTTGAAATATACGCAGTGGTAACTGGACTAAGCCACTGGGACTGAACATCCAGACGAACAACCAGGAAATTAATAATCCGAACCAAACCTGCTCTGATACTATATAATTAAATTTTTAATATGAGCAGTGTAGAGTCCACTTACAAGAATTAAACTTAGGTCAATTATTATACAATTAACCGGAACTAGTTATTTAAATAATTGACCCTTACTATTTATAAATTTTTTAACATTTTTATGTTCAATGAATATAAGACACTCTAACAAGTGTCGCTTCAAATCGCTCTTGGGATTTCTAGTGGCTCCTGGTGGCAATAAGCATTCGTGTCACAGTTGTGTTTCGTTAGTTTTGTACGCAGGAAAAGGAGCCATTTGTAGTCTACAAAGACTTTGCGATAATGTAAACAATTTGCCGATGTCGTGACGTCGTGTAGGTGAGGCAAGCGAAGCAGTCAATCGGGATTGGTGAAACCAGGGCTCCTTCCAAAGCTGTAGTAACAAGTTATGTGATTATGCAATCTCATTACGTGTAACTATCAAGATAAATTATGGAAAAAGAACTGATTTCTGTTCTGTAGATGATAAGGAAAATTATGGACCAACAGCGATACAACTACTGTTATTATTATTATTTTTGAATTAGTCCTAGGCAACTTAATGTTAAAATTTAAGTACTTCTACAGCATGTAATTCAACACAGTTGAAACCGACTAAAGAATGTTTAGGAAAGTGGGGGTAACAATTTTGTTAGGTTGAAGCATTAAAGATCTAAATATCTATATGGAGGGTACCTTAATTGTTCAATAATTTTATTTTAAGTTCCTAAAAGAGGAGACTCAATGTAGCAAAGGAGCTTTCACATCTTAACAGGTTTTAATTTAAGAAACTGAAACTTGTAAAAATTATTATTAACTTATTAAATAATTTATCTATAAATTAATGAGCATATTTAATGATTTTTGAGTGTGCATTTTAAAATATAGCGATTAGATATAAATACTTTCTTTACATTTTCGTCTAGGTGACGAATAAACAAGACCAATAATAAAAGCTAAATCATATAAATAACTTCGATCTTGTTTGACAATTAGTTGATTGTATTAGCTATAAGTTGAATTTTTCAACTGTTAGCTGATAGCTGATTATATCAGCTGATTTGATCAGCGGATTGCATTAGCTGTTTATCATTTGATGTTTGGTAAAATTAGCTCTTTTTGTGTAAAATAATTTGTAAAGACATGATTTTAAAAAAATTATAAAGGTATGAATATTTTATGTCTTAGTATTTCATTGAATATTCTTATAGGAATTTAGATTTTAGATATTTAATTCTACAAAAATTAAGTTTATAGCTCTAATAAAAAATATGGAACATATAATAATAATAATAATAATGATGATGATGATGATGATGATGATGATGATGATGATGATGATGATACATCCAAACATAAAATATAACAATCTCGATACAAGGCAAAATTTAAGAGCAAAATTGACATTATAAAAAAGGGTAATCACTAATCAACTAATTGCTCAAAAAGTTACTCACAAGAAGTTTTTAATTTTTAGTTGTTTGGATTGAATCAACCAACTCAATTAATCAATAACTAAACAACTATAATAACTTTTTGATGAAATTAAACAACTAATTTTGGTCAATTAATTAAAAAATTAGCTAATAAGTCAACAAGCAAACAAGTCCTTCTTATGATATATATTCGTTAAAGAGTGGAAGCCAGCACCACTGAACCGAACAGTCAATAACAACGCGGTAACAGATATTATTATCTCATCATTTACGTGAAACCCAAAAAAATACGTGAATAATAAAAACAGGTTAACCGCATCGGACTATCACATCCCGAAACGAACAAGCGACCGAGCAGTGAGTAGTGACACCACACCTCGAGATCCCCACGCTATCCAAAATTGGAAAACAGAAATAGAAAGACCCCAACAAACATCAATCAATAACAGAGAACCCACGTGGCACGTGACGGAGTGACGTGATTACCCAGCTTTCTTTGTTTGTGGTGTTAGTACAACATTGGCATTTCCCTGCTTCACCGATTGATTGCTCCAATCAAAATCTCTATATATATCGACCAGAAGACGCAGATCTCAGAGAAGAGGGTATGTGTGTGAGAGATACTGAGATTGTCATTAAGATAGATTGATTCGTATGAAGCAGAAAGGCAGAGATTGTAACCGTAGATCGAGGAGTTTTTCTCGTTCTCGTCTTGCTATTGAGGGTTGTTAGTCTCCTCCATTTTCTCACTTTCGTTGCCAACACCACATCCTCTCTTCCGCTGCCTCTCAATCTGCAAACAACCACTTTCTTGACGCTTTTATCACTCTATTTCAACAATGGCTGCCCTTGGTACTGTTTTTGGTTTTACATAATGCATTTCGTCTTTAATCAAGATCCGAGCTTTGTGTTTTTTTTTGGGGTATTTGGATGCAAGTATCTCAACTTTTTGGTATGTTTTCATTGGGTTTTGGATTCTGTAGATGAGAAAGTGGAAGAACGTGAGATTCAGAAACACTATTGGATGGAACACTCGACTGACCTGACGGTAGAGGCTATGATGCTTGATTCCAAAGCCTCCGATCTTGACAAAGAAGAGCGTCCTGAGGTGTACTTTCTTTTCTTTCTATTTAGATGCTTATTGACAGCGATTTTTAGTACCCAAAGTGATTATTTTATTTCTTTTCTGTAATCGTTCGGCCCTTGCCTGTTGTTTGTACCCATGTGAACCTTTTCTAAGTCTTAACAACTTCAGAAATAAAATATGATTTTATTTTTCGCTACACTTCAAGTCCCATATTTTTTTATATACTTTATTTGTAATTCTAATTATTCCCTAAATGTTGATTAATTTATCGTTAATGTTGAGATTTTTAAAACTGAAGCATTTCCTGGTTACATTTGTATGTGTCAGGTACTTTCTATGCTCCCGCCGTATGAAGGAAAATCAGTTTTGGAATTTGGAGCTGGTATTGGTCGTTTCACTGGGGAATTAGCTAAGAAGGCTGGTCAAGTTATAGCTTTGGACTTTATTGAGAGTGTCATCAAGAAGGTATTTTCCCTCGCAATCTTCAGTCTCTCATACACATACGTAACGTCTACATGCTTTTCTTAATGATTGTCATTTAAATGTTGCTTCACACGATGAGAATTAATATTTGCTTCTCTCAATTTTTTACCTAAAGAATGAAAGCATTAATGGATACTTCAAGAATGTCACATTCATGTGCGATGACGTGACTTCACCAGACCTGAAGTTTTCCGAGGAATCAGTGGACTTGATATTCTCTAATTGGCTTCTTATGTATCTCTCTGACACGGAGGTGAGTGTTTAATGCAACTCCAGGATCACCATTGGATTTGTCTTTTCGTGGTTTGGAGTAAAGCTTCTCGTCCCCAATAGATGACATCCATATACAAGTTTTCATATAGGAGCTGAGAGATAAGCTTGATGTTGCAGAATTTTACATGTGTGTTCTTTTTTCTGATGTTGTCCTTTTCCCATGTTTATTGTGATACGGATGACAGGTAGAGGGTTTGGCAGAAAGGATGGTCAAATGGTTGAAAGTTGGAGGGTATATTTTCTTTAGAGAGTCTTGTTTCCATCAATCTGGAGATTCTAAGCGAAAATACAACCCAACTCATTACCGAGAACCCAAATTTTACACAAAGGTCTGGTTTCTTTATAAATCTCTTGAAAGTGGTCCTCAAGTTAAATAAAGCTGTCCGATACCTTCATGTTTTATGATCTGCCTTGTGTTTTGAAATCTGAATATTTTTAGCATATAATGATGCATTTGAAAAATAGAGTTCACATTGACATCTAAGATTGTCGTTGCAGTGACCATGAAAAGAATTGGTTAAATTGATGAATAGACGACATGGATGATTAAGTGCTGGTTTGGATTTGAGTTGACTATATCCAGATCAGGAGGGTTTTTAAATTAGCTCAAACTTCAAAAGTAACACGTTAAAGAAATATGATTCCACAGGGTAATTACTTGCAAAAGTCATTTCAAACAAAATTTGGCTTATTGTATTGCAGGTCTTTAAAGAACTTCACACGACTGATGCTTCTGGAAATACTTTTGAGCTTTCTCTTATTGGCTGCAAGTGTATTGGAGCTTATGTGCGGAATAAAAAGAACCAGAATCAGGTTATACGAGCTGACTCCAATTTTATTTTCAACATGTTTGAATGAGATGGCTGACAAGATACCCATGCCATGTTGCAGATCTGTTGGATATGGCAGAAAGTTAGTTCAGAGCATGATAAAGGATTCCAGCGTTTCTTGGACAATGTTCAGTATAAATGCAGAGGTATACAACGTTATGAGTGGGTCTTTGGACCAGGTTTTGTGAGCACAGGAGGAATCGGTATGCTGCCATTTCCTTTTCATTCTCTATGGCTTTTTGGGGATAAAGATCATTTTCATATTTGTTAATTGTTGTCTGAACAGAACTAGAATTAGATTACTTGGATTTGAAACATGTCAAAGCATACACGTGTTTGTTATTTTCATAACATTTGTTGGATGTTTCAGTCAACCTGTGAAAATTTCTGTAGTGAGTTTTAAAGTTATCTGACATATTTTCACGAAACTGGATTTTACCTTGACTATTAAGCTTCGTCTTATAGTTATTTACGATCTTGATATTTTTGTCATGTTTGCTGTTCTTTGAGCAGAAACAACTAAAGAATTTGTGGCAAAACTGGACCTTCAACCTGGCCAAAAAGTTCTAGATGTTGGCTGTGGTATTGGGGGAGGTGACTTTTACATGGCCGAAAATTTTGATGTGGAGGTGGTTGGCATCGATCTTTCCATAAATATGATTTCCTTTGCTCTTGAGCGCTCCATTGGACTCAAATGTGCAGTGGAGTTTGAGGTTGCTGATTGCACTAAAAAGAGTTACCCTGATAATACATTTGATGTTATCTATAGCCGGGACACCATTCTGCACATTCATGTAAGAATTTGAGTATTATGTAGGGAAAGGACTTGCAACGAGCATGCATAAAATACGTGGGCAGACATTGTTGTTGCAAGTTTGATATTAGTTTGCCTATTAATTAGATGCGTATGTCCTCTCATATTTCAGGATAAGCCTGCATTATTTAGGTCATTCCTCAGGTGGCTGAAGCCTGGAGGCAAAGTTCTTATAACTGATTACTGCAGAAGTTATGGAACTCCATCATCAGAGTTTGCGGAGTACATTAAACAAAGAGGATATGACCTTCATGATGTCAAAGCATATGGCCAGGTATTCTTGCAACAATCCCCAGCTACCCGCTATTTCTTGAAAAAAATTTCTCGTAATACGTTTTTGAATGGCACGCAGATGCTCCGGGATGCTGGCTTTGATGAGGTCATTGCAGAGGACAGAACTGATCAGGTTAATAATTTAATCCACTACATACGTATATCTGTACATGCTGTGTTGGTTTCACACTCTCAACAAGTTGTTACTTGTGCTTCAGTTCAATCAGGTCCTGCATCGGGAATTAGATGCTGTTGAGAAAGACAAGGATGCCTTTATACATGACTTCTCTGAAGTATTGATTTTTCCCTTATTTTCAGTTTATTCATATTGTTTGACTAGCTTTAATTTAATATTTTTTTGTTCATCTTTAGTGGGCATGGCCTTTTCTTAATGTTGGTTGTGACGCATATATCCAGGAGGACTATAATGACATTGTTGACGGATGGAGAGCGAAGCTGGTCAGGAGTTCGTCGGGTGAGCAGCGGTGGGGCCTATTCATCGCAAAGAAGTGAAGAACCATGTCTAGTCGAGCCTGTCCATCGCAAAGAAGAAGCCAAGAATCACATCTAATCACAATATCAGCTCTGCTTTAATTGTGTTGAATAAAATGTCTTGGAACTGTTTATTGCCTTTCAACCTATATTAGGATGGTATAAGCCTGTGGTTGGCATCTGTTCTAGATTATCATTAGCATCTTTGTTATAATTATGATTATGACAATAGTCAGAAGACGATATTAATAAAAAAGGAGACGCATCTTTACATTCTTTTTTCCTGCTTGGCATGTCTTGTGATCTAAGACGGCATGATTTTGGAAGTAGATACAACTCGAAAAAAGGTTCTGTTCTTTGGAATTGGGACGCTATTCACATGATCTGCAGTTCTTATTTTGATATATCATATCAAATCGATATCAGGCATGAACGGCGAATGCAAAGGTGAGCAAAATATCCTATATTAACTTTTGTTAGGAAGAAAAATATGGACAATGCTCTTACAACCAACATCTTTAACCGTCCTTCCAATAGAAAACGTGAAAAGAGAAGCATTTACATAGATAATTATACCGCATGCTCATCCATCCCTATGCAAATTATTACCTATTTATCTTTCGCTCAACCACTTCAACAGTGAGATATATATATACATAAAGCTGAATTCACTCAAAACATGGAGGGAAACCTATCTAATCTATTATCAACATATCTACACTATTTAAATGGTAAGAAAAACTAATGACTGTAAGCCAATATATTACTTCAACATGTCAATTACATCTTTCCTGGACCTGACAACAACTGGGGAAGCTGAGAGATTCCGCGGCAGCTTTTGCTCCTCGGAAACTAGGACATCTTCCAGCTTTTTGTCTTCAGCTTTCATAGAGTTGACGGAGGTTCCATATATCTGCACTACCAAACTTCCACCTGCCGTAAATCATAAACTAATGCAATCACTTTCTGGTGCTCTTTCTTGTTTCTTTTTTAAAATTATTTAAATAAACATTTTCATTTCTTTTATGCATTGTTACTACTTTCTTCCCTACTTTTCCCTTTCTTTAAGTTATAGCTTTGTGTAAGCACTAAGAAGGATTAGGCTATCCTTCCGATCTGACGTCTGACTAAAGTTTTGGGTTTATGCTGCTTTAGGGGCCATTTGTTACAGTGCTCTTCAGTACAACCGCAATATTACCCCACAAATCCTAATCTTTGTATCAGATCTAGAATCAATTAATGCCATTCAACTGAAATCTTTTGGTAAATAAAAACCAGGAGTCCTCTTGGTTTCACTTCTCCACAAGAAAAAAGTATTAACTGAACTTACAAAGTACAAGGGTAGCCCCAATCCATCCAGCTGTTCCCCACCTTTCACCAAGGAGAAACCAAGCAAAACCAGCACCCCACAGTGGCTCCAACCCATAAATTACGGCTGTTTGGGTCGCAGAAATATCACGCATAGCAGCAAACTATAACGAGAAAATACATTTCCTATCAGAGATTAACGCTGAAACAAAGTGCCAGTAAGTATTACTACATATGTACTCATATCAAAGCTAAATGTTTACACAGAGAGCATTCTAATAAGTTTCATAATCTATGATTTCATAAATGTTCCATATTCCAGAATTTTAAGCCTTTATCATAATGGTGAGGCTGGAACCACGTCCTGTGGAAGTTGCCTGCCAAGGATAAGTGAGGCTCAAAAAAGCATATTACTCAATCCCAAATTGATGTTAATGCGAGGATATTAGAAACAGTAGTACATAAGCATTCCAGGTCCAATTATATGCAAAATACACTCAGAAAAATGCAAGAATACCTCTACCCATAAGCATAAACCAGTTGAGAATACTCCTGTATATAGGGCAGGTATCCATGGAAAAGTCACAATCCAGTCCCACACCATCGGGAGTGTAAATGACAATTGGTCAAGTTCAACCTCATCAAACCATCCTCCGATCATAACCCACATTGTCGATAAAAAGGCAACAACACAGACCTGAAAAACAATAATATCATTTACTCAAATGTTAGTGACTGAAAATAATTTCTAATTGTTCATGCCACCTTCAAGTTAACTGTAGAGGGTGTCAATCATGATCAAGAACCATACCTCATATCCAAGAAGTGGCAAGAAGTTCTCTTTCTTTGTGTTTCTTGAAATATGTTCTGTCCGGAGCATATGAATTCCAAAAAATATTGCACTCAAAAAGTTCAAAAGATCTCCAACCTGAAAATGGTTTATGGTGTAACTTATTTTATCTTCGTTGGTCACAACTCTGCCACTATAAGAGGGATAGGACAATTTTGTTTTTAAGCGAAATTCCTTCTTCTCAGCACTAAGAAATAAGAAGCATTAGTTACCATTGACAAATAGCAATACGTAACTTACACATGGAGGAGATCCGCTGCATTCCAGCATAGCAACCCCTATTGCTGACATGAGGACTCCAAACCAGGTACGAACTGGAATAGTTGCACCCAATATGCCATCAAGTAATGGTACAACAATCACCTATAAAACCAGTAAAATTTGTTTTTATATTACAGTTAATTATGTTTTCCAATCCATCTAAATTTGGGAGAGTTTCAATCAGAATGAGTATAGAAGCTCTTGGTATGTAAACTTATGTTTTCATCATGATAGCTTTAAAAACTTGAAAGTTATGTAAGAGCCAATAAGTTGAACATAATCTGGACACCCAATCTGTCATATTTCATCACACCTATCAACAACACACATTATCCTCATTATAGACTGTAAAACTTACTGTAAACAAGGAAATGAAAGATGCACGCCCAGCATCAGATGTTAGTAATCCAATTGCCTCAATTAGATACCCTAAACTCACCCACAACCCCAATTCTAAGCCTGCATTACGGGTCTGAGCATCATCTCGAGCTCTGAATACAAATGGCAAAAAGGGGATGGCAGAGACAACAAATCGCACAGCTGAGAAGGCAGCAGGGTCCATCATATCTTCAACAGCTTTTACTACTGGGATATTGCTTGCTGAAACAAGAAATCAACAGAACTCTCTGAAACTTTTTTAATCTTTGATTAGACAGTGACAAGAAGAAAACGAACATTATTCACAAGGAAAAAAATAATTGCTCAAACATTTTTTCATAATCACATAATTTGGAGTATGTCAAAGATTTAATAGTTTCTTAAAAGCATAACATCAGTAGATATACTTTAGGTGTTCTTTAATCTAGGTCATAAACAGCGTGGATGAGTTAACTGTGAAACGTGTGACATGCATGCCCTGAGCTAAAACATGTAAGATATGTCAAGAGATGAACAAGAAAGAAAAGCAGAAAGACGAGGAATTTAGCAAGCAAATAGGAATTCAAGAAGCAGTTACCACTTCTTGAATTATTGATAGAAAGCCAATGCTTTGTCCTGCACCAGGGTAGAAGGAACTCCTAAAATGCAGGTGATCCAGTTGGTGGTAGAGAAACCAGTGATGTGAGAAATAGATTAATATAAAAACTTCAACATACATTACAGGAAGCAAGAAGGCTAAGAGGAAAGAAAACCAGCTGAGTGATCATAAAGAACGCCATCTACTTATTCTCTAGCACCCAATTACGTTGACAAATTCCCAACAATACTTCGAAGTTAGAAACTGAAATAAATTCCATGAATTCCATTTCTTTTTCTCCATTAAGTTCTTCTTTAGCCAAAAAGTGAATGTTTGAACGGCCTGAGGAACTACGAGACATAAATCCTGATGTCGAATTCAATTGCAGAGATTACTGTGATCAGAGAAAAATTTCGGTGATGGAGTTTCCGTCTGTAATCTTAGTTCCCCTAAGTTCAAGACAACTACTCCTGACAGTGGCCCCAACAATTAGGAGTGAAAGTTCTAGATACCATGAGTCAACGATGAATTGAAATCATTAAATCCTGTGTCCAGTATCAGGGTTGGAGCACTCTTTCAACTTAGGGTATTCTAATCTTGTTCCTGATCCGCAAAACTTGTTCCTGATCCATATATTTGCATGAATGAATGGATAAGATTTAATGTAACAGGTTGAAACTAGTTATTAACTGGAAAGGATCTGACCCCCCCGGTATCATCCATTACCAAAGAAATCACTTATTAACGAACAAACATAGGAATCGAGTACTCTGAAGAAATAAATAAACGAAGAGAAGTACCATAAACAACAGTAATAACATTGAGTAAGAGAACACTTCTAATCTTTTCGGATGCAAACAAAAACTTTCTCCAGAAAGGTCGCTTCTCGACTTTAGAAATCAAGCCAATATGACCACTCCTTCGAACAATGGCTTTATCCTTCGTTACAAATGCAACACCAGACCCATCATCACAACACGCATTGATTGCGGACGACCCATCAATGATTTTTGCACTTTGTGATGTTCTCTTCTTGTTTTTCAGGTATGTTAGATCAGTACAGTGAGAAGTAGAACAAGAGGAGTAAGAAGACGAAGCAGGGTCAGTAGAGAAAATGAAAAGACGAGATCGTTTACAACGTTGCGAGTCAGTGATGATAGAGAAGGAGATAAAGGAGCATGAAACACCAGAAGGAAAGTCTTTTCTAGTCGTAGCTGTAGCAGAACCTGTTCTCCATATTGCTGGTAATGATGGGTAAGCCATAACTTCTCTCAGCTAGCCATGAATGACAGCTCTCGATCGAAGAGAGGCATGAAGAAAATATTGGATTTTTTTCTAACCAAAGAACAAAGAAAAATGAACGGAAAAACTGAGACCAGGGAATGGAAAAGAGAAAGGGACAAGAAAGTTTGGCGATATTTTGGCAACAATATCAATAATTTCTAAGTTCAAACGTGCCAAACATGCGAGGCACATGACTTGAGATGAGATCTGAGGAGCCAAGTGAACTCGTTGAAGATAATGTTGTAAGCTTTGGCTTTAATCGGCGCGAGGAATTTGATGGAAATCGAACGTTTATTTTAAATCATATGATGCGACATTAAAACTTACTTGATAGCTAACTCTTTTTTCCGTAAATAAGGCAAAGAGGTACCTTCTTATAATAATGTTATTTTTTACAACTAAAATTGAGATTATTCTTATAATCTTTCTCTCAGATAAAGATTAAACTTACCCATAAGTGAATTCACAACTCAAAAGATCTTGTTTGATTTTTTCAATAACACAACAATGAATACTCATAAAATTTTTCAAGAACTCTTTTAAATGTTTATATACAGCACCCAAATGTTTCTTAGTGTATTTATATATTGTAATAAAAACCATGTACTTATAGTGTTTAAGGGTTGGGTTAAACTAGTTGAAATTAAGAACTAGCTATTGCCATTGACTAGTTCCAATAAATTGGTCAACTATTGTGACATTGGTTGGCAGACCAATATGCAGTGAATTAATTAATATTGCTATAAACTCTTGTTACACAATTTTTTTATACCTTTAACCAGTATTGTAGAGCACTAACATATATAAGTCGACTATTACACCTAAAATCATGATTCTAGTATTTTTAAATATTCAAACTTTATTTTCTTAATGCCAAATTAACAGAAATACTTTTCAAACTATTATCCAAAGAATGTTTAAAGGATCAAGAGGGCTTCTAACGAATCAAAACTTTAGTACCTCTTAATGATTGAAAAGACTTAAATAATAAGTTAAAATAATGATGTATTTATATGTGATGAGCCTTTAAAGTATCAAAGTAATCAAGTAGGAAGTACAGTAAATTTTACGTATTCATTTATAATATTGTTATTTCTTATTCTTCCTTGGTCTTGATTTTGTTCTTCACTTAAAATGAGTTTAACTCTTAACTTTAGAGCCTCATGAGATGTATCTTGATTTGTGCATAATCATTATTGCTTTCATATTTCTTTCTTAAAGAACAAATTCATTGTAATACTTATATTTTATTATCATCAAAACATGGATTGTGATCTCCCTTGGTTCATCAGTGTTGGACTAAAATGTGACATGTTATTATACAAGCATTATAAGGGCTTTAATGCATATATAATGGAGGTTAAGGGACAAGCTAATTGTCATAATGCTTAAGATGATTACTAGAGAAACTATAAAGATATTTAATAAAAAAATATAGAGGATGGGGAAATGTCATAAGTTTATTTGTCCTAGGATACAAAACATCTGGAGAAGTATAAGTAGCTTACCAGTAATTGAATTTTATACTTTAGCAATAGGAGACTATTTAGAGTGGAGCTTATGTATTTTTAACATGTTTTTTTAGGCAACAACAACTTCACATGTAGCAAATGATATTTGAATTGAATTCGTTCTTACCATACTTGTACTATAATTAGACATAATGGTGGCACACTTGAAGAATATGCGCACTCCATATATAACATAGAAAGATTTCATCAAGGATATGCATGCCAAATTTTCCAATCCATAGTGAAAATATATAGCCAATTCCTATGAAGATCATAGTTTTGAAATCCAACTGCTTCAATATAAGAGAAGATTTGGAAGGTGAAAAAAAGATAAGGACTAAGGAGGTAAGTGAGGAATAAAATTCATATGGGAGTATTTGGAAGGGACTTTAGATTTCATGTAAAAGATGTAAGTAATATGGTCGTAATATAAGGATATTCATGAAGATAAATGCCAATTTTGAATAAAACTAAAGTAGCCAATTGATACAAGAACTACTTCAAACACCAAAGAAAAGAAAACAAATAGATTGAAGTATAATATTATTGTATTATTTAGAAAAAGGAATTATAATTTTATTTTTTATTTTTTGTGGCTAGCTAATTAGAGTAAAATGATATCTAATGAATGGTAGCAATTTATATGATTGTTATTAGTTATTAGTTATTTAAGTAAATGGTACTAATATGATATAGCCAATTATGGCTATTTATTTTTATATATGTTACTAATATGATGTAGATGGTTGTGACTATTTGTTTATATATATGGTACTAAAATTTTGGATAATGAATTACTAGGTTTTTTGAATAATTAATTTAGGTAATGTTGTATCTAGATAGCTGATTAGCCATGTTGTCTTTAGATAGTTAATTATGGCTAATCAAGTTTAACTAGCATTGAATAAAATAGGTTTACTTGAATTTGACACCATCACAAGCAAGTTTGATTAGAATTAAACAAAAGCATAATTCTCATGTAATGTACTTATGAGGATTTTATCAAGTGAAATGTATAAATCAAGTGAACCAAGTGAAATGCAAGTATTGTTTATTGTTAAGTCACTTCAATATTTTATTACACATTTCAAGTGAAATGCAACATTTGATCCTACATGCAATAGAATAATTATAAAACCTTTTCATTTGATTTTCCAAAAGACAAGGTCACTTAAGATTCTATAATATGCGTAACATATAAAATATAATAAATCATGAATCATAATTCGTTCCTTATTTTGACGCTTGATATGTTTCTTATCGTTTCTCTAGAATTGTTTCTTAAATTGACTCATCTTAACCACTATAGTAGCATAAGTGTCTGGTCTCTTTTGGTATCTATGAAACATATAGAGAGAACTCTGCAACTATTGTAGAGAGCTAATATGGCTAATCCTTACCCTATAAATCTCGCAAGTAGTGCACTTATTGAACTATAGTATAGCGTTAGAGAATACAAAGTGTTGATTGATAAAATCTTATCTTAATATATTATTTGATATTATCTCCTTTGTTTTGGATTTATTTTGGTGCTTAAATATGAAAATTAATGTTTCTTTTGTTTTTGGAGATGAAAAGTGGAGATTACATCAAATTGAGACTTTATTGATGATAATCACAAATTTTGGATGAAGTGAAGAGATTGCTGCAATAAATAAGGCTGATCCAAAGTTATGAATACCGTACCGGGCTTGGTACCGGACTAGGTTCTGGAACGGAACTGTACCGGTATCGGTCGGTACCGGGTATCGTTTCGGGTAATTTTATAAATTTATAAAATAGTCTCTGAAATTTTTAAAAATTACAAAATAGTCCATATTAGTATATTATACAGTTGTACTATATACTTTACTAGTTTACTGTTTACATCAATCATGCTTTTAAAAATCTTAATAGTAAATAATAATGACAATTAATATGAAAAAAGTCAATAACAATAATTTTTAAATATTTTACATATAAATAATAACCACAATTAATATAAACAAAGACAATTA
>JANVCQ010000006.1:26873494-26886301 GCA_025531925.1 Erythroxylum plowmanianum | reverse complement strand
TAACAACAATTACAAAAATTAATATTAATTGTATCAATAATAATTGTTATAAAAAATTTATAATTAATAAATTATAATCAATGAATTACATCTTTCCAATACATTATACTGCAGGGGTATTTTTGTCATTAAATACGGTTTTTTGTTCTGTTCACTGCAACCAAACACATTTCTGTTCATAGGACGAAGACAATTTTCTCTGTCCTGTCCACCGCAACCAAACATCTCACTGTTTTTAATTCTTGTCCTGTCCTGTCCTGTCCTGTCCTGTCTTGTCCTGTCCCTGCATATTGAAGACGCTAACCAAACAGACCGTAAGGATTTAACCTAGTTCCACGACTACTACAAGAAGTTGGAGAATCGGTATTATTTTAAGGGCTTCGACAACCCAATCAAAATTTTGATCCCATAGGGACTACAAGTACTTGTAATTAACTCTTTTGTGTTATCTAACTGACAAATTAAGATGATGATTTAATTAAAACAAAACCAAAGTTCAACTCAAATAATAAACTAAAACATATACGACACTAAGATTAATCAATATCAAATAACTAGCACCTAGGTAATGAATCTCCTAAGATTTCTTAAGTATTAACCCTTTATTATGATATTCAATTGTTGATCATTGGATCGTGAAAATTTCTATCTTATATTAATATCTTACTTAAGACTATTAATACCTAATCCTCAGTTCATTAACTAAAATTTCTTTTTAGTTAAAACCACTAACATTGCATTAATTAATTAGTGAATTTCATTATTAGGTTTGACCCTAATTCAGAGGATTTATGTTGGCCTATCTTAGGTTTGCATGTAACTCCTTCCAATTATGGTAGATCTAACCATAAAAAAGGATTTCTAAATCTTAATTATAAGAAATCATACATCAAAATAATATCCCAGACATATTAATTCAAAAATTAAAACACATAATTGAATCATAATAAATCAATAATCAAATTATATTAAATAAAGAATCAAATCAAAAAGTCCATCCCATCTTAGGGTCCATTATACCTAGGCACTAAGCAAGTTTAGTCCACTGAAACTTTTATGGAATATTGCTCTCTGTCGAACCTCTGATGCAATCTTCGTGTTTTCGCTATCTTAAGGTTTAAAAGTGTATTTGGAACTCTAACTTTGCTTCATAACTTTGAATAGCCTTCATAATTGCCGTTTTTACTTCGTAATTAGGGTTTTTGGAGATGACACAGTTAGTCACACGAACATGTCCCTTAATCCTTCAAAAATCATGCGTAGACACATTCCTTAAAGCATACACGGTTAGTGGGCACAGTTGTATATGTGAATTACAAGGGTGTGTCCACCTTCATACAGGTGAAACAACATCTTTAAAGCCTTACTCGTTTATAGGGATTTACATGATCCCTCACACTACCGTGTACATGACTTATATAGATGTGTCTTTATTAACATAGGTGTATTCCTACAAAATAGCTCCAATCTTTTAGTTTTTTGTCCATATTTTGCCCTAATTCTTCTCTTTTTAATCTAAGAAGGCAAATAAGGCATACAAACATACTAATAACCAACTAAGTACCACGAAAACATAAAAACCCTAAAATAAAAAAGCAAAACATACTAAATATGAGAATAAAAATATAGTAAATTAAGCATTTGTCAAACATCCTCTCATTTAAGCTTTTACTAGTCCTCAAGAAAATCATAATCCAAATCATTAAACTTAAAAAATATTTGTGCTATTAACCTCAACCTGTCTATCCACACCCTAAATTATTATATCATATGAACTAAGTTAGCCTACAATTAGACTTCAACTATCCTAGAACAAACTTTCATAAGCCAATATCAATAATAATCACATTGATAATCTTTCTAAAATATAAAAAACAAAATTTCACACTGTTATGATTGATTTAGTTAATTCACTCAAAGTGTTTAGAATGGAAAGTATAATTAACAATCAAATCAATACCAAGGATGATTTTTAATCATAAGCTTACAATAAAACCTCATCTTTATGACTAATAACTAAACTAGAAACAAAAATTAAAAGATCTTTTAAATAGAGTGTAATGAGGCTTAAGTAAAGGTATGAAGGGGGTAATTAAAAGTTAAAAATGTGAAGGAAATCTACTTAAACAAGATCAAGTACAACTGGGTTCTTTATAATTTAGGTACGTCATGCAAAAGTTTCATTTGGCACAAAATAATTCTTCTCAATCTCCAACAAATATCATAACTTTTTTTTTTTAATTGATCGCAATAAATAGTTTTCAACACAAACTTTGAAGAGAATATATAATTATAACAATAATAAAGAAATTGAGAAGAAGCAAATTTAACAATCACCATATACCAACAATCATAGACATATTAAACATTTCATTTAAAATTATTTAAAATGATCTAAGTTTTAAACAATCAATTAAATGCAAATCCTTTAGGGTTCAAACATGATTCAAAGTTTTCACGAAAAATAGGGTAATTGGCTAGCAATATGACTATTGTCCAAGTAAAGGCTGAGTCTTAAAAGTGGTTACTTTTAAGGATAAAAGGGTAGGTAATAATAAAAAAAAATATGCTAAACCAAATGGTCTAGAAATCTAATTGCCTTCATTAATTTATTGCTTGTAGTTTGACAATGTGGTCTTAACATAAACAAAAGAAATGAGTTCTAAAGTCATCTAGGTATGCATGATAAACATATAACAATGAACAGTAAAGCATAAACTAATGATATATAGCTATTAGGCTCAAAAGCTCACAATTAGGCTTCATGTGCATAAATAATTTGTAATTTTCATTTAGAATAACTATCTCAATAACTGCTAAAAATATAATAACTTAAAAAGGAAAGTCTAATATAACTTTCACCCTTTTTTCATACTAAAATAATAACTTATAAAAGAAAGTCTAATATTACTTTCACCCTTTTTCATACTAATTTAACTTAATAATCAATAATAACCTAAAGTGTTTTGGATAGATTTTTAACTAAATTGGGATATTAGTTTACACAAATAAATAATAAAGATTATAAAAAGCGTAAGAAATTTGAAAATTTTCTTTGAAATTTCCATTAACCCCTTCCTTAAAGTTAAAATTGTACATTGTTCCCATTGCATACAATAAAAGCACAAAAAATATAATAAAGAAAATATAGTTAGAAGGAATAATGATTTGGTACTTCTCTAAATAATATTTTATACAGTTTCTTAACTCGTTGCAGTTTCCATTGGATATTAAGTACAATGATCTTTATAAAAGAGAAACAAAAAGGGGGTAAAAAGGCTAAAAGAAAAGAAATAACAATAAAATAAAAATAAAAATGTAATAACATTGAAATGATAAAGTTAGCAAGGTTAAGAACTCGCTAACTATTATGACAAAACAAAACAAAATTATAAATAAAATAACAATATATATGAATAATAAAAATGAAAATAAAAGAAATAAATAAACCTAATTGTGTATCCTAGATTGCCTTTGTATCTGTCAGTCGTCTGGTGTGTTGGGAATATCCATGGCCTCTATGTCCTCAGGTGCTACTATTAGAGTAAATGATGATGGACTAACTCTAGTTTATGAAGGTTGTTTTTTAATTTTAAGATGTTCTGACATCCTACATTACACCTCCTCCATCCATCTATCATATGCCTCTAGTTGTGTCACATATGGAATTAGCTCTCATTGGTCATCTTATATAGCGGTATGCCTTCTTGGGATCATTCCTATGTACTTCTCTAGTCAGGTGATCTTTAGCTAGTCATGACGTGGAGGTGGTGTTGGAATCCTAGGCATGCTCGTGCTATTTAAGAGGTCATCTTGCTACTCAGGCTATCTTCTTAGCATTGGTGGTTGAGGTGAATCTAGTCCTAACTATTGCTCTTGTATGTTGGGGAAATCCTTGTTTGCTCTAATAGTTACTTACTCGTCCAAATATCTGATCAGTCTATAGATATTACCTGTCATTCCTCATTTCTGATGCATCGTGTGCATATTCTTCATAATATCCAAGTTCAGGGAAACCTTGGTTTCAAGTAGCCTCATTGATGGTAATCTACTTAATAATCCCATCCTCCTCGTTAACTGAGTCTTGTATTGCCTAATGTATATCATCTCCACCTTCTTATCTGTGCACTGATGCCAGAAGTACTAGGCTAAGACATCCCCCAGATGTCACAATCCACTCACTCATACTTTATGGGCATTACACATTCACATTTCCAATAATGTCAAAGCTCACACTGCCTGTTGAAGGTATGACTAAGAATGGAATGGATATACTTGAGTGTGGGATCTTGTAAGGTGATTACTTTAGAATTGTTGGGGTTCTAACCCTCCTCCCTACTGATGTTACACAAAAAGTGCTGGCAATCCATCCTATATATGGAAAATCCATATGAAGATCTAAATACTCATAAGCCTCCATATAGTCTTGCTCGTAAAGCCCCATCATAATGGAGAACTCTGCATAGTTAATCCTTGTCATCTTCTCTAGCATTCGAAATTGAATCAAGCTTAGTTGGTTCCAATTCTAATGACCATTTTTTTATAAAGAAAGTAGAGCACACCTCGAGTGTGAGTTCCTGGTACGTGGGCTCCACTATATCCAATTAAGGACATGGTCATGTCTAGTGATTTTTCCCACCGAAGGTGCCTAGCGATGACAAAAGGCTTCAGTCTAAGACTTATTTTGGAACGAATGGGCATAACTTTCTCTATAGATATCAGATCAAGGTGTCTAATGACTGTGTAAATCAGTGGACCTATGTTAAATAGAAAACATCAATATTTTAGTGGACATGCATAAAATGTACACCCCTAATTTCCTGGAAAATTTAAAATTTTTCACATAACTTCTAACAAATGAAATAAAACACAAAAAATGTAAAAATCAGTAAGGATGCTCATAAACTTATCATAAAAAATAAAAAACTAAATTTAAAACTAATCAAAATAAAAGAATCGAATTAATAAAAACTACCCTAATTCTTGGGTTGCCTCCTAAATAGTGATTGTTTAACATCCTTGGCTAGATGTATTCATACATGATTAAGGTGACATGGTTACTATGCTACTATCAAGTTCAACTCTATGATATAGTTTTAAATGATGGACATTCTCTTTGGAATTAACTTTATGTGGATGACTTACCTCGATTTCAATATATGGCAATACCTTCTCCATAATAAAGGGTCTAGACCATGTTAATTTAAGTTTACTTGGGAACAATATTAGGTGGGAATTATACAAAAGCACTCAATATCCCTCCTTAAATTTCTTGGATTGTTTGATCCTTTGATCATGATATTTCTTGATCCTTTCCTTGTACATTTTGTAGTTTTTATAGGCCATTAATTGCCATTCTTCCAATTCATTAACTTACAACTTCCTCTTCTCACCTGTAAGTTTTGAAAATGAAAATCCGTATGAGTAATGGTTCAATAGTCTTTATGTTCTAACTCAATAGGCAAGTGATATGCATTCCTATAGACAAGCTTGTAAAGTGTAATACCAATCGGTGTCTTATACGTCATTCTATAGGGCCTATAAAATACCATCTAACTTAACTACCCAATATTTCCTCTAATATTCTATAATCTTTTCTAGAATTAATTTTAAGTCCTCATTAGCTACCTTAACTTGGCCACTAGCTCGAGAGTGATATCAAGTTGTAATTTTATATGTGATTCCATACTTTTTATACACCTTTTCAAATTGTTCATTTAAAAAATGTGTGCTCCTATTCCTAATAATTTCTCTATATATACCAAAGCATGATAACAAAATTTTCATAAATTTTACAACAACCATAGTATCATTTGTAGGTAAAGCTTGAGCTTTAACTCATTTAGAAATATACTTAACTACCATTAAGATGTATCTATTAACAAAATAAAGCTAGAAACAGACCTATGAAATCAATGGCCCAAATATTAAATACTTCACAAAAAACAAAGAAATCTTAAGGCATATCTTGATGAGAGTTATTAACTAATTATTGGCATCTGTCATATAAAGCTATATACCTTTGGGTATCACGAAAAATTGAAGTCTAATAAAGACCTGACTCAAGAATTTTTTGGGTAGTTGTATTTGCACTATGGTGCCCTCCGGTAGGTCCAACATAGAAATGTCCTAGGATCTTTTACCCTCAAAGGGAGGTACACATCTTCTCACTATCTTTTCTACATAGGCATGAAACGAATATGAATGTTCTTAAAAGTAGTCTTGCAAATTAGTAAAGAATTTTTACTTTATTGATAGGAAAGAACTTTCAGTAAGATTTTGTCCACTAAATAGTTTGCAATATCTACAAACTGAGTGGTTTCAAAATCAATGTGCCTCCTCCAAATTATAAAGGCACTCTTTTGGGAATGAATCATCAATGTCTTCTTCATACATCTAAATCAAACTCATGCAATAAAAAAAATCCATCTAATTAATCTAGGTTTATCATCTGGCTAATTTAGTTAGTATCTTAATGTAGAATAGTCATTATAAACAACAACTTTAGACAAGACTAAATTAGGTCTAAATTTATCAAACGTAAAAATCGCTTCTAGCAATTCTTTCTCTATTGTAGTATAATTCTCCTAAGCGTTTGTCAAAGTCTTGCTAGCATAGTAAATTAGATAAAAATTCATTTCCTTTTACTGTCCAAGTACTACACTGACTATAAAATTACTTGCACCACACATTAGCTTAAAAGGTAGAATCCAATCTTGTGTAACCATAATCACAAAATTCATTATCTTTTCCTTAAGAATTTTTAAGGCATTTAAACAATTTTGAGTAAAATTAAAATGGTGCATCTTTTTCCAACAGCCTGGTTAAAGGCCTAAACATTTAAAGAAATCCAGAATAAACCTTCTATAAAATCCAGCATGCTCTAAAAAACTTCTAATAACCTTAACTGAAGTAGAGGGTGGTTGCTTATTTATATTTTCAATTTTGGCTTTGTCTACCTCAATACTTGGGTAAGAAATTTCATAGCCTAAAACTATGTCCTTTTGTACCATAAAATGACAATTTCTCATTTTAACACCATATTTGTTTCCTCACACCTCTCCAATACTCCTTCTAAATTATAGAGGCATAAAGAATCACCAAAAACAGAAAAAATCATAATTACCTTAAATATATCCTCCACTAATACATCAAAGATGGCCATCATGCACCTTGAAAATGTGGCCTCCATATTGCATAACCTAAAAGGCATTCTCCTGTAAGTGAACATAGTATAAGAACACATGAGTTGTTTTCTCATCATTTTTCGAGGAAATAAGGATTTGAAAGTAGCTTGAAAGTCTATGCAAGAAACAATAATATCTATGTCTAGCTAAATGTTTTAATATTTCATTCGCAAAAGGTAAAAGAAAATGGTCTTTCCAAGTAACATCATTTAGCTTCTTGTAATTGATGCATATTATCTAGCCAATGATGGTTCTTATACGAATCAATTCATTCTTCTCATTAGGTACTACCTTCATTCCTCCCTTCTTTGGTATAACTTGTATAACAGTCACCTAAGAATTGTCAAAATTAGGATAAATCATAGCAACATCTAGGAGCTAAATTACCTCTACCTTTACCACTTCCTTTATATTAGGATCAACCCTTCTTTAGGTCTATACATCTGACTTTAGATCCTCCTCCATCAGAATATTTTGAGTGCAAAAGGAAGGGTTAATTCCTCTAATATTAGAAATCTTTCAAACAATGACCTCTTATTCTCCTTAAGCACATTTAATATATTTTTTAATTTGACTTTAAAGTTGATGCGATAATCACTAGAAGTTTTAGATTATTCTAGAGGAATGAGTATTCTAAGTGATTAGGTAGGTTTGTCAACTCCAACTCTGATGGTTCTTTAATTGAGGGTTTTAACCTTTACCTTTTTGCTTTGTCGATCTTTTAAAACTCTTTCTTCCTCGATATAGGTTCATTAGCCTCTACATATGCTATTTGTTCTTTCTTTATAGTGCTATCACCATATTCCTCCTCACATTAAACAATAGACAATTTATAAATAAAATCCTGCATAGTGCTAATATTAGAATATTTTTAAAAGTTTGTCATCAAATCCTTAATAGAAATTAATAGCAAAATTATATAATAGATTTAGTAATTCTCTATATTTAAGAACTCTTCTCAAATTTGACCTATATTTAAGATATTTGGTTTATTAACTTGGTATCAACTATACTAACCAGAGGTAATTTTTACTCAGAACAAAATATAAATGTAAGAAAAACAGGTATTGGTTATATGCCATTGTTACTAAATAAAATTAGGACTTTAATCATATATTTTTAACAACTCTCACTATTTTATTTGAAATAAGGGCCCTCACTACTATTCGAAAAAATTAGTCTAATAAGTGATATCTCTAGTGGGCTAGGATCCTATTTAAATTTAGTTGATCTTAAGTCACTCAACAAACCAACTAAAATTAAATTAGGTAGATAACAATCTCATCAATCATATATTATGTAACCTCTAGATCTGTTAGGTGATAACTCTTCTCAAAACATAACCTCTAGATCTGTTAGGTGATAACTCTTCTCAAAACATATCTTATTCCTAACCTTGCCTCAAAATTCGTATGATCATGAGTCACTTATCCAAATCATATAAATTTAGTTAAGTATAACCTCTTAATTTGCGATAAAACATATTCTAGTTATAGGGGTCTTGAGTTACTCAACAAGCCTTATAGTAAATAAAACTCTAGTTTTGTTCTTTAATAATGGAAGACAATAATTACATTCTTAGCATGTACTTCATCAAATACAAAATTACATATAATAATGTTATACATATAAAACATGCAATTATACATGCATAATACATCAAATATATATTAAAACATGAACATAAAGTCTAGTTTAATTCTAGTTATTCAACTTTATAATCTAAAATAATATTTCTAACTCCTTGGATAATTAAGTTAGATTAAACTTATTGATTCCTAAATGAATTAAATTTCTATTTCAAATAGAAATTTGATTGTATGTGAAAACAAAATTTCAAATTTAACTGAAAATTATTTCCAAATATCTTAACTCCTTTAACAAAAATTAATTGAAAATAATTTTCAATAAATTATGCTTCTTGTTTATTATAATTAAAAACTCCCTTTTCAAAATTTTATAAGTAAGACATTCTAATCAAATTGGAAAACTATCTCTAATTTAATTAGAAAATAATTTTCCTTAATTAGAAAACTATTTTCTTATATTAAAGGAAACTAATTTCAAAATTAAATACAACTTTTTCTTAATTTATTAGAAAATCTTTCCTAATAATTTTAAAATCTATTTTTTAAAAATATTAAAGAAAGCTTTCTCAATTAATAAATAAAAAAAATACTTTTTTCAAATTTAATCAAGAAAAACACATTTTCTATCAAATCAAGAAAATTATTATTCATAAATAAGGAAATAATTTCTAAATAAATAAAATAATTCTCTAAATAAAAGTAAAAATATAATTATAATTTAATTTATCACAATCAAATTGAAATAAATAAATTGAATTAAGAAACATCTTTCTTAATCACTTAAGAAAATACTTTTCTTAATTTTTAATAATCTGATTAATTAGTTTTAAAATTTTATTCTAGAAATTTTTATCTAAACTTTAATTAGGAATCAATTTAATTATTAATCATAATCACATTAGAAAATAATTAATATAAATGTGGAATTTATTTTTGAATTTTAAAACTCTTTTAAATTATGTTTTATTTTTGATTTACCAAAAAAATTATGTTTGATTATGGGCTATTCCAGAATTGGATTACTCTTAATCTAAATGAAAAACAAGCCCAATCTAGGTTAAAAATACATTATTTCAATACCCAAATAACACTTATTCTAACTTTAGGATACACTATCTTAGTTGCCAAATATTCTTTATGCTAAGATATCTTATTATAACCCTAGAATAACTTATCCCAATTACCACACACCCCTAATTCCAGCATTAGAATAATTTTATTCTTGTAACCAATCAATTCCTTCTTCATTATGTTAGGAAAGCCTAACCCAAACCCTAACGAAAGACTGCTGCAACCCTCTTTCAATAGTCAGCACCGCATTTAACCTTTAACTCATCATTATTTGTCTTCTCTTTCAATGTAGCACTAGCCACCTATTAAGTACTTGCCTGTGCCACCAATAGTTCTTTTGCACCTGTAAGGGGTTGTTTCCTCAACAATACTGTCAAATCTCATTTTTCTAGCAAACAGTTGTGCATGTTGGCCTTCAACGCTTCAACAACAACAACACTAACACTTAGTGAGAGTCTCGCTGAAATGCAGGGTTTAGAGAGTATGCAACCTTACTCTTACCTAACAACGAGGTTATTTTCGATAGACCCAAATGTAATGTAAAATAATTATGATAAAAATATAAATAAATATGTATAAATAAAAATATAAAAATTTAATGCAATACATAATATAGTATATATAACACATGGTAAAGATAAAATAAGTAAATAAATACAAAAACTAGAAAAAAGACAAGTACAAAAATAAATCAGACCACCCAATTTAGGAAAGTAATTAGGCTAAGTAAGAAATTGTTTAGGCTAAATAACTAAAAGGGAAGTACGACGTAATTAAAATATTAAGAGTACTAACTATAAAATGAAAGACTCAAAGGAAAATGTTTAAAAGACCTAAGAGAATAATAATGACCTTTTGAGATCCTTTATCTATGTCATAGTATGACAAAGTTTTCTATTATGGGTCATGCCCTCCGTAAGTTCTAGCATAGCTATATCATTCTTGATCACTTCCCTTAGTTCTTCTTAGGTCTTCATTTTTTTTCTCTTACAGTCTCTAAGTACTATTTTGTCGCATCTTCTGATTGGGGAATCATGGTGTCTCCTTTCAACCTGTTTGAATCACAGAAGCCTTATCTCTCTTAGTTTTTCATTAATACTAGCCATCTTAAATTTGTGTCTTACCAATACATTCTATCTCTTCTAATACAGTTACACATCTAATAAAACATCCACATTTCCGCCATCATTAGCTTATAATTATGTATTTGTTTAATAAACCAACACTCTGCCCCATATAAGATGACTAGCTTAATCACTAAATAATAGAATTTACCTTTGAGCTTGAGTTGTATCTTCTTGTCGTATAGAGCTCCTGATGCACTTCTACATTTATACCACCCTAAAATGAGATGCTGGACCATATCTTTATTGATCTCTCCATTGCTTTGGATGATAGACCCTAGGTACTTAAAAAACTCTTTTTGTGTTATAACTTCTGAACCAATCTTTACCTTTTCATTGGAAGTTACCTTATGGCCCTAGAAGTTACACTCTAAGTAGTCAGTCTTAGTCCTGCTTAATTTAAAGCCCTTTAACTCTAACGTATCCCTCCAACATCCTAGCTTGACATTGACACCATCTTTTATCTCATCCACCAAGATAATACCATCAACAAATAATGTACACCAAGGCATATCCCTTTGAATATCCTTAGTAAGGTCATCCATTGGTATTGTAAACAAAAAAGGGCTCAATAAGGAACATTGGTGTAGCCTAATATTGATAGAAAAATTATATATATCTACTCTTATCATCCTTACTCTAGTCTTTACCCTTTCATACATATCTCTAATAACCCATATATATATATAATAAGAACTCACCTAACCTCTGAATACCTCCACATGATTTCCTTAGGTACCATATCATATGCCTTCTCTAAATCAATAAAAATAATGTGTAAAGTGCTCTGCCTTTCTTTGTAATATTCCATTAATCTTTTAAAGAGAAGTAAAGCTTTTGTCGTGGACCTTCATAATATGAAGCCAAACGGGTTCTCTGAGATAGGAATATCCTTTCTCACTCTCTTCTCAATTACCTTCTCCCACAACTTCATGATGTGACTAAGTAGTTTGATGCCTTTAAAGTTGTTACAATTTTGGATGTCCCCTTTGTTCTTATATAGAGGAATTACCATACTAAGTCTCCACTCATCCTGTATTTTGGTGAATTGAAGGATCATTTAAAAAAGTTTGGATAGCTAAGTAAGACCCTCTAGCTTAGGCTCTTCCATACCTTTATGGGTATCTCATTAGACCCTAATGTCCTTCCACTCTTCATCTCCTTCAAAGCTCTTTTAATTTCTTCCCTTATAATTTGCCTATAACGAGTTAAGTTACAAAACCTCTTGGATGTGTTAAGATCACCAAAAGAGATCTTTTCCTCTATGAATTTATTAAAAAGGCTATAGAAGTACCTCTGTCTTCTTCTCCTGATGTCATTTTTAGCCACGAGCACATATCTTCTCTTATACAATGAACTTGATATAAGCCTCTTATTTTTTATTCCCTAGTTCTCAACAACTTAAAATGTCTTCTTCTTTATCTTTAGTCTCTAATCTTTGGTACAATTTCTCATAAACTTTGCTTTTAACTACTAAGATTGTCTTTTTCACCTCTTTCCTTACTAGTATATACCTTTCTCTATTAGCTACTTTCTCTACCTTTGTGATGTTATCCAATAGAGCTTTATAAGTACCCTTCTTAATCTTAACCTTTTGTTATACATCTTAATTCCACCACCAAGACTCTATTTTACTACCTCTAGGTGCTTTAGAAACCCCCAATGTTGGACCCCGATCTTTAAGTAGAAATTAGAAATTATTAAATGTATGAAATGAGTATTTTTATATATGTATTGTGTGATAGATATTATTGTGCTTTAAGGAAATTGATGAGAAAAGAATTAATTGGTTATGATGACTTTGATTTTTGAGTAGATTTGTATGGGTTATGAAAG
>JANVCQ010000006.1:26831740-26843813 GCA_025531925.1 Erythroxylum plowmanianum | reverse complement strand
TTTTGACTGAGTGATGTAGCACGCCACTCTCGCGGGGCACGGACTCGGATATCACCATCGATGTCAGGTTCGGGTCACTCGGGAGTGGGGTGTTACATTAAAGGTTTGGGAGTCTCCACCTCTTGTAAGTTGTGCAAAGGTCCAATAGAAAGCTAATTATCAAACTAGAAGCTAGTTGTCTTTCCATTTCCATTGAGAGAAACATAGTCATTTCTAAACAACTCTTTTTTTTTCAAAATGGTTTTCAAGGTTGATGCTGAAGATAGGTTAAAATTTAAGCTCTAAATGGTCTTATTCTTAATGTAGACATCATGAATTCGTTTGCATCATAAAGATTATTTGTTAGTCATAAGCCTCTATAATCTTTTGGAAAGGATAATAATATTCATCATTTTAAAAGAAATAATACTAAGGTGTCCTTTTTCTTTTGGTAACATATGTCCTTCCAATGCATTCTAACTCTTCTGAAAGACTCATCCTTTCCTTACCATAGAAATTTGTTGCATATCTTATTAATGGATTTGATGATCTTGGTGGGAAATGCAACATGAGTGGCCCAAAACACATTAATAGAGTTTAAAACAGAAGAAATAAGCTGAGCTCTGTTAGTAGTAGAAAGAGTTCTAGACTGCCAATTTGAAATTTTGTTAATGATTTTGTCAGTTAGGAAGCTGAAGTCCCTTAAAGAGAGATTAAAACCTGAGATAGGAATGACAAGATATAGCAAGAGGATCTATATTGGAAACTAGTAAAAGCTCTCACAGTTTGTTCTTTTCTCATGAAATTTTTAGAAAGATAGAAACCACTTTAAATGTAGTTGATTTCTGATCGAGAAAGCTTCTTGGATACTTTTAGAGCTTTCATAAGGGTAGAAACAAAAGTGTAATCAGCATTGGAGAGAAGAATGAGATCATCAGCAAAGTTAGGTTTATAATCTGCAGTTTTGTGCATCTTAATTGAAATTTGAATTTCTTTATTCTCTTCACAACCATTTTGAGAGTTATGTTGAGGACTTCCATTACTAGAGCAAAGAGACAAGATAAAATAGGATCACTTTGTAGAATTCTTTTGCAACTTTTGATAGATTTGCAAGGCTAACCATTGACAAGAATCTTGAAGGAGGGATTAGTTATGCATTGTGAAATCCATGAGTGAAGGTTTTAGGGAATTCTATAGCATAAAGAATGTTTACAATGAAGTTAATTTTTATTATGAAGTTCTAATCCACACTGTCATAAGCTTTCTTTAGATCAACCTTAAGGAGGCAATTCATGCTACTTCTTTTCTTGAAATAAGTTCCCACTAGCTCCTGCAATAGCAAAATGTTGTCACCAATAATCCTCCCAATTATGTAAACGCCTTGTGTAGGTTTATTATAGTTTTATAGAACCTTTCAAAATATATGAGTTAAGATCTTGGATGTAATCTTATAAATTGTTCTATAGTAGGAGATAGGTCAAAAATAAGAGAATTGCATCTGCTCACCACTCTTTGGAATAAGAGTTATAAAGGTGCCAAAAGTTATCTTTAATGCCACATATATTTCTTTGCTAGTCTTTTGAACGAAACAAAATATAAGAATTATTTAAAAAGTTTTGCAAATTATAAAATATTTTCAAAAATTATTTAAATAATAGGATAGCTCATATTTTTTAGCCTAATATTTTTGTACCAATGGACATCAAATAAGTTTTTGATGTTTCAGGTTTAGCACAAATTAAGCCTTAGTGCATAAAACTATAAAAGTCAGTAATTAAATTTTAATATTCGACTTTCGTTCAAAGAAGTTTGGAGACGTTGCCAAGTGTTTTAGCTCTCTTATCAATCTCTAAGCCTCATTTTGAGTTCTTTTCTTATTTTTCAAATTTTAGTTTAATATTTAAATCAATAATTTGGCACTAATATTATTCTTTTACAAATATTTCAGAAATAAATATCAAAATTAATTTTTATTTCTTAATTTCCAAAAAGGTATTCGTCCAAGAACTTATAATAAAATCTACAGTAAAATTTTTACTTTAAAACTTTTTTCAGAATAGATTTGAGGCTCCTGCCTATTTTCAGACCAACTGACGCAAGCAGTTTACTTCTTACAGAGAATAATTTAGTTAAGAAGAGCAATACGAACAGAAATTAAGATTTCTCAGATGAACAAATCCATAAACTGTTGATTAAATAACTAAAGGGAATCAACATTTGACTTCAACTAATTAATGTCATAGAGAGGTATCTCTGCAAAGTAACATACGAAGCAGCAAATTTGGGAGACACCTTCAACTGTCGACTCCACCATCATCGTCCTCGTACTCTATCCCATCGTCAGCTGTTGCGTCCTGGTATTGTTGGTACTCAGCAACAAGATCATTCATGTTGCTCTCAGCTTCTGTGAACTCCATTTCATCCATTCCCTCTCCTGTGTACCAATGCAGGAAAGCTTTTCTCCTGAACATGGCGGTGAATTGCTCACTAACCCTCCTGAACATCTCCTGTATAGAAGTCGAATTCCCCACGAATGTTGAAGCCATTGACAACCCTTTTGGTGGGATATCGCAAACACTGGATTTCACATTGTTGGGTATCCATTCAACAAAGTAGGAAGAGTTTTTGTTCTGGACATTCATCATCTGCTCATCCACTTCTTTTGTGCTCATTTTGCCCCTGAACATGGCTGATGCTGTCAAGTAACGACCATGACGAGGGTCAGCTGCACACATCATGTTCTTGGCATCCCACATTTGTTGAGTGAGTTCAGGGACAGTTAGTGCACGGTATTGCTGCGATCCTCTTGATGTCAACGGGGCAAATCCCACCATGAAAAAGTGAAGCCTTGGGAATGGGATCAAGTTCACTGCTAGCTTTCTGAGGTCTGAGTTCAGTTGACCAGGAAAACGTAAGCAGCAGGTTACACCACTCATTGTTGCTGAAATAAGATGATTCAAGTCTCCAACTGAGGAAATGAGAGTAGCAGTTAGTAATCAAAATGAGAATTTTATTTAGACATTTAAATGGTATAGTGAGGTTTAATGGAACTTACAGCTCGGGGTAGTAAGCTTGAGAGTTCTGAAGCAGATATCATAGAGAGCTTCATTGTCAAGAACCATACATTCATCAGCATTCTCCACCAGCTGATGAACAGAAAGGGTTGCATTGTAAGGCTCCACAACTGTGTCAGACACCTTTGGCGATGGAAAAACAGAGAAAGTGAGCATCATACGATCTGGGTACTCCTCTCTTATCTTTGATATGAGAAGTGTTCCCATTCCAGACCCAGTTCCACCTCCAAGGGAATGACATACTTGGAATCCTGCATGCCAAAAAACAAGAGGACCAGATACTGAGTCCTCTCTCTCACTCAAGCAATCCAATTTTAGACATGAAAGTTATGCAACAAACCTTGCAAGCAGTCGCAATTCTCAACCTCCTTCCTCACAACATCAAGGACTGAATCAATAAGCTCAGCTCCCTCGGTGTAGTGGCCCTTGGCCCAATTGTTCCCAGCTCCTGACTGCCCGAAAACGAAGTTGTCAGGCCGGAAAATCTGTCCATAAGGTCCGGTTCTAACACTATCCATGGTACCAGGCTCAAGGTCCATAAGAACGGCCCGCGGTACATACCGACCATTACTGGCCTCGTTGTAATAAACATTCACTCTCTCAAGCTGTGTATCAGAATTTCCAGCATACCTGCCAGTAGGATCAATCCCATGCTCCTCACAGACCACCTCCCAGAACTTGGATCCAATTTGGTTCCCACATTGCCCTCCTTGAATGTGAAGAATTTCACGCATGCTGTTCCAAGTTTTCTTTCTTCAGTCTTCTCCTCCGAGAGTGTGGCTTCCTGGTAGACATTTATAGCTGAGGTTGTAAGGAATTTAGTAATAATTGCTGAGTAGGGTTTTTGGGATGGAGTCGGCCTTCTGATCCGACGGTTGAGGGATGCCCGACTTGTAATGATGTGTGACTTATTTGTCCATTAGTGGCAGGATCCATCTCTAGTGTGAACATTTGCCATTTGTAGATGTTATTTTCATTTGGGCATTGCCGGCTTAACAGGGTTTTACCTGATTGTTACGTTTTTTTTTAAAAAATCATGCTACGTATATAAATTGGCAGTATGATCCTTTTGTTTACATAAATATTTAGTTCACCTGAGCCTGCAAGCAAATGTCAAAGGTACCACTTCGCCTAGAGACAAAGAGAAGGCCAAAATAGTGTAAAAGACGGTACCACTAGGCACGGCTCTCCCTTTCTCTCTCTCTCTCTTTTTTTAAATGTGAAATGATGACAGATTTGGACTTCCTTTTTGTTTCAAATTAGTAGAATAGAAATTGGCCTTCCGGAAGACTCATGACCAAAAAGAGTTTTTATGCAAGTTAAATAAGCTCCTTTCGCTTAAGTATTGTTGCAGTCTCTTTGTCATTACCTTTGTTGTTTACTAATTTGCTTCTTATTATTTGTCTTATGCTTTGTTGTCCTTTGACCTGGAAAATTTATTCGCCGTCCCCAACGACTTATGATTTTCACTTAAAATTAAAAAAATTAAAATGAATTTTCACATTTTATACATTTAAACTGCTAATTAAAATTTAAATAAAAGCTATGTAATATATATTTTTTAACATGATTCAGTTGGTGGCATAGACGGAGCTACGTGGGGGCCCATGGTGCACTGGGCCCCCCAACATTTAAAAAAATAAATATTTTTATTTTAATATATATATATATATATATATATATATATATATATATACGGATGAAATTATTTAGAGCCCATTAATACATTGGCCCCCCTAAGATTTTATAAAATTAAATATTTGGACCCTCCTATCTTAAACTTCTGGCTCCGTCACTGGTTGGTGGTGAATGTTGTCGCTTGCAACCAAATATAAAAAGAAATCAATTTCTTGCAACACAAATTAATGTAGTAGTAAAAAGTAAGGATCGTTTCCACAAGGAATTTAGACGTTAGTAGTTACGCAATAAAAGTGGGGTTTTAAATTGTGAATTAAACATAATTTAATTGGAATACGAAATTGAAAAATAACTAATAACAAAAAAAACTAATAACAAGACAATTAAAATTTGACAATCAATAAAAACAAATATTGGTTTCCGATCTCCTTCATTATTGAATTTGCGTTGATCATCGACTTTAAAAATTATCAATTTATTAGTTAAGCATTTGTTGTGGTAAATTTTTTTACCTATTTTCTCTTATGTTTGTTTAACCAAAACATGTATTCGAATTAACTTTTATTAATCAATAACCTAGATATAATCTCAAATTTGATTAATTAATAGCTTTACTAATCAAGAAAATTGACGAACTAGACAATATACATACGATATATATTTAGCCTAGACAATTATTTTTTTCTAAAATCATGTCCCTAACGTAGTAGACAAAAACCCTAGCCGCAACTTTTGATTAAAAGAATTGAACGTCAACCTGTTTAATCTAGCGATTAATTGAATAAAATCACAAACTAGTTACACATCTAACTGTAAAATCAAAAAATCAAATAATAACCTAGAAAAATAATTAATACTTGACTAATAAATTGATTGAAATAAAGAACAAAAGTCTCATAATATTCAGAGTTCAATAACTAAGATTCTATAAACGAAGAAATAAAAGTTTAGTTACGCAATATCATAATTTTTCCTAACTATTTCGACTGTCACGGGCGTTGTTCCTGATTTTTGCTGCTAGCCCTCTCTCTTCCTTTCACGCTACTAGTCTTCTCTATTTTCTTCATTATTTATCGATGGGACAAATTAAGATTTTGGACCAAGGCACTATTCATGCCTCACGCAAACTCTCTTCTTTCGACCCTCACTTCTACTGCCCCCACTTTTATAGCTTGATGTGATGAATAAGAATTGTGTCCACCTTACTATTCACTTACAAACCTTGCAAATCTCACGCCCTTCTCTACATTGTCATTTTCTGTTAAGAAAAATTCCCTACCCAGCTATGCGTCGTCATCTTTGTGTAGGACGTGTTTACGTGTGGCATTTCTTGCTTGCTTCTATCATGCTACTGCATTTCATACTCAACTGCATTTTTTTGTGTTTCCTTGGCAGATGTTCTAAATGTGCATTGCTTTTTGGTCTGGATTGTTTGCCACTTAAGTCACTACACGAGACCATGTCTATTTAGGTTCAACATCTGGTTTAGCTCTTTTTGTCCCAATTGATTGTAGTTTTTTTTATTTGGTTGCAAAATATACCTTGACATAAAACAAGATTAATTTCCATTAGTATAACTTCAAACTTCAAGAACAAAGAAAATTAACACAAAAAGTAAAGACACTAACAAACTCCCCCGTACTTAACATTTTGCTCATCCTCGAGTAAATTAAACACGACCATCAAATTCTATCAATTCATTTTCAAAGAAACTAAGCACATGCAATCATTCAAATTTTGGTCAATCGAATATCAAACTACTATACACATCATGATTAGTTTTCATCAATGCATATAAACAAACTCAACTTATGATACTATCATTCAAAGATAAGCATAAACTCACAATGGATTTTTCTCATGAAATTCACTCATTTCACTCAAGTGTTTATAGGTTGTGTTTCGCTCAAAGCTCCTTATAGGAAATCACACTACTATAGACTTGCAAATACACCAACTCTCTTCTACAGTGATTACAAGCTAAAATAGATCAAAAGGGCTTTATTTAAGGTTGTAATGGGGCTAAGGTTAAGGTGAGTCAAAAGGGTTTTAAGTGGTTCTTCATAAGTAGTCATAAAGCACTAAATATACAAAAGGACAACAAATTATATTTTTGAGAATTGCATGTAAATAACTAACTACTTAACACTTATTATTGATACTATACTTGATTCTTTTTTTTGTTTTTTTGTTTTGATTTGTTTTTTTAACTAAGGAAACAATAAACAATAATAGCAGCTAAATATAATATGCTCTATGAGTAGAAGTGTTAGTAAACTCGTCTTAGAAAAACTATATCTAAAAGTCCCAAAACTAACTAACTTAGTATTTTATTAAACTTATGAATAGGTAAAGCTAATGGGTTTGATGTTTTAGAATGAGGTGTTTTCTTTAATAAGTAAAAGGGGTAAAGGCTCAAAGGAGTTTGCAAGGATAAATAAGATAGGTGGGTCATTTAATTCAAGGGTTAAAAAAAGGGCCTTAACCATTTCTATCTAGCAAGCATCTAATAGATTCAAGCTGGTTCAGAGCAAGTTCTGAAGGAAATCACCTAATGGAATATCACACACATAAAGAAATGAAACAACTTTTGAATGGAGTCATATAGGCTCAATTGAAAATCCATTATGCTTCTATACATTACTTAATCATTCAAGCATTCAATTGGCCTAATTCGACATCAAACATACAGTTCAATCTCATTCCAACTATTAAGATAGAATTTCATGGTTTAACACACATTACATACAAATTAAAAGAGAGAAAAGAAAGAAAATAAAAATGACCAAAAATAGTAAATTCAAAACACATATCAAACAAACATTCAATGCACCCCGACACATTTAATCTACATTGTCCTCAACGTACTCGTAAAAAGAAAAACACAAAAAATAAAGGTTTAAGAAGCTTCTTTGTTAATGCATCAAGGTGTTGGTCGAAAAGGTAGTTGAAGTTTCTATTGTTTGAAGAAAGCGAGCTAGTTATGCTCTAATCTGTCCAATCTATGCTCCATGTATTGTAGGAGTGCTCAAATAGTCAGATCACTTACAGAAGGATGTGTTACAGTAGGAGCTGATTGTTGTGAAGTTGTGTCTATAGAGATGTTCATAGTTGCAGTTCTTCTTCGTTGTCGATGAGGATGAGGAGCAAGTTGTACAGCGGTCCAGGTCGGGTAAATGTGTATCCATCAACTTCATCGGCAACTACAAGTCCCATCCTATACAAACACTCACAATGCAATGGTTCCATCTCATAGGTTACTATGAGGTTATTGTTATCAACATCTAAAACTCCAATATTAACAGCAAATTGAGTGATATATGAGCCTAAGATTAAAGCTGGATTATGCTTTTTCAATATGGAATGCATTTGACTAAGCATCGAAAAACCCAAATTAATGGGACATCATTTCCCATACACCATATAAAGAAAATTTTAGCTTTTGATAGGATTCCAACAGTTTGTCTATGACTAGAAAAATTGTAAACCAGAAAACGATGTATGTATTTCAAAGCTAGTTTGCGAAGAAAAGAGCTTTTGGAACTGCAAGGGTTATATTTCTCAGAATCAACAGATCACTCTGACCACAGTGCATATGGATCAAATTCAAGCACATAATAACAATAACCATTTAAAAATGCATCACTTTTAGCCACATATTTTATCACAAATTTCATTGTTGCATAAAATGAAGCAATGAAAAATGAATGCCACTGATTCATAAGCCTACACTCGATCATACTAGGTGCAAACAAGTTGAAATTTGGATCATCTAATTTGAAATGAAAAGTGGCATAAAATTTCCTAGTCAATTCCATATATACAGGGTACCAAACATTAATGTAATACATCTAACCCATTTTATCCACATAATGTTTAATTTCAGAACAAATATTCAAAGTTTCCAAAGTGTCATCATGTGTAAACTTACAAGGATTTATATGCCTATCACAAACAATTTTGAATCAATCCTTATTATTTTTCTGACGAAAAAAGTTAAATGTATCAACTGTCAATTGCAACCTACTTTGAAAAATAACATTTTTTACCTTTTCTGTTGCGGCTGCGTGTTGTAGGAAGAATCTCGCTACTGTCTGCGTCCACATTATGTTCTTTTTCCACTATTTCTGCCTGTGCTTGTTCAGGGTCTTGTGTTTCCCCTGCTTCTGGTTGTTGCTGGTCCTCATTTATGTTGGAGGAGTCGAATTCTCCTGGAGTTGTAGGTGGCTTTGTATTTGTGGATAATGGTGGAGAATCTGCAAAAGAAGGTAATGCTAGATAATCTTCAACATTGACGAGGTTGGCTAGAGAACAATGTTGCTGTAATTGTTTGGTGAGTCGTAGGGTATTGAGACAACTTGATCATCTAGGTGCATGAAGCTGGTCTGTGGTTGATGAGTAGTGAACAGACTTGAGAGGGCTTGGTGTGTGTTGGGATAATTTGTTAAATACTTGGTGGGTGTGTTATTGCAAAATCCATTGAAGCAAGGCTGCTGGGTATTTCTGTCGATGAGAGGATGTTTAATATTGAAAACATCACTAGAGAAAACAAAGACCCATATACATTAAGAATGATTTGGACTGGGTTGCAGAAAGAAGGATCACAATTGGTTTATTAGAGAGAACAAAGGTTAACGACAGAAGAGAGGAGTGGAGGCACAGGGGTTTTAAGAAGAGTGAATAGCAACGGTGGCCATCAATATTTATTTGTCACTTCATTGAATAGTGACATTGAGAGAGTCATAGAGAGTCTACGTGAAGAGAGTTTTCTCTTTTTTTTACAAATTAAAAATAAATCAAGAAGAAAAAACTAGCAAGCTAAAATTTTTTAATTTTTTAATTTTAAAATGAAATAAAATAAAAATAAAAATAAGAATAAAATAAGAATAACTTAAATTAAATAAATCTTGAGATGCTTCCCAAGAATGCTTCTTTAATGTCATATTAGCTAGATAAAAAAATTTATTGACTTACTCAGAGTAAAAAGGGTCAGTCAATTCAACTTCTTCCACAGTTTCAACCTGTAAATTCTCATAATACGATTTCAATCGGTGTCCATTAACTTTAAACACTTTAAAAATGTCTAAACTTTGAATTTCAACTGTACCTGTGAGAAAACATTAATAACATCAAATAGACCTATCCAACGAGATCGTAATTTACTAGGAAAGAGCTTTAATTTAGAGTGATAAAGAAGGACCTTTTGACCTATGAAAAATTCTTTTCTAATTAAGATTTTGTGGTGAAAGGCCTTAGTCTTTTCTTTATAGATTTTAGCACTCTCATAAGCTTCATTATGTATCTCTTCCAACTCTTGCAATTGTAATTTTCGATTAATTCCAACCTTAGTTAAATCTAAGTCGTATTGTTTGACAACCCAATAAGCCTTATGTTCCAATTCTATAGGTAAATGACAAGGTCTTCCGAATATTAAACTGTATAGCAACATACTAATAGGAGTTTTATATGCTGTCCTATATGCCCATAGCTCATTGTCTAAACGCAAACTCCAATCCTTCCTGTTAGATTAACAACTTTCTCTAAAATTGATTTGATTTCCTTGTTAGAAACTTCGACTTGTCCACTTGTTTGGGGATGGTATGCTGTTGAAGTTTGGTATGTATCACCATATTTCTTCAGTAAAACCTCAACAATTCGGTTATAAAAATGAGTCTCGTGGTCACTGATTATTGCTCTAAGCACTCCAAACTTGACAAAATATGAGACTTAACAAAATCGACAACAACTTTAGCATTACCATTATGAGTAGCCTAAGCTTCAATTCATTTTGAAACATAATCCATAGAAACGAGAATATATGTCTTACCGAAAGAGGAAGGAAAGGGCCCATAAAATCAATTCCCCATACATCAAAAATTTCACATACTAGGATATTCATGAGCGACATTTGGTCTTTTGGTCCTAAACTACCTGTTCTTTGACATCGATCACAAGACTTGCAAAATATATAAGCATCATAAAATAGTTTAGGCCAAAACAAACCATATTCAAGCACCTTATAGGCTGTCCTTCTAGGATCAAAGTATCCACCACATGCAAAAGAATGGCAAAAATTCAATATAGAAAGGATTTCATCATCATATACACATCGCCTAATAATTTGATTAGAACAATATTTCCACAGATGCGGCACATCCCATGCATAATATTTAGCCTTTCTTTTGATTTTATCTTTTTCAGCTTGTGATAAAGTACTAAGTAAAGACTTGGTAATTAGAAAATTAACTATATCAGCATACCAAGGTGTTACTTGTTATGTGGTAAATAAATGCTCATCTAGAATTTTATCTTTCAAGTTGTCTGAAGTTGTGTCTAGACGGATACGACTAAGGTAATATGCAACCAGATTTTAAATTCTCTTTTTGTCCCATATCTCCACATCAAATTCTTGCAGTAGTAGAATCCAACGAAGAAGACGTGACCTTACTTCCTTTTTGGATAACAAATACTTCAGTTCAGCATAATTTGAATAAATAATGATATGTGTGCCCAATAGATATAAATGAAACTTCTCTAGCCCAAAAATAACTACCAATAATTCTTTTTCTGTTGTTGAATAGTTTTTTTTGGCCATCGTTTAGCATCATTGAAGCATAGTAAATCACCTACAGCGTTTTGTTCATCCTTTGCCTTAGAAAAACGCCTAATGCATAGTTGCTTGAATTGCACATTATCTTAAATGGGAGATTCCAATCTGGGGGTTGGATTATTGAAGAAGAAATTAGCTTCTCTTTTAATTCATACTTTCCTACATGCTTCGTCAAACTTAAACTCCACATCTTTTTGAAGTAACTTGCATAAGGGTTGAGTGGTCTTTGAAAAGTCTTTGATAAAGCGTCGATAGAAACCTGCATGTCCAAGAAAAGAATGAACTTCCCTTACACTTACGGGATAAGAAAGAGATTTAATGATTTCTATCTTAGCCTTATCAATTTCAATTCCCTTAAAAGATACTACATGGCTTAAGATTATCCCTTGATCAAACATAAAAATGACATTTGTATAATTCAAAATCAAGTTATTTTCAATGCAATGTTTCAAAAACTTTTCAAGTTTAATTAAGCAAGTATCAAAAGACTCAACATAAACCATAAAGTTGTCCATAAAAACTCCAATACATTTATCCAGAGAATCAAAGAAAATACTTACCATACATCTTTGGAACGTGGAAGGTGTTGGACCCCAAACTTTTCTTAGAATACTAGAACTAATAAATGAGAAATGTGGATAGATTCAAGTTTTGCTTTGGTGTTTCTCGTGGATAAAAGATTTTGAAGTGAGAATAATTAAGGTGAAAGTTAGAAGTAGAATGAAAGCCAAAAATGAAGTTGCATTTGTGTAGTAAGTTGATGAGGAATAGG
>JANVCQ010000006.1:26820148-26831640 GCA_025531925.1 Erythroxylum plowmanianum | reverse complement strand
TTCAATATGCTGCACATTTTTCTTGAATATGTTATAACGCATTTCCTTCTCGCTGCTGTCTTTGTACACACGCCCATAACGACTCATCCACTGCTCGTACCTCTCATACATTGGTTCATCTTGCAGAGTACGCGATGTAGATTCACAAACTAAGGCTATAAGAATGAAGACGAACAAGAAACAGATAGCATGGTGTTGGCTTGTAAACCCCATTTCAACCTCTTGGTAATTAATGAAGCTAAATGTATAGAATGATGAAAATTAGAGGCACATATTCCTGACTACTTCACCAGCATTATATAGGGATTTTTCTCCCTAAATTTTAGTGTAGTTTAATTGTCTCTGTCATGTTTTCGTGGCACAAAAGAACGTTTGAATCCAACACCAAATAAATATTGATAGGATATGAATCAATTCTGCTTAATTTACTAATGCAGACAAGTCGCTGCTATTTTGTCTTTCAAGGACCTGATAAATGCCTTTTCCTTTTCTCTTTTTCAGCTACAACATTTTATGGTTATTTATTATCCGAATTCTTGGCACAATTAATTTGCATGGCTTTTGTCCATCTACTCGAATAATAATCTATTGGGATGCAGAAAGTCTCGTCCACGGTAGTTTGGAGGGCTTTATCTGCTTTCTCAAGTTGGAAGAAGATGTCATCTCATCATGCCGTTTCATTTGTTCAAAGAAAATCATATTTATCGAATCAACTAATTTATAACTAAATTAGTTGGTATTCATCACCAATTTTATTATATAAAAATTATTTTATTAAAAATATTATATTTTATAATTTATGATAAAATTGATTAATAAGATAATTGTTATTCAAGCTTAAACTCAGCCCAGCCCGAGGCGGGCTTAAATGTCATCTCTACTTAGGAACATGCCGGATATTGTCCAAGTAAAATCTCTAAAAATTTTCAAATTCTCATTATCATTTTATGTGATTGGATATAAACACATAAGGAGACAAAGGTTTAATTTAAATTAAGCATTAAATACCTAACATGTTATTAATGTTTATGATATTTGTAACGGTATAAACAATATGAATATAGTCTGCCTGTCTAATGGCTAGAGTATAAGTTGGGATTTTGATTATTAATGTTTATGATATTTGTAACGGTATAAACAATACGAATATAGTATGCCTGTCTAATGGCTAGAATATAAGTTGGGATTTTGATGATGTATTTGAATTCTTAGATAGAATAAGATATTCATTTGTAAGTGATCTCGTCATATCCAACATCCTTTTCTGGATTTATTTCTATGTAGGTAAAATGGTAGATGGAATAACAAGTGATCATGTCTATCCCAAAATGTTTATAGTTCTTTCTATTTGATTTCAAAATACACCTTGACATAAATATAAGATTAATTTCTATTAAGTATAACTTCAAACCTCAAAAATAAAGAAAATTAACACACAAAAAGATAAAAAATAAAGACACTAACAAACTCCCCCACATTTAACCTTTTGCTCACCCTCGAGCAAATTAAACACAATCATTAAATTTTATCAATTCATTTTCAAAAAAACTAAGCATATGCAATGATTCAAACTTTGGCCAATCGAATGTCAAGCTACTACATACATCATGATTAGTTTTCATCAGTACACATAAACAACTCAACTTATAATAATATCATTCAAAGATAAGCATAAACTCAATATATTTTCCTCACGAGATTCACTCATTTCACTCAAGTATTTATAGGATAGTGTTTCGCTCAAAACTCCGTATAGGAAATCATACTACCATATGCATACAAATACATCAATTCTCTTCTACAATGATTACATGCTAAAATAGATCAAAAGGGCTTTATTTGATATTGTGATGGGACTAAGGTTAAGGTGAGTCAAAAGGGGTTTAATGGATTCTTCACAAGTAGTCATAAAGCACTAAATATACAAAGGGATAACAAAATGTATTTCTGATAATTGCACGTAAATAACTAACTACTCAACACTTATTATTGCTACTATACTTGATTCTTTTCTTTTTCTTTTTCTCTTTTTTTAAAACTAATGAAACAATGAACAATAACAACAGTTAAATACAATGTGCTCTATGACTAGAAGTATCTGTAAACTCGTCTTAGAAAAAGTATAGCCCAAAGTCCCAAAACTAGCTAACTTAGCACTTTATTAAACTTGTGAATATGTAAGGATAATGGGGTTTGATGCTTTAAAATGGGGTGTTTTCTTTAAGAAACAAAAAGGGTAAAGGCTCAAAGGAGTTTGTAAGGGGAAATAAGATCGGTGGGTCATTTAAGTCAAGATTTAAAAGAAAAAGAGTCTTAATCATTTCTATCTAGCATACATCTAATAAATTCAAATCGGTTCAAAGCAAGTTCTGAAGGTAATCACCTAAGGGAGTATCACACACACAAAGAAATGAAATGACTTTTAAATGGAGTCATATAGGCTCAATTCCTCACATAGGCTCAATTAAAAATCCTTTAATTGATCAACATGATTCACTTTATATTCAATTGGCCTAATTCGACTTCAAGTATGCAATTCAGTCCCATTCCAACTACTAAGATAGAATTTCATGGTTTAACACACATCACATGCAAATTAAAAGACAGAAAAGAAAAAAAATTAAAATCAAAATGAGCAAAGAAATAGTAAATTCAAAATACACAGTCAGACAAACATTTAATCCTGGCTCCCCCGCTTATTCTACATTGTCCTCAATGTACTCGTAAAAAGAAAAACACAAGAAAATAAAGGTTTAAGAAGCTTCTCTGTTAATGCATCAAGGTGTTGGTCAAAAAAAGCAGTTGAAACTTCTGTTGTTTGAAGAAAGAGAGCTAGTTGTGCTCCAATCTGTCCAATTTACGCTTCATGCATTGTAGGAGTGCTAAAATAGTCGAATCACTTGCAGAAGGATGTGTTGTAGTGGGCACTGATGGTTGTGAAGTTGTGGTTATGAGCGAGTTGGTAGTCACAGTTCTTCTTTTTCACCTATGTGGGCAAGGAGCAAGTTGTACAATCGGTCCAAGTGGTGTAAAAGTGTATCCATCAGCTTCATCAATAACTACAATTCCCATCCTGTACATACACTCACAATCCAATGGTTCCATCTCACAAGCAACTGTGAGGTTAATGTTATCAACATCTAAGACTCCAATAATAATAGCAAGTTGAGTGATATATGAGCCTAAGATTAAAGCTTGATTATGCTTTTTCAATATGGAATGCATTTGAGTGAGCATCCAAAAACCCAAATTAAATGAGACATCAGTTTCCATGCATCATAAAAAGATAATTTCAGTTTTTGATAGAATACTAGCAGTTTTTCTACAACTAGAAAAATTATATACCAGAAAACGATGTATGTATATCAAAGCTGGTTTGAGAAGAAAAGAATTTTTAGAACGCAATGATTATACTTCTCAAAATTAACAGACCATTCTGACCACAATACATATGGATCAAATTCAGGCATATAATCACAACAACCATTTAAAAATGCATCACTTTTATTCACGGATTTTGTCACAAATTTTATTGTTGCACAAAATAAAGCAACAGAAAATGAATGTCATTGATTCATAAGCCTACAGTCGATCAGACCAGGTGCAAACAAGCAGAAATTTAGATCATTTAATTTGAAAAGAAAAGTGGTATAAAATTTCCTAGTCAATTCCACATATGCAGGGTATCGAACATTAATGTAATGTATCCACCCCACATTATCCACATAATGTTTAATTTCAAAACAAATATTCAAAGTTTCCAATGTTTCATCATGTATAAACTTATAAGCATTTATATGCCTATCACAAACAATTTCGAAACAATCCTTATCACTTTTTGGTTAGAAGCTGGGATGCGTTTGGTGAGCAGTGGACAGGCTTGAGAGGACTTGGTGTGTGTCTTGGAATTGTTTTTGGGGCAATTTGTCAAACATTTGGTGGGCGCGTTACTACAAAACCTATTGAACCAAGGTTGCTGGAGATTTCTACCGATGAGAGAAAATTTAACATTGGAAAAATCACTAGAGATGACAACAAACTAGATACATTGAGAAGACTTGGACTGGCTTGCAGAAAGAAGGATCATAAGTGGTTTATTTTGGTGGTTGTGGAGGGGGCTTGGATGGCATGAATAATAACATGGACCAAACATTAAATTGTCAAATCATGGAACAATAGACAAGGCAGTAGCGTGAAATAGAGATTGCAAAAGAGAATAAAGGTTTGTGACAAAAGAGAGGAGTGGAGGTGTAGATGTCGTCTCCGTGAAAAGAATACTGCGTTTGGCCAAGACGACCATCCAATGAGTTTTAAGATGAGTGAATAGTAATTTGGGTCAAAGTGTTAATTTCTCATAGCAAAGTGAACAGTGGTGTGTGAGGGGAGCAGAAGAGAGCTTGTAAGAGAGAAATAAAAGGGAGGTCTTTGATGGAAATAACGCCTGTCACTATAAATTTTTTTTACAAATTAAAAATAAATTAAATAGAAAAATTAACAAGTTAATTTTTTTTAGATAAATAAAAATGAAACAACTTAAATTAAAATAAATCTTGAGGGGCCTCCTAAAAATGCTTCTTTAATGTCATATTAGCTAGATGAAACATTAATTGACTTACTTAGAATAAACTAGCTCAACTAATTCAATTTCTTCCATAGTTTCAACCTGTAAATTCTTATAATACTGTTTCAATTAGTATCCATTAACTTTAAATACTTTAAAAGTGTCTAAACTCTTAATTTTAACTGCACTATGTGAGAAAACATTAGTAACGACAAATGGACCTATCCAACGAGATCGTAATTTACCAGGAAAGAGCTTTAGTTTTTAATGATAAAGAAGGATCTTTTGACTTATAGAAAATTCTTTTCTAGTTAATATTTTGTCATGAAAAGCCTTAGTATTTTCTTTATAGATTTTAGCACTCTCATAAGCATCATTAAGTATCTCTTCCAACTTTTACGATTGTAATTTTCGATTAATTCCAATCTCGGTTAAATCCAAATTGTATTATTTGACAGCCTAGTAAGCCTTATGTTCTAATTCTACAAGCAAATGACAACGTTTTCAGAATATTAACATGTATGGCGACATACCAATAGGAGTTTTATATGTTATCCTGTATGCTCATAGCGCGTCGTCTAAATGCAAACTCCAATCTTACCTAGTAGGATTAACCACTTTCTCTAAAATTGATTTGATTTCCTTGCTAGAAACTTCGGCTTGTCCACTTGTCTAAGGATGGCATCTTATTAAAGTTCAATATGTAATGCCATATTTCTTCAGTAAACCCTCAACAATTCGGTTACAAAAATGAGTTTCGCGATCATTGATTATTGCTTTAAGCCTCCAAACCTGACAAAAATATGAGACTTAATAAAATCGATAATAACTTTAGCATTATTAGTATGAGTAGTCTTAGCTTCAACCCATTTTGAAACATAATCCACAGCAATAAGAATATATGTCTTACTGAAAGATGAAGCAAAAGGGCCCATAAAATCAATTCTCCATACATCAAAATTTCATATACCAGGATATTCGTGAGCTGCATTTGGTCTTTTGGTCTCAAACTACCTGTTCTTTGACGTCGATCACAAGACTTACAAAATATATAAGCATTATAAAATAGTTTAGGCCAAAACAAACCACATTCAAGTATCTTACGAGTTGTCCTTCTAGGACCAAAGTGTCCACCACATGCAAAAGAATGGCAAAATTTCAATATAGAAGGGATTTCATCATATACACATCGCCTAATAATTTGATCATAACAATATTTCCACAGATGTGGCTCATCCCTTGTATAATATTTTCTTTTGATTTTATATTTTTCAATTTGTGATAAAGTATTAGGTAAAGACTTGGTAATCAGAAAATTAACTATGTTATCATACCAAGGTATTACCTATTAGGTGGCAAATAAATGTTCATTTGAAAAATCATCTTTCAGGTTGTCTGAAGTTGTGTCTAGACAGATACGACTAAGATGATCTGCAACCAAATTTTCAGTTTGCTTTTTCTCCAGTATCTAAATATCAAATTCTTGCAATAGTAGAATCCAACGAATAAGAAGTGGCTTTGCTTCCTTTTTGGATACAAATACTTCAATGTCGTATGATTTGAATAAATTATGACATATGTGCCCAATAAATATGAATGGAACCTCTTTAGCCCAAAAACAACTGACAATAATTTTTTTCTATTGTTGAATAGTTTTTCTGGGCGTCATTTAGCATCATGGAAGCATAGTTTTCACATGCGGCGCTTTGTTCATCCTTTTCTCCAGAACAACTCCTAACGCATATTCATTTGCATCGCACATTATCTCAAATGGGAGACTCTAATATGAGGGTTGGATTATTGGAGCAGAAATTAGCTTCTTCTTTAATTCATCGAATGCTTTCCTACATGCTTCGTAACTTGAACTCCACATCTTTTTGAAGTAACTTGCATAAGAGTTTAGTGGTCTTCAAAAAGTCTTTGATAAATCGTCGATAGAAACCTACATGTCCAAGAAAAGAACGAACTTCTCTTACACTAACAAGGTAAGGAAGAGATTTAATAATTTCTATCTTAGTCTTATCAACCTCAATTCCCCTAGAATACACTATATTTCCTAAGATTATCCCTTGATCAACCATAAAATGACATTTTTCATAATTCAAAATTAAGTAATTTTCAATGCAACGTTTCAAAAAAATTTCAAGGTTAATCAAACAAGTATCAAAAGACTCATCATAATTTGTAAAGTCATCCATAAAAACTTCAATACAGTTATCTACATAATCAGAGAAAATACTTATCATACACCTTTAGAACGTGGCGGGTGCGTTACATAGTTCAAATGGCATTCTTCGATACACAAAGGTGCCAAAAGGACATGTGAAAGTCATTTTGTCTTAGTCCTCTGTTGCAACAAAAATTTGATGATAACCTGAATAACTATCTAAACAACAATAATGAGTTTTTCCTGCAAGTTTTTCAAGCATTTAGATAATAAAATGAAGTGGAAAATGATCTTTACGAGTAACAGAATTTAACTTCATGTAATCTATATAAACCCTCCACCCATTTTGCACACAGGTGGGCACCAATTCACCTTAAGTGTTCTCCACTACTATTACTCTAGTTTTCTTAGGAACTACCTGTACTAGACTTACCTATTTACTGCCTGAAATTGGATAGATTATCCTAACATTGAGGAGCTTCAAAATCTCCTTCTTAACTACCTTCATCATTGGTGGGTTCAATCTTCATTGGGGTTGTCTTATTTCCTTAGCTCCATCTTCTAATAGAATTCAATGCATACAAATTGATGGGCTAATCCCCTTCAAATCAGCCACAGTCCATCCAAAAGCATTTTTGTAATTTTTCAACATACCCAATAATTATGTTTCCTGCAAAGATGTTAGTCTGCTCGAAATAATAACATGAAGAGTTTCATGCTCACCTAAATACACATATTTCAAGTTACCTGGAAGAGCCTTCAATTCCAATTTTGGTGGTTGTATAAGAGATGGCAATAACTTCAAATTACTTCTATTTAGCTCTAGAAACCATACCTGTTCCTTCAAGTATTTGTTCTGCTCTAAAGTCTAGATAGTAGTATCTAGCTCCTTAGGAATGGCAATTAGTTAGTGTTTTTCCTTCCTGAATATCCAAGCTATTTTCTAATGCATTCCATAATTTGTCTGGTCTATCTAAACAAAATGTTTCCTGCACTAAAGTATTAAGAAAACTCACAGAAACAAAAGATCGATCATCATTAGGAAATTTTATGGCATCATAAATATTAAATTTAATCACATCACCATCAAACTCCATAGTTAAAGGCCCATTATAGACATCAATTTTTGTTCTAGAGGTTTTTAAAAATGGTCTCCTAATAAAATTGGGATTGAAGTGGATTAATTTTAATTACTTATCTGTAAGACATAAAAATCAGTAGGAAAAGTCATATTATCATCTTGAACTAGGACATCCTTAAGAACACCTTTAGGATAGGCATTAGATAAATCAGCAAGTTGGATTATGACACCAATTTCTTTTAGAGACACCATATTTAAAGATTCATAAATAGATTGAGGCATAACATTAGTCGATGCACCTAAATCCAATAATGCTTTCTCAATTTTCAGATTACCTATTTTATAAGGGATTGTGAATATACCTGAATTTAGACACTTAGGAGGTAACTTCTTTTGAAGCAAAGTAGAAACATTCTCACCCAATCACACCTTTTCATTGCCACTTAACTTTCTCTTTGAGGTACAGAGTTCCTTAAGAAATTTAGCATAACAAGGAATTTGTTTAATAGCATCAAGTAAAGGAATATTGACCTGTACCTTACGAAAAGTTTCCATAATTTATTTCACTTGCTCCTCCTACTTATGCTTGGCAAAATGACTAGGAAAAGGAGGTTGTACACTAAACTTAGGGGTGACAATGCAAGAATCACCCTCATTTTTCTCTTGTGACTGCTTTAGAACTTCTTTCTCTGCTTCTTCTTCAACCTCTCACTTAGAAACCTTCGGGGCAGGTTCCTTTAACTCTTTACCACTTCGAAGTGTGATAGCAAAAGCACTCTTCTTTGGATTCACCTCAAGTTAAGAAGGGAGCTTTCCTGAATTTTGTGCCTCTTATCTATTGATAGCAATCGCCATTTGACTCATTTTAGTCTCAAGACTCTATATGTTGGCTTACGTATCTTGCTGAAATTTCATGGTGTTCTGTTGAAAGTTTATAGTATTCGTGGCCAATGTTTTGACTATGTCCTCCAAGGAATTATTTTCACTAGAACTTTGTCTTGTTTGCTGTTGCTATCTAGGCATATAAGGCTATTTATATGGTAGAAAATAAGAACTTACTTGTTGTCTATGATTGTTGCCATAACGGACATTTGGATGATCTCACCAACCTAGATTATATGTATTTGCAAACGGGTCATACTACCTTTGAGGTTTTCCCAAATAACCACCCATTGTCTTGGCTTCTTCAACTTGGTCTTCTTGTAGAATGGGACATATATCTGTGGGATGGCCAACTATAAAACAAATACCACAAGTCTTAACTTCCTCTTTCCTAAATACCACAAGTCGACTCACCAAAGAAATCAAATCATCTAATCTTCTTTCCAACGATGAAACTCCTATCTTATTAATATGTCTTGAACCATAAGCATTCTGAGCTCCAAATTGTTGAGAATTATAAGCCATAATTGAGATCAAATCCCATGCAACTGCTGGTGTTTTATCAACTATAGCTCCTCTACTTGCAACATCTAGCATACTCCTCTCAGTTGGTAAAAGACCTTTATAAAAATATTGAATCAATAGTTGATCGTTAATTTGATGATGGGGGCAGCTTGCATACAACTTCTTAAATCTCTTCCAATGTTTATATAATGACTCCCTGGTGTTTTGTCAAATGCCACAAATTTCTTTTCTAATATTGGCGGCCCTAGAAGATGGGAAAAACTTCTCTAGAAATAACTTCTTCATCTCTACTCATGTTGTAATACTTCCAATAGATCAATAATATAACCAATCTTGGGCATCATCCTTCAATCAAAAGGAAAAAGCCCTCAGTTTTATCTGCTCTTCAGTGACATTAGTAAGCTTCATCCCCATGCGAACAACATCAAACTCCTTCAAGTGCTTATAAGGATCTTCTCCCAATGTGCCTCGAAAAGTGACTAACAAGTGAATTAGTCTCAACTTCAATTCAAAAGTGTTATTATCACCCAAATTCAAAAAATTAATACAGTAAGACTATCGGTCCTCAGCTGGAGTACCCAGTTGGCGTAAAGTGCGATTTGCAATCATGTTCCTTTCTCTCTTTCATTATTTTCTTAGTACTTGTTGTCTTTCTTTCGTCTACTTTCCTAATGCCTTTCTTGTTTTCTCAATTTCAAGATTGTACTGCAAATTTTTAGATTGATTCAAACATATAACGTACATAAACCATAAAAAACTCACCGACAGCGGCGCCAAAATTTGGTGAATATTGTCACTTACAACCAAATATAAAAAGAAACCAACTTCCTGCAATATAAATTAATGTATTAGTGCAAAGTAGGGATCGTTCCCACAAAAAATTTAAACATTAATAGTTACGCAATAGAAAGGGGGTTTTAAATTGTGAATTAAACATAATTTAATTGGAATATGAAATTGAAAAATAACTAATAGCAAGATAATAAAAAGTTAACAATCAATAGGAATAAATCTTGGTTTCCAGTCTCCTTCATTATTGAACTTGCGTTGATCATCGACACTAAAAATAGTCAATTTATTGATTAAGCATTCGTCGTGATAAATTTTTTTTACCTATTTTCTCTTATGTTTAGTTAATCCAAACATGTATTTGAATTAACCCTTATTAGTCAACAAACTGGATACGATCTCAATTTTAATTAATTAATAGTTTTACGAATCAAGAAAATTGACAAACTAGACAACATACATATGATATATATTTAGCCTAGATAACTATTTTTCCTAGAATCATGTCCTAACGTAGTAGACAAAAATCCTAGTTGCTATTTTAATTAAAAGATTTGAACATCAACCTGTTTAATCTAGCAATTGAATTTAATAAAATCACAAACTAGTTGAGCACTTAGCTGTAAAATCAAACAATCAAATAATAACCCAGAAAATAATTAATACTTGACTAATAAATCTATTCAAATAAAGAACAAAAGTCTCACAACATTCCGAGTTCAATAACTAGGATTCCGTAAACCAAGAACTAAGAGTTTAGTTATCCAATATCACAATTTTTCCTAATTATTTGGAACTATCACAGGCGTTCTTGTTGCTTGATTTTTCTCTTCTTCTGTTGGGTGTTGTTCTTCTCCATGGGCGTGTTCTTCTCCTTTTTTCATTTCTTGAGCCACCATTCCTCTTATTTCTACCTCAGCTTTATGTTTTCTTCTCTTTGTTACTGTAGCTTTAATGGGATAATTAAACCTTGGGTCCAATTTACTATACACATTCCCCTTAATAACCCCACGCGTCAGCTATGTCTCTGTTTCTTTCCTTTAGAATATACGTTTTAGTGCGTTGTGTTTTCATCTGTGCTATTGTTTCACATTGCTCTTTTATTTGTTCTTATTCATGCTTCTTTAATTAAAACCTTGACGCTATCTCCTGATGCACTACATTTTATGTTGATCTGCTCACCTAAGTATCACTGCACGAGGCCACGTCTAATTATGTTCAATGCCTGGTTCAGCAGTTTTTTTTTGTCCCAAAATGTTTGCAGTTCCTTCTGTTTGGTTCCAAAATACACTTTGACATAAAATAAGATTAATATCCATTAATTATAACTTCAAACCTTACAAACAAAGAAAATTAACACATAAAAAGATAGAAAATAAAGATACTAACAATATCTTATCCCACATTTTTATTCTAGATTTTTTTCTAAATAGACATAATGGAATATGGAATAGCACGTGATCACACCTTATCCAATGTTCTTTTTG
>JANVCQ010000006.1:26788639-26804983 GCA_025531925.1 Erythroxylum plowmanianum | reverse complement strand
AAACGTCGAAGAATACCTGGTCCTTTAACCACGTTTACCAACAGACGTCGTAGATCACTAATGCCTACCCTACCTTCAACGACGTTGTTTGCGACGTTTAAATAGACGTCGAGGATAGGTTTTCTATGACGTCTAATTGCCTTTTTCGACGTTTAAAAAACGACGCAAAAGGCCTCCTTTTCTTGTAGTGGAAGAAGTCGCGATCGTGACTCTACGGATGTTGCGCGAAAGTTGCGATCGCGCAAAAACTCGATCGTGACCTTCTGACCTTCCCTCCTAAAACCTGAATATATTCCATTCTTTTGACCATAACATTGTCATCCGACCTTCAAATGACTTGATTTTTAAAGCATTGGATTCCTAACACATTCATCTATCTCTCCATAACTATTTATAGCTTTTGGTATTAATTTGAAAAAGATTGATTGAATCAAATAAGGATATCAATTGGAAGAGTATGAATTGGATATTTTACTAAATATACTTCCATATTTTGATGATATCTTGATCTATAGAGCTCTAAATGATGTGGTTCTTATTTGTAAATAAACTATAGATATAGAACTATAACTCCTATGAAGATATTGAATTTTAATTCATATTCTAAGACTTTCAATTTGTGGATGGAAGTTGAGTATAGTGTACTATTTCAATTTAATAATAGTCCAAAAATGTGTAGGCTATAACTTTTACATTTTTACACCAAATTGAATGATTTTGGTGTCATTAGAAACTTAAGACAATGGGGAGCAAATATTTTAAAGAAGCCAAATTGAAATTCCAATTTTAGGTTTCCCAAAAATAAGTTCGAAAATAGGAGAAATGAATTTCTTTTTTATGATTGACTGGTGTGGGAACACCACCCTTATGGAATGTGAGTCTAGAAGCCACTTAGGACATCGGGCACTTGACTCGCAACGACGGGGTCCCAACAATGTAGGCCAGTGTTCAACAGTCATTCCAATTCTTCTATTTCTATAGAAAGCCTAAAATTAGCTATTATTATGAATTAACTCCTGCATTTTAGTATCTTCTAGATAACTTCTAAGGCTTGAAAGAGTGGAGTATTACAAAGAGGCCCCAATTCATGCCAATGATTAAACAAAAAGAAGTGCTTACCCCACTATAAACGTAGTGCTTAATGTGAGGATGAATAAATGACCTTGTGTGCAAAATCTGTCGAAAGGTATATGATTGAGTTGGTTTTTAAGAGATAGACCAAATGTTTTTTGTTTGATGTGGTACGTATGAACCCACCTTACCCATAAGCTCTCTTTATCACAACAAATGCTTCATAATTTTTTAGCCAATAGAACTTTATCCATTCTGGTAGCTGAGATGATTCCCAAACCCCCATTCTACTTAAGAAGACATGACACTCCATTTCACTTTAGACTTGTTCTCAACACCAGAATTCTGTCCATTCCAAATGAATCTCTAATGCTCTTGTTTATTTTCTTCAGAATTCCTTTAGGAAAAGTCAAGTGCTATAACCAATAAAGATGCAAATTGTTAAAAATATAGATGGATAATTGCCCTTTACCTCCATATGATAGGAATTTATTGCTCCATTTAGAGATTTTTCTATTCACCTTGTCAAGGCTTACATTCAGCTTCCTTAAGTTAATTTGTAGAGATAGGAACCCCTAATATGTAAATGGTAATTGAAGAATAGTAAGTCCCACATCTTCTATCACTCTCACTTCTTCATCACCGCTGTGTCTAGTTAGATATGCTGCATTCTTGCTTGGGTTGGATTTTAGAATTTGCACTTCTTGTAATGTATGCAATGATGTTAAGAGTGTTCTAATTAATGTAAAGTCATTTTCACAAATCATAAGCAATTCATCATCAAGGAAAGTTGAGTGATAATGAGAATTCTATATTGAGTATGAAATCTAAAATTCATGTTGGCCTCTATACAATGTTGAGTGATTCTTTGAGAACTTCTATGGAAATAGGAAACAAATAAGGAGAGAAGGGGTCACTTTGATGAATTCCTCTTGCAGCTTCATAAATTTGAATAGGTTCTCCATTTATCATCGCAGAAAAGGCAATAGTGGTGGTATAGCCCTAAATCCATCTCATAAACTTAGAAGGGTATCCAAAAGCATACATTGAGTTGATGATGAAACTCTATTCAATAGTGTCATATGCCTTTATAGAGTCAATTGTGAGAGCATAACTCTTAACCTACTTTTTGGACTTATAGTCATTAAACAATTCTTGGGCTAATAAGATCTTGTCACTCATACATCTACCTAGGATGTAGGCACTTTGACTTGCATTAATCAAGCCAGGTAGAATAGCCTTCAATCTATTAGTAAGGAATTTTTGCAATGATCTTGTATACTAAATTGCAACAAGTAATAGGTCAAAAGTCATTCAAGCCCATAGAATTAAGACTTTTAGGAATTAAGACCAAATAAGTCATGTTCATTTCTGTAAGCGACTAGCCACTCTTGAAAAATTCTTACACTTTATTGATCACTAGCATTTGTAAGACATTCCATTTCTCCTAAAAGAATCTGCGATTAAATCCATTAGGTCCTGGAGACTTATCAGTATGAACTGAGAATAAGACCCTTTTTATCTCTTTAGTGGTGACAAGTTCTAAATGATGAGAAAGATTAATAGGACTAAATATTTTGTTTATCAAATCTTCTGAAAAGTAAGTAGTGTGGGAGGTCTCAACATTTATAGCTTTAAAGAAGCTTCTGGCTGTCTCTTTCATCTCTTTTCGATCGTACTTCACATTGCCATCATTGCCTGTTAGAGATACGATCTTGTTTCTATTTCTTCCAACTTGTATCACAATAAAGAAATAATTGGAATTTTTGTCTCCTTGTTACGTCCATTGAATTCTAGACTTCTATCTAAGTTGTGAAATGTAAATGTCAAGAGCTTGTAGGTACTTCTTAAGATCATTTTCTCTTTCTCAATAAGTATGATATTAGAACGTTATTTTCCAGCTATTTTTGAGTAAATGAGTGCTTTTTTAAAGCTTACGCTTTATTAGTCTTCATAGGATATGTGACTCCCCATAAAAATTTGATATAGTCATATTTAATGAACTTTAGAATTTGAACACATTTATATGCTTTGGATCCTTGAAATCTTATAATAAGAGCATTGGCAATAATTGAATCAAGTAGTGGATATTTTAACAAAAAATTGAAAAATTTTAATGGCCTTATCATTGAGCTTTTGGCGATATGGATATTTGATTGGAGAGTGATCAAAAAAGAGAGGCACCTCAAAGCCACTAAGCATTCACTAGGCATCTGTATAGTTTCCTCTGAATCAATGTTGCACCCTGCTGATGGTTGTTCCAAGGATAATTAGGCCCCTAAAGTTTTAGATATACTAATCCTAGGCTAAATGTGAGTTCAATTAACTCCTTCATATCTGCATGAGTTATACTTCTTCTCCTAAAAGATTCAGATGGAGAAAGAAGATAGTTAATATCTCTTACAAGCATCGAAGGAGTGGCAATGTTCAATTCAATATTGTGCAAATCACTCCATAAATTAGCCTTTTGAAACTCCCATTTGTGTGCATATATGACAGTAATAACTAATGACATTTAGTGTGCTTTCAGAATGAGTTCATAATGAATGAGTTAGTTAGTAAAAAACTAGTTGGATAGAATCAAAAAAACTCAATCTAGTGTAACTATGATCCTGCCATTTCGATGCTTCACATAATTGCTTAATGGCCATTCTGTTGGAATGAACTTCAAACCTCCCCAAAAAACTTTTTCCGTTATTTTAGTTTCCACCAATTCGATAAAAGTCATATAATTAGACCGTAGGTAGTCCTTTAGGGCTAATTGTTTATTAGGAATTTTTAGTCCTTGCACATTCTATATTGTACTAATCATGTGGGGAGTTTTGGTTAGTCTTCCTTCTGGATCTCCTACTACTTAACCCCATTATGAGCCATTGATTTGTTTTCAGTTGGGAAACCTTTGTCTCACTACTGGATTCAACTATCTAATTGTTGTTAGTGAGGGACATATTTTCTCCAACTTTATCTCTGTTCAGGGTAACAATAAAACATTGCCTATTGTGGGTTGCTTCATCTCTAGCAGCATTATGGTGTATAGGCAAGTCAGTCTTAGAGTTGCCTTATAGCCATTTATTAACAATGGGACTCGTTGTATTTGAATCAGAATAATTTGTGCCCCTCGACCATTTTAGGCCGATTAATCCCTTCCTGATTAATGTAATTCTTCTCATTCATTCTCAAAGCTTCATGCAAATCCTAGTTTATATATTTTTTTATGAAGGATAGCTTCCAATTGTGAACTAATGCTCTCGGCAAGTAGTCTGCTTTACTATTGTTGGTTATAATTTTATGCTTGGTTAGTGTCTAATATATAAATTAAGCCATTAGTACCTTTGTCTTCTTCTTTAAGTTTATTCTTCTTAGGGACTTATACCTTGGTCATATCTTTTATGAGTGGTTTCCACAGGTAAGACAAAATTATTTTGCCTTCAACTATCTTTTCACCTTCACCATACCTTATTATAGGGATGGTGTTAAGCATGCGGTTTTTTCTTTCAACTTCAACATAGACCCTGTCATAACCCACCCGTTTGATAGTCACTATGTTTTCATCCATGGAAAGGGCCTTGCCTATGTAACTAGCTAAGTAGCTTAAGCTTTCTAATGACCATTATTCCATAGGAACCTTATGCATATTGATTGAGATAGGTATGGTTATAATCTCTGCTCTATCCAACTTAAAACCAATTTTGCATTTGCGTAAGAATAAAGGTTTACGTTGAATATGCCAATGCCCGAGATCCATCACCTTTGTCACCATTTTAGCTGAAGAGAACTGAAAGACAAATAGATCATCCTTTTCGAAGAGGGTGATTTGAAGATCACATTTTTTCCAGTTAAGATCTGCCCATCGGTGAACAATGTGGTATGCCATCCTCTTATCAAGAAAGTACCCTATAAAGGACGATTTCCATTTGGTAGCTCCTAGCTGTAACATGGCTTCTGACAGAGAGACTGGTCTCTCTACAACACCATAGATGAACCTTAAGTTTCTGAATCTTTTTAGATCTCCTATTATTTAGCTCCACATTATTTTGTCTGCCTTCCGTAGTAGATTGTGAGGAGGTGAGGATGTAGGGGTGGCTAACAATGGAGGAAAGTCTTCCATCATCATCGACAGTGATGAAGTTAAGGATGGAGCATCGGGTGACATGATACTATTAACGGTAAAATGTTAGGACTTGTTTCTTAAGGAGATAAGCAGGCTACCAAAAATGGAAAAAAAAATTAGATCTATAAAACCCCCAAACTTTCCCTTCTATCAGTTTATATATTTTATTATGTGTGAATTGAATTTCTAGATGAATAGTAAACCTAGGTAAATAGTATTTTCAATTGAGTAGGGATTTTCAGGATCTAACCACAAAAGAGGAAAATACCTAAAATAGGTATTAGAGTCAAATTGCATTGAAACGGATCGAAAACAAGTCCAATTGGATTAATTTCAAGAATTTCATAAGTTCAGGACAAAAATGCCCTTTTTCGGAAAATAATGAGTATTAATGATTTTAAACCCATTCAAAATTTTTTAGGCATCTAATTACTAAGTATTGATCCTAATTAAAGTATCCTATGGTCAATTTGATTGTGAGATGGTTGTGGAATATTTTTGGGATTTAATCTGATTTAAAGGTGTATTAATCCATGAAAGGGCAAATTGTTCTTTTTACATAAATCTGTTGACCAATTACAACACTCCATGCGGTTTTAGAAATATTAAATTAGTTGATGATGAGTCATTTAAGATATGATGTTGATGATGAATTATGATGGAAAATGATACTTAAATTTGGATACTTTTGTGTCTTGTTCTTGATGTATAAAAACCATAGGCTATAGGTTGTTTTGTGGATGAATAATATTAGGATTTGAAATATAATGAAGGTGAATTTATGTTAAAGAAAGGTGCTAGTGTAGTGTTTTTGAAATCGAAAAAAATAGGACTACATGTATACTAGTGAATGAAGTTTTAGTTTTTGAAGCATGAAAGACCAAAGTTTGTGAGCCATAAATTGAATGATTTTAAGTTGGAATTGGATATGAAATTGATGAGGGATTCAAGAGTATAATTGAGGTATAATTACTAGAATATGATGAAGAGGTTTTGAATTTGGTATGATGATGTTAAAAGTTGGAAAATTTAAAGGAAAAGGATGGTGAACCTTTGGTTCACTCATCCCACGATCGTGGGAGCTATATAAGCTCCTTTCCACGATTGTGGGCAATGCCTTGAAGTGAAAAAAGTTTGATTTTGTTTGATAATTGAACCAACTAAGGATAAGTTACTTTACTTAGGTGCATTTGGACTTGATTGGGGCTTGAAATGAACCTAGATTATTGTTATATTAATTGGTTAAAGGTTTGATAAGTTTAGGTTGTTAATTGATGTTATAATTTGACGAATGAATTGTTTGATATCAGTGTATATGAATTTAGGAAGTATGAGTTGTTAATGGTATAAAGAGGTTCTTATGAATGCAAATGTGATTCAAAGGATATAAGTAATGAATTATGTATGATTGAATGAGAATTGGAAAATTGTGTGAATATATATAACGTTAGGAAAGGATTGATGAATGTATGATTGATAAATTTAATGTAATAAAACTTACTTTAAGGCATAACCTAACTACAAACAAGTTATATACAAGCTATGATGAATAAATGATGAAGATTTGTGAATAAGGATACATACCTAGGATAGTCAATTGAGCATGCATTGAACATGACATATAAACATGTGTATGATTAATCAACTTAGTAATGTGTGAACTACATGCGTGTATTGCATGATTAAAGAAGCACAAGTAGATCCTCAGCATCCCGACATTGTCAGATCATTATGGCAATAGCTTATCTGGAGTGTACTGTGAGTTAACATAAATGTGTAACTCAATTGTATGTGCTTTTGTATGTTCTATATGTTGAAAATGAATATGTGAAATGCCAAAATAAATATGAAACTTGAGATAATTGAATGTTAATTGCTGGAATAAATATGAGCTATGTGAATAATTGACTATGAATTGCCAAATTGCCAAACTTAGATCTGATGAAATTGATACCTATGACAAGATCATATAGGAATGAAAGGAAATGAAACATTGCATATGAAACGATGCATCACATTGAAATGCATGATCAGATAAAGGTGTTGTGATCAAAGTAAACAACGTGAGAAAGAGCTTAAAGCTCATAAAATGCACAAAGAGCCACAAGCTCAGTTATCAATGAGCCCGATACCTGTAATGAGTACATGACAATATATGAAATGAGCCCAGTACCCACAATAGATACGGGATAGTAAAGAGACGTTTGGTCATAACAAAGTAACAATGAATGGAGACATATGTGCCCTTGCATATACATTCTTATATGTATCATATGTTTGAATTGAAATGGATTACTAAATTAATTGAAATACAGTTAAAGAGTAAATAAGGATGTGTTATGGTATGAAATGTTAGTTTATATGATATGCTTATGAAAATATGATTATTTGGATGTACTTGATAGAGTGTGACAAAATGTGATGTGATAATTATTATTGAATTTTATGAAATACTTGATAGATTCTGATGTGATTTGCCTATATCTTTCTGACTTGAGTGAAAATATCAACGATGGTTCACTCACTGAGTTTGCAAACTCATCAAAATTTCAATATTGATTTCTAGGTTCAGAGGAGATCTAGCTAGTCTAATTGAAGTATCTTCTGCATTAGGATATGGCTTAGAGTCAGGATTAGTTTTACCTGTAATTGTCATTAGTTATTTGTATCAAAGAATTGTATCTCTCAACTGTTATACAATGTATATGTGAATTGTATAAGTGTAATGTCATTTGAGCCTTTATATGTTTGTGAATAAAAATGGGACAAAACAATTATTGGAATATTTTATGACATGTGTAATGGATTAAAATGTGAAATGAATTGATTTAACCATCTTAACGTGCCATTCTCATAGAGTATGTTCTCGAACTTTCTTCAGTATGTTGGGCATATTGCTTTATAGGAGTGGTATGTTATATTTTGGTATTAGAGCCCAGTTTTAACATTTTACATAGGAATTTGTCATATTATCAAGTTACTTACATCTCAAACATGTCATACACTGTTATTTTCAAGTAATGTTTAATTAGGCATATAGTGGCAACTGATCCCCAATCTTAGTTGTATTTAATAAGTTACACGCATGAACATTCGTTAAAAATTTGAACTGTTAGAAAAAAAAAAGATGAATGATGATCTATCAGAGTGTGAGAAAATGAAAGTTTGTTGATATCCTGATATAAGAGATACTATATGGTTCGATATGATGGACATAGAGCCAGTGTGTTTGTATTCGTGGTTATTTTGAAGATTATGATATTAGGATTATATTGTGGTTGTATATGATTAAATTGACGTGGAAGTGAATATATATTCATGGATTTAATATAGAAAAGAACAGAAATGTAAGTAAAAGTGATGGGATTTAAAGTGTGCAAGCAAAGTTAAAAGAAAACCAATATTTCTATTACTTTGAGAGATTGAACTTGGTTAGATGAGCATTTGTATCCTCATTGGCCAAACCATTAAATTATACTTTAGTCTTCAACATATTTAGCAACACTAGTTTTGTCATATAATTCCTTAATGATTAGCATTAAAACTTGGTCTCATTAGGCCTATAAGGGTCCTTTGCTACTCTACTTAGTTTCTTTCCTCTACCATTGTTCTTTCTATTACATCTTGGCATTTAGTTCTTTGAATCTCTCTTTCTTGCTTTATGATGTCTAGAGCTGATGTGCCTTCTACTTTGCTTGTAAACTTTTTTTTTTGTTTAGACATCTGCACTCACATCAAAAAAGTATTACATCCTTAAATCAAAGGAATTCAAATTGTAAGATATGCTAAATCAATCCCCAATAACGACGCTAAAAGTTTATTAAGAAGTTTTACAATGAAAACATTCAATACTGCAAGTATATGGATCGTAACTTGTAGTATAAAAAGTATTGTTCCCAAAATAGAAATTAGACACTTAATAACTTAATTAAAAATTTATTTAACGTACTAAAGATTAATTTGAATTAAAACAAATAATTGAAATTGAAAAAACTAATAAAACGAACAAGTAAATTAATTGATCTGCCAATAAAATCAGTTTTATAGAAGTTAAAGACTTAGGAATTATTCTATCCTTGTTTTATTTTTCCTTTATCTTATTGAAGCAATTATGATCGATCCTAGAGATCCTAAGGTTCTAATTACCCTCTCTCAAGATCTAATCAAGTAATCCTAGTTGAATTTGATAATAATATAATTGTAATCTCTCGATTCATAAAATTACTTATAACTATTCAATTGGTTTTGAAGAAATTAATTAATTCACAATTAAGATCACCCTTCAGTTATTAATTAATATAATAATTTTAGGTCTTACCAACTCTTGTTTCACACCTTAACACATGAAACTTGATTTAGTTTCTCAATTTATTACCAAGTATAATCATAATAATTATCATAAAGCATTTATAGATGTATTGAATTCAACAAGAATAAGGTTCAACAAAACAATTCAAGAATAATCCCTAATATGGATTAAAAACCCATTATCATGTTAAACATCATAAAAATCCAAATAAACATCCAATTCAATGAAAGAAATAAAGGGAAAAAAGAAAAAACTAGTTGGAGTCTTGATTTAGAAATCTGGAATTCTCTAAAGATCTCTTGATGTCTCCTTTTGATCTCTTTTTTAATATGGTGGATGCTGCCTTGTTTTGAGTTTTTCATGTTCTTGAATACTTAGGGTTCTTTCTAGGATTTCCCCACTAAATTTGGTTCCAAAATAACCCCAAAAATTTGAAAGTATTAAAAGAACCCATGAGCTAGAAAAGTTGAAATTTATTGGAATTTTCTCTCTATAATGCCTATCATAATTGTGTGGGTGTCACTATCATAACATGGCTTCATACATCTAAGATCATCTCTTTTCTTCATATTCCTATTTTCATACGCTCACAAACACATCAAACTACTCTTCAAACATAAAATTAAGATCAAATTCTTGCATTAAACTAATCAAACACTGAGAACTCATATGAACATTAACAAGAACACAATTCTAAGGCTATACACATGACAATCATCTAAGAAAATAATTAAAAAAACACTTAAACACCTAGAAAAAAACATTCTACAATCTAACACCTATTAGTGCAAAAGAAGAAAATGACCAAAGGGTATAAACTGAAAATTCCATACCTATGTAAACTTAAGAAAGGTATAAAGAAAGATCAATTCGGTACTTCTTAGAGATTTTTAAATAATTACATAATAACATTCCTTTTATTGAAACTCTTTCGTATATGGAAAACTATGTTAAATTCTTAAATTATCTCTTTTCTAACAAGAAGAGATTTGAAGAGTTGTGGGTGGTTACTTTAAATGAGTGCTCCTCCGTCTTGTAAAACAAGCTACGATAAAAAAAATCAAAGATCTAAGAAGTTTTATTATTCCTTGACATATTAGTGACATGTTAATTGAAAGAGAATTATATAACTTAAGAGCTAGTATTAACTTGATATCGTGTGACATCTTTCATAAATTAGGATTAGATGAACCTAAATCATCTAACATGAGTGTTTGATTAAGGGATAGGTCAACTAAATGTCCTAGGGGTAATATAGATAATGTTTTAGTTAAGACTGAAAAATTGTCTTTCCTATTAATTTTGTGATTGGGCATATGAGGGGTGATAGAGAGATTATCTTATTCTTAGAACCACCTTTCCTACCTAGTAATAAAGTTATTATAGATGTGCATGATGGGAAATTAATCCTAAAGATAATGTATGGGGAAATAGTTTATAACAAATTTGAAAACATGAAATATCCCCTTGATAAAAACGATACTTGTTTGTATATATATGTGATTGATACTGAAATTTCTCATGCTATGAAAAAAAACACATATGATCTACTAGATACTTGGATCAAAAGAAGAGGAGATGAACAATCTTATTCTAATAGATCATGTGATATGTTTAAAAGATAATGAGCCTATTTAGGAATTAAGTGAGAAGTCCAACTAAAATACTAAAAAAACAAAATTATTGTAAGAAAACCTAATGATTTAAGTATTTTATTTTAGTCTAATAGCCCTAGAGATCTTTAACAATAATTTTAGTATGTTTTTTAGTGACGTTGATGTGTATTGAATGTTTTTAGGTTCATAGCTTTATAGTCATGGATTTATTTTTTCTAATAAACTTTCTCTATTTTGTCTTGATTAGTTTACTTAAGATGAGAATAGAGTGAATTTTACAAGTTATATAGGCAACACAATATCTATCAACCTTATATGTCTCTAGAGATTAAAACCACATCTAAGGAGCCCTTAGTGATTGATCAAAGATTCAAAATTATTAATGGCATTAAACAAGGCTTGTGATCTTTTATTATCAAAGGAGTATTAGTTATCATATTTTCTTTCTTTTTTTCCCTTATTTTATAGTTTTTCATTATTCTTATATATTTTATACATTAAGGTACAACTCAAGTGTGCGAGAAATAGATTAATTACTTATAAGTCGTATTTGTTACACTTATATATTTTATTATAATTAGCTTAATAGGAAATAAGTCCATGAAAATTTTTTAACTTTTAAAAAAAATTAATTGAGATAAATCATAATAAGTTTAGTTTTTATTGTAAATTGACTAGTTTAAGCAAATAGCTATGAGTATTGATGATCAATTTAATTTTAATTTTGTTTTGTTAATTTTAAAATATATACTTGATTTGCATTGTGATATTTTTTAACATTTGGATATATAATTGATTTACAAATGAATTTTTAAAAAATTTTCATAATCGAAAGGAAAAAAAGTGTTAATATGTAAGCATAAAATAAATTCACTCCATTGCCTTCAAACTAAGTAAAGAGATTGAAATAAAGAGTGGTGTTAGTAGCTATTTACAATGTTGACCAATTGGGTAACTAAGAGTATGTTGGCTCCTGAATTTTTTTCATGATAAATAAGAATGATTAGATTAATTTTGAGGTCTTGCTAGATTAATGTATGTTGGAATTAATTAACATGTTAATGTGAGTAAGATAATATGATATAGGTTAAGGGAATTAAAGTGTTAAGGTGGTAAGTTGCATGAGGGGCATTGTTGGAAGATCGCTTAAGTGGGAAAATTTTACGGCATTAAAGGAGGGGCCAAATGGGAAGAGGAAATTGTTGGCTTGCATTTTAGAAGACAAAAACATTAGTGAAGAATGAAAGAAGAGAGAAAGCACAAAAATAAGAAAGAAGGGAGAGAGATTGTCGTGGGTTGAGCTAGGTTTCAATTTTTTCTTAGCCTTCAAGAGGGATTTTGGGGTTGAGCAAGAGGGGAAAAAGGAATGGGAAGGTTAAAGCTTCCATTAGAGCCAAGAAACTCATTTGTTGGTGAAGATTCAAGGTAAGTTGGTGTTTAAATATTTGGATTTTTGGAAGGGATTTGGTTCAAAGAGTTTAGGAAATGCATGAGTTTAAGTATCTTAGGGTCAATTTCATGCATATGGTTCTTTGGGTTTTCCAATTGGAATTAATTTTGGATTGGGTTTTGTCAATGTTGGAGGGAGGCAAGAGGAGCAACAGGAGAGACATCCTTGACCAAGTTTTTAAGCAAAGAAACTAAGGTGGGTGACATTTTTATAATTGAGTTAATAAGTCATTAAAATTTCTTTCAAATAAATGGAATTAAATGATTTTCCAACAACCTTATAAAGATGCATTTATTGTTCATTAAATGCTTGAGAATGTGTCGCATGCTTTTGTATGTGAATATTGTGAATGAATTTTGAGCTGATATGGGAATGATTGATAATTGCTTCATAATTATGGTATTTGTTTCTTTTGAATTATTTGAAAGAGGGCTATTATGCTTGGTATAGCATGTTGGTTACGGAATTGTGAAATGATGATGGAAATGATTTTTGAAAGAATAGCAAGTGTATGAAATCAAGTTTTAAAAATGTGCCATATGGGCAAAATATTTTCAGCTCATGAATTACATGTTATGTGGGTTTGGTGTAGTCCATTCAAGAATGTCACGTGCACGTTGACCAAGTTAGAGGCTTCTCCAGCCTACTCGCTAGTGGCACAGAGCTCTTTCATGGACTCCCTCAAGTTTACCAATACACAGGACCATTATATGGAATTATGTAGTTCATTATGTTCATAGACTTACCCTAACCATTATGATGTGCTTGTGTGTTTACATATGTTGACAAGTATGATAATTGCTTGACTTATGTGAATTGTGAATTGGTTTGACAAGTAGAGAATTTGAGAAATATATGTTTTATGGATTTTCATGAGAATTTGCTATGATTATGAGGGTTTGCAATGATTTTTGCTTGTTATTGGTTATAAGACTATTACCCATGAGCTTTAAGCTCCCCCCTATTCTATCCCCCTATCCAGTGATGAGCAAGAGATCGAGTAGGTCAAGAGTTAAGGAATCACTCCAGTTTGCATATTTTTGTTTTTGAAGCTAGATTATGTAAAACAAGAATTTAGTCACATTTTGAGCAATTATTGTTTTTGTAAATTTTGTATTTTTGGATTATGATGTAAGTGGCTTGAAATTCCCACTAAAGCGTTGTAAAACTCTTGTCTTTGATTTTAACGAAATATATGTACATAATGTTTTGTTCATTATTTCCAAAGTCTTTATATTGCATTTTCAAGCTTTTCATAGGGGTAAGAATTGTGTGCTAAATATAGGGGAAAACTATACTAATCTAGATAGAACTAGACAAAGTTGTCTTTTGGAAAGTTGTAGTTATCCTCTTAGCTTTCCAATGCTATAAAGTATGTAAATTTTGGGTATCGGAGTTGAGATATAGGAGCATTATAAGTGATGATGCTGCATAGGAGGTATGTACATAATAGCTTTGGTGAATGATGAGAGTTTATGTATGTTATGAGTCATTTGAGTTGAGATTTGGGAGTTTAATGCACTCAAATTGGTAATTGAATGTTTAAGGAGTGTTATTGCATTAGAAGAAGTGAAGTTGGGAAGATTGTGAATGAAAATGATGTTAGAATGGATGTAGGAACCTTTGGAGGGGCTTTGGAAGAGGTTTTGCATCACCAATGTTCGTTAGATTGGCTTTTGGTCCATTAAATGGACCTTCTCGGGTCTGGGAGGATCCCCAACATCGCCAATGTCAGTTTAACGGACATCGGACCTTCTCGGGTCAAAAATGGCCCCCAACCCCGTGTATGTCTTTAGGCGGACATGTATACTATACAGCTACAGGAAATTTGCATTTTTTACCCTTTTAGAGGTGGAATCTCGCTTTATGGTAGAGATCTTCTTTCAAACCATCCAAGAATGAGCTCAATCCAAGATTTCTAGAGAAAGTTATGTCAGTTCTCCCAAGATAGGTACAATATGATTAAGGATATAAACATGTATGAATCTTTTTTCCATAACTTCATCGTTCGATCCCAATTGAAGTTATTCTTGAAGCAATGGTTTCCTAACACATTTTTCTACCTCTCCATAAAAATTGATAGCTTTTGGTTTTGATCTAAAAAAGATAGACTGAAAGATAGTGAGGGGCCGGTGAAGAGAACATCATCGAGGTATGAACATACTTGGGCTTCTTAAGCATAACTTCATTTATAGAGCTCCATTTGAGATGATTCTTGCTTCAATTTAAACTATAGACTTAGAGATACAATTGACTTGAAGAGGTCATATGGTGTTTATGGTGATTGACTGGTATGGGCCACCACCCTTGTGGGATGATGGAAAATAAGGGTTCAATGAAATAACCCTACGGGGTAATATGTTCACGTGTGATGACTCCAAACATTGGGCTTCGAAAATGGGGTGCAACAACAGTGGTACCAGAGCGACTTGGTTTGGGAGTACCCTAGGTATGAAATGGGTAGTTTAGGACATAAAATAAACATGCATTATTTTAAATGAACAACTTGCATTGTTTTGAATTGTTTTACATGATTTGAAATTGTTTTGTATAAACTAAAGATTTTCAATGGTTTTAAATTGAACGAGTGATTATGCTACCTCGAAAAAGAACTTGGGGAGCTTTGACTTGATCTGGCTCTCGTCAAGGGAGCATGGATGAATCCTATGTCCCACAAGATGCGGGGACACAATCTGCTCCTGATTTTGAAGCACCCAATGTGCAACATTAAGTGCCAGCGCCTCCTCCTCCTATGTCTACCATGGATCCACGGTTCTTTTAAGCCTTTGCTCAGGCTTTCTCATATGCCATGGGCCAAGAGTCTCAAGTTCCAATACATGCTCCAGTGGAGAGGGTTGGATAGAATGAAAAGTTTCGCAAATATGGAGCTGTAGATTTTAGTGGGACTACAAATCCCGAAGAGGATGAAGCATGGTTAAAGAGGACCGAGAGAGTCCTAAATCAGATGAAGTGCTCTGACGAAGAGAAGTTAGATTAGGCAGTCAGCTTACTAAATGGGGATACGCTTCATTGGTGGGAGTTAGTGCTCCACAGTCAAGACACACCGTCGGTATTGACATGGAGGGACCTTTTGGAAGTTTTCAGGAGGAAATACTTCTCAAGAATCTATGTCAAAGAGAAGGCGAGAGAATTTCTGAATCTCACACAAAGAGATATGAGTGTGAGTGAATATGAGCTGAAGTTCACCAAGTTGTCATGATATGCGGACAACATTTTTGTCAATGAGGAGGATAAGTGCCTCAAGTTTGAGGGAAGACTTCATTTGGGGATTAAGGAGAAAGTCCCGATCCATAACTTCGATGACTATTAGCAGTTGGTGGATGCTACACTCTAGGTTGAAAAACTGGAGAATATAAGGAATGAAGTGAGCAGGAAGAGCAAGAATTGAGAGCAATCTTCTAAGAAGGGAATGAGTGCTCCAATGCCTGAGAGGAGTACAAGGAGTTACCACACATAGAGTGAAGTAGGAAGTAGTGGCCCTGCCAAGAACAAGCAAGCAAAGGCAGTTTCAGGGCAAGTCTCAAATGTGGGAGAAACTGGAAGGATGGGGAGGAGTTGATACACAAACCCCCAATGTGAGCATTGTGGGAAACTTCACAAAGGAAAGTTGATTAAGCCAAGTTTATCTTGTTAATTGGCTACACTTTCATCACTGTTTATGCACTCGTTGACTCCTAATTGATGACTTTTGTGCTTAAATTGGTTCCTCATAGCGAGCCCTTGTAATTTGCAATTTGTCAGTAAATTGTCACAATTTGATATTAAT
>JANVCQ010000006.1:26778296-26788539 GCA_025531925.1 Erythroxylum plowmanianum | reverse complement strand
TATGTTCAGTGGGATAACACCAGTTTAGATCCTTTAAGAGCACACTCACTGTAACCGTCCCACTCTTTTCACTCAATCTTTCTTAATTCATTTCAGATAACTTCAATTTTTGGTAGAGACTTAGAGAAAAGTATTAAGAATCCAATGGTTTAAGAATCAAGTCATTTGGAGTTCTAGGGAAGAAGTTATGATCAAAAGAAGCAACCATGTTTTTGACCTAAATCATACTAAACCTATTTCAAAAAAAATGGTCATAACTTTCTACACAAAACTCAGATTCAGATGTTCTTTATATGAGTAGAAAGAGGACTTCAAGATCTACAACTCTCATGAAGACCTTAAAGACCAATTCTATCATATAGAGGATCAAATTTGGATCAGAAAATGTTTTGACCAAACTGAGAAGATGCTGACGTCATGAGACGAATCGCTGATGTCATGAGACGAATTGGAAAAATGGTCATAACTTTATGTATAGAAATCGGATTCAGATATTTTTTTAGATGAATAGAAAGAGGACCTCAAGATCTACAACTATCATGAAGACCTGAAAGACCAATTCCATCGTTTTGAGGTTAGAAAATGGAACAGAAAGTGACAATGAATAGTAACTGAGACGATAGGATGAACAGTAATTGAGATGGTCAAACTGAGATGCAAAAAGTCAAACTAAGATGATAAATAGTAACTGAGACGATAATGACGTCATTCTAAGACGATGCTGATGTCATTTTGAGACGAAGCAAAAGGAGACAGTCAAACTAAGATGATGAATAGTAACTGAGATGATAATGACGTCATTCTAAGACGATGCTGACGTCATGTTGAGACGAAGCAAAATGAGACGGTCAAACTAAGATGAAAAAAGTTAAACTAAGACGATACAACCTCATAACTTGTAACTCTCATATCTTTCAACTCCGATATCCAAATTTTACAAACTTTATATCGTTGGAAAGCTAAAATAAAGATCTACAACTTTCCAGAAGGCAACTTTGCCAAAATCTATCCAGATCAAGTTTAGATTTTCTCCCAATTCTATCATCTGCTTTTTTCCCTTTCACTTTCTATCGTCTGCTGTTCTTCCTTTCACTTTCTATCGTCTGCTTTTCTTCCTTTCACTTTCTATCGTCTGCTTTTATTCCTTTCACCTTCTATCGTCTGCTTTTCTGCCCAGAACGTCTCCATTTATAAGGATCATAACTTTTGACTTCGATATCCAAAATTTTCATACTATATACCGTTGGAAAGATAAACGAAAGATCTACAACTTTTTAGAAGGAAACTTTGCCAAAATCTATTTATACCAATCCCAAATTTGCACTAAAGTCCGAAGATGAATTTTTCATTCATACACCAACGTACTACACCCAATATTTAACTTCGTGACAATTTTTGAGATTCTTAGAGATTGAACTAAAATTCTATGCCTTCATAAGAAATGTAGCCATATATCTCTAGTTTAATCCAAATCAAGAATCATCTCGTTTGGACAAATAGAGAAAACATTGTGGCTAAAATACTGAAGCATACTCAGTGAACATTTTCCAGATCAACTCTTTATTTCAAAATCTTTCCTTACACAACTCATACCCATATCACCTTTTTGTACTCTATACACTCTTCATTCTTAACTTCATTTCAGATCAAAGTCATCCATAAAGAAATCATAATCCATGAATAATTATGAACACGAATAACAGAACATACACGTATGTACATATCCTTTATCAATTTACTCTTGTCTATCATTTCCTAGTTCAAAAACTTTCATTCAAGAGCTCTTAACTCGTGACTAATCACCAAAATTTCTCATTCGATAGTTCTGATCTTTTACGAAAAGTTCGGGGTCCAACAAAGTCGCTGTTGATAAGATTAAATTAGTTAAGCAGAGACTTAAAGTAGCTCAAAACAGAATGAAGAGCTATACAAATTCACATAGAAAGGAGATGAAATTCGAAGTTGGAGACAAAGTGTTTCTTAGAGCTTCTCCATAGAAAGGGGTTTTGAGATTTGGTAAGAAGGGCAAACTCAGTATGAGATACATAGGCTCTTATGAGATTACTGAGAAGATCGGGCCTTTAGCCTATAAATTAGCTTTGCCATCAGAGTTATCTAAGATTCACAATGTCTTTCATGTATCAATGTTGAGGATATATCGGTCGGACCCTGCACACATAGTTCAACCTTCAAAGGTTCAATTAAGGGACGATTTGACTTATAAGGAGAAACCAGTGGAGATCCTATATTCAAAGGAAAAGGTTTTGAGGAACAAGACTGTGAGGCTGGTTAAAGTTCTATGGAGAAACCAATCTACAGAAGAGGCCATATGGGAACCCTTGGAAGCCATGAGGGAGAAGTATCCACACCTTTTCAATGTCTCAGATAAGAATTTCGAGGACGAAATTCTTTAAGAGGGGGAGAATTGTTGGACTCCAGAAAATTTTTCTTTAAAAGTAAACATGATTTAAAATAATTTTGGAGTTTTGATAAATTTAATTTTGGAACAATACTTATGTCAAGGTTAGTAGGTTTTGTTGAATTGGTAAGTGGAAATTAAAGTGTTAATATAATAAAGATATTCAAGGACATTTTTGAGAGATCACTTTAGCATAGAGGAACATAAGCTTATAATTAAGGATAAGATGGACTTTTTAGGCTCATTAAGGGTAGGAATGGGAAAGGAATGTGTTGCTTTGCTTATAAAGAGGAGAAAAACGTGAATTGAAGAAAGAGAGGAGGGAGAAAACGAAATTAAGAGAGAGAGGAGAAAGGTTTTGGTGAAAGAAGGAAAGAAGAGAAATCAAACTTGTTAAGGTGGGTTAGCCATCTTTCCTTCTTGCTTTATTAAAGGAATGAGTGGTGTTGTGGAAGAAGGAGTTAAAAAAGAAAAGAGTTAGTGTAGAGAATGGAAAAGTTGGTGTGGAAAGAAGATGGAGTAAGAGAACCCAATTGATTTTTAGGGTTCCTAAACTAGGTCTGGGTTTTCTAACCTAAATGGGTTTTGGGTAGGTTAGATTCGAGTTCATTTTGTGTTTGGTTGAAATTTTTGTAATTTTTGAAGTTTTTGAGTTTTATTGGAATGTTGTTTTGAGTGGAACCTTGGTTATTGTAGGGAACCAAGGAAATCCTAACCAAGATCAAGGGGAAAGGCAAGCTTAACTTGGTTTTCACGAGCTATCTAGGTGGGTAATGTATTTATAGTTATTGTGTGATTGGGCAAATTCTTGCCTATATGTAGATATGTGTTAGATTGTTTAAATTTGACTTATTGAAAATACCTGATATCTTTTATAAAATTAAATTATGATTTTGATCAATGTTATGCCCTTGAATTGTATCATGGCTTTTTGATTTGAATGGAAAGAAGAAAGAGCATGAAAAGTATGTAAGTATAAAGGCATTTTGGTAAATGATTATGAGCATGATTATGTTCTTCTGTTTGGGCGAGAGTGGAAACATTCTGTTCGTCATGTGCACGTTGACAAGAGCCTTCTCCCGGTTGCTCGCTTGTGGCATATGAGCTCCAAAAAATGGACTCATTCTGTTCATGGGGTAAATTTTAGTTTCCTCATTCTATTTCATGGAACCCTCAAGCCATTTGTGGTGCATTGCATTTTAAATTGTCAAGTATGAAGCATATTGAGTGTTATATGTTAGGAGCTAAATTTGATAAATGTTTATACTGCTTGAATCAAGTATAAATGCTAAAATTGCTAGACATATATATACATATGCTTGGCTTTGGTTGATTGCTAATGGCTATGAATATATTAGCCACTGAGCTGTGTAGCTCACCCCACTCCCTCTTCAGGTCCAGAACAAGAAGGTTAGCAATCCTTGCAAGGCATCGGAAGATCCAAGATATTAAAAGCTTTGTAACTAAGTTAGCTCAGTCACTTTTGGACAGCTCCGTAAGCATGTTAAACATTAAGCATCTTACACACATTGTAATTGTGTTAAGCTTTTGTTTTAATGTCAATTTGTAATTAAAGTTATGTATGAGCTTTTGGTTGTTTTGGTAAAAGAGTTAGAACTGAAAAGTTCCTCAAGTTTATGTGCATATTTCCTTGTAGTTATTCATTTCAAAAATCCAAGTCTGTTATAGGTGTAAAAATTGTGTGCCTACTTCGGGGGCAAATTTGGGCTTAATTAAGGCCAAATTAGTCAAAATTGTCTTCTGAAAAGTGTAGCTTATCCTTCTAGCTTTCCAACGATATATAGCATAGCAATTTTGGACTTCCAGGCTGAAAGTTATGGTCCTTGTAAAGGAAGAAGTATCTTCTATCTTTTGTTTCTTCTGTCTTTTTTTTCTTCTGTGATGACGTCATCTTCTTCTGTATGACATCATCTTCTTCTGTGTTTTGCTTCGTCTATGTTTTGCTTCTTCTGCCTTTTGCTTCGTATGTGTTTTGCTCCTTCTGCCTTTTGCTTCTTCTATGATGACGTCATCTTCTTCTGTATGACATCATCTTCTTCTGTGTTTTTCTTCGTCTGTGTTTTGCTATCTTCTGTCTTTTGCTTCGTCTACCTTTCGTTCCTTCTGAGTTTTGCTATCTTCTGTCTTTTTCTCCTTCTGTCTTTTCGCTTTTTCTATGCCTATCTTATGTTCCACTTTTGGCCCTTCGAAAGGTAGTATCTGTCCTTGAGGTCTTTATGAAAGTTGTAGACCTTAAAGTCCTCTTTGAAACAGTCTAAAGAATGCATTAACCCGAGTTATCTAGGGAAGTCTTGCTGAATGTCCCAAAATAGGTATAATATAGTTGAGGGAATGTACTGCTTCTGAGTCTGATTCCAAATGCTGGACTTCGGAAGCGAGGTCCAGCAACTTGCTATCATTATGAGGGTTTCAATGGTTTTGCTTGTTACCGATTATAAGACTGCTACTCACGAGCTTTAAGCTCACCCTCATTCTATCTCCCTATCCAAGTGATGAGTAAGAGATCAACTAAGTCAAAAGTCAAGGCATCACTCCAGTTTGCATATTTTTGTTTTTGAAGCTAGATTATGTAAAACAAGGCTTTAGTCGTATTTTGAGCAATTATTGTTTTTGTAAAATTTTTATTTTTGGATTATGATGTAAGTGGCTTGAAATTCCCACTAAAGTGTTGTAAAACTCTTGTCTTTGATGTTAATGAAATATATATACATTATGTTTTGTTCATGATTTCCAAAGTCTTTATTTTGCATTTTCAAGCTTTTCATAGGGGTAGGAATTGTGTACTGAATATAGGGGGAAAATTGTACTAATCTAGATAGAATTAGACAAAATTGTCTTCTATAAAGTTGAAGCTTATTCTCTTAGCTTTCCAACGCTATAAATTGGTATAGGAGTTGAGAGATATAGGAGTTGAGAGATATGAGCGTTATAAGTGATGATGCTGCATTTGGTGATGATGAGAGTTTGTGTATGTTATGAGTCATTTGAGTTGGGATTTGGAAGTTTAATGGACTCAAATTGGTAATTGAATGTTTAAGAAGTGTTATTGCATTAGAAGAAGTGAAGTTGGGAAGATTATGAATGAATATGGTGTTAGAATAGATGTAGGAACCTTTGGAGAGGTTTGGGATCACCAATATCTGTTAGACGGACTTTAGGTCCGTTAAATGGACCTTCTCGGATCTGGGAGGACCCCCAACATTGCCAATGTCATGTCTATTAAACGGACCTTCTCAGGTCAAAAATGGCCCCTAACCCCATGTATAACCGTTAGGCGGACATGTACACTGTATAGCTATAGGAAATTTGCTTTTTCGACCACTTTTGGAGGTGGAATCTCACTTTTAGGTCTCTATGAAAGTTGTATATATAAAAGTATTCTTTCAAACCATCCAAGAATGAACTCAATCCAAGATTTCTAGAGAATGTTATGCCAATTCTTCCAAGATAGGTACAATATGATTGAGGATATAAACATGAATGAATCTTTTGGCCATAACTTCATCATCCGACCCCCAAATGAAGTTATTCTTGAAGAAATGGTTTCCTAACACATTTTCTACGCTTTCATAAAAATTGGTAGCTTTTGGTTTTGATCTGAAAAAGATAGATGGAAAGATAGTGAGAGTCCGATTAAGAGAGCATGATTGGGGTATGAACATACTTGGGCTTCTTAAGCATAACTTCATTTATAGAGCTCCATTTAAGATGGTTCTTGCTTCAATTTAAACTAGAGACTTAGAGATACAATTGTCTTGAAGAGGTCATATGGTGTTTATGGTGATTGACTGGTGTGGGGCACCACCCTTGTGGGATGATGGCAAATGAGGGTTCAATGAAATAACCCTACGGGGTAATATGTTCATGTGTGATGACTTCGAACATTGGACTTCGAAAACGGGGTCCAACAGGGTATTCATGATAAGGTGTTTATTTTCACATTAAAAGGTTAGATGAATATTTGAACAAGCCTTTAAATACTCTTGTGTTAGTTTAAAGTTAGTGTTTTTCTTTTCTATCACTAAGGGTTATAAAAAATTTAAAAGTTAAATCATCTATCTCTTGTATGTTCATTTTATGCATTATATTAAATTTTGTGGATTAGGTGAAAGTTTAAAGGATTATGGAGTTAAAATTAAATTGATTCATAACTTGACGTAAGTAGCTAAATACCTAGCAAATTAATGAACTTTGCAACTAAATAAATTATAAAGATTTTGAATAATCTAAGGGATTTGTTAAATTCTTTCTTGGAGTTGCAACCTATTTAAAGATAAAGTGATGAAATTGATTTTCTTGAGGGTAAGCAAATGCTCAAAGGTGGAAAATTTTGATAAGTGCTAACTAGACTATGCTTAACATAATTTTGAAAGCATTTTTCTTATATTTGGATTATTTTTATAAGATTTGATATGTAATATAGCTTATATGTTGAACCAGGCCTTGTTTTAGCTCCCAAATAAAGAATGGACAAATTTAGGCAAGTTTTGACATGTTTTTATAAGAAAGATTCGAAACATGGTCCATAATATGTATCTATATTCAATCTTTGTACATAGTTAAGCAATATAGGTCTAAAGTGAATTTATGTTAGGACCCATATTGGTAGTGGATTTTATAAAAGGATTTAGGTTTTTTGCAAGGTGAGTGATACAGGTCTAACATAGGTCTGTGTTAGAACTATGTTGGTCATAGTGTATGAAATTTTTTAGGGTTTTTTAGATATAAAAAGATTAAGGGAGAATTAGACATAAGGGAGTTATAAGAAAACCAAACTAGAGTATCTTGAGATAAGAAAGTAGCAATTTTGGGGAGAAAGAAGGGATTTTTATTATGATTTAAGTGAAGAATTTTAAGATATCAAGATCAATGTAAATGAATTCTTTTTTTTTTGTATTCTTTCTTGTTTGTTCTTGGTTTTCTTTATACTAGTATTGAAATATATTCAGATGGGATAAACCCTAGAACTATTTACTTAGATTCATTCTTTTATTTTAGATTGATTCATTTTATTTTAGATCAAGTTATCTTATAAATTATTCATGATTACTTCTTGTGTTTGGATTGAAATTTGATAGTGTTTCGATTGAATTTTAGATTCCATATATAAAAATTAAGAAATGATATTTATGAATAGACAATGACATGAATAATAAGAGTTGCATGGAATCTTATAAGTAGGATCTACAAATTTTTTAGGTTAGAGACAAATATCAATGATTTCTTAATTTTTATAATAGGATCCTATAAATCTTTTAGGTTAAAGACAAATATAATACATAATTCATAAAACAAGTTAATGTGTTCTTAAGATTTTTATTAGCAAGATATTTCAATAATTCAACTTATAAATGGGAGCTATATTTCTTAAGAAAGAATATGGTTGTAACTTTGAAATTTTTACCAAACCAAAAGCTTATTGCTAATAATTGAATAAAGATAAATTTAAGCATAGAAACATTCTAGAAGGATTCTACTTTTAGATTTTAATTTTCTATTTATTGCTTTATTCTTGTTCTTTGCTTTTGTTAGTTATTTTAGATTACTCATTTTAACTGTTAACTGGTTATTTTAAATCAATCATTCATTTTGTTAGATTATATAATAAAAAATAATTATTACTAGTACTTGTAGCTCACATAAGAATAATAATCAGATTCAATATAGCATATTATAAGAACAATACGTGCACTTTTGTAATTGTGATTATTTCATGTGTTAGATAGGATTTATTTACTTGGTATTTGGTACCTTTATAATGTGTTTTACATAAATTTTGTTATGTTTTTATATATTTAGTTTACTCTTATAGGTGACTGAATTTAAAGGATAAATGCACGATTTAGTATTCTATAGTTTTCTAATTTTGTAGAAGAATTTGGGACCTAAATTTAACTTAAAGAGGGAAAAAGTGGAGAAGTTGAAAGAGAAAAGCATAACAAACACTAAAACTTGAAGCATAACAAGCAACTTTCTTTCGTGAAGTTCTTATATGTTGAGATACAATACCAGGTCGATAGTGGATATGAATCACAACCAACACTAGAATCATATTTATTTTATAGATAGAAATGGCAAAATTGATACGAACTATGAAGCATGCTAAGCATTAGTTACATAGTAGTCAACCAAGAGCAAATGAAGTCAAACAAGATCGAATTCGGTCTTAGATTTATAATAAACATCGATTCTCATACTTGATTGATATGATTATGGAATTCTTCAAGTTTAAGTTACTCAAAGCACTATTTTTGTAATCCTCGCTATAGATAGTTGTACTATAATTAATATAGCGGACTCATATTAGATTTTTATTGGACTTCTCTTAGATATATACCCATCCTTAACATATTTTTTTAGGATTCCCTTATAATTTCTTTAAATTAAAGAATTTCACTGTTTAATTCTAAAGGATTATCTTACAATGGAAACATTGTTTCTAAATACAAAGCATTACTACTCTATTTCACATAACAACTCTATCAGTGGATCTTAATTTCCCATATGCCATCTAATCCTCATTAAAAAGCTAGCATCCAAATGAGCTTTGTGAGCCTATAAAATTTATTTAATCCACTAAAAGTATTATAATCATACTTGGCCTATGAACATTTTATAATTCTTTTCTCTCCAAATTGAATAAACACAACAGTGAAAGAAGTTCTAAAGAAGTAGCTATTTTGAGGATTCATTTAGACTTGTTTAGAGATTCTCCAAATTCTCTTAATTTTTAGTAGATTTTCTCTTACTTTCTAATTAGTTCTTTTACGTAATTTTTGGTTTTGTTCCATCAAGGAAGAAGGTTTGGAACAAGGATTGAAAAAGCTACAGACAATTTCTCTCATTTTTTTTTCTTATACTCTTTTCTTTTATGAAGGGATTTATTTGTTTATTTATTTATTTATATTTAGTAGCTAGAAACCTTAGTTAGAGTTAGGGATATAATTTAATTATTTACACATGGTTTGATTATTTATTGGTTAAATTTATTCTCTTTAATCTTAATTATTGAATTTGTGATTGGATAATGTAGATTTAATCATAGGAATTGTGTGATGGACTGACAGATGAAGTATGATTTGTGCACTAGGAGAATAAACACTTTAATACTAGAGAAATATGATATCTTATACTTTATTGATAACTAAATATCTTAACTATATTTAATAAGTTTGATTAGGTTAAATTGCACACCAACAGATGGTAGATACTTTAGGTTAATTATTATTTCAACCTAAACAATCAATCGTATGGATACCGCTATAAGTGAACTTTGAATCCCTAACAATTTTTAATTTCTTTCATTATTTTAATTGCAATCAACTAAGGCTAGTTGGATTTAATACTACTTTTATATTAGATCGACAATCTGGAATATCTCCAAGTTTATTTAACTATTTATGATTGATTATATTTGCTTGCAAATATAAAAAAATATATCAAGTTAATCTTTAGTATAGCTCAGAAAGTATGCAATCAGTGTCATGTGGGAATGAATTAAGGTTTTGCTCATATAGCTATAATAGTGAAGTAGGTATTTATACTTTATGTATTTTTATTTTTTCTTAGTTGGTTTATGTCATTATGTTTTAATTATGATTTAAAGTTATGAACCTAAGGAAAAGTATGTTGGAACCCCTCCCCGGTGAGTCGCGGGCCCGACGTCCTACATGACATCTGGACGTGCATCCCATGAGGGAGGGATTCCTCACCACACAAGGAACCTCAAATCGAACGTATTTTAATGTCAGCCAAACAAATTTTGATAATTTTACCCTAAGTTTTCTCCAAGAAAATTGATCT
>JANVCQ010000006.1:26757121-26778196 GCA_025531925.1 Erythroxylum plowmanianum | reverse complement strand
TCTTATAAACCTTAAGCCCAAACACCTAAACAAACTTCCTAAATTAACCCTACACCAACTTATGCCTTTAATTTCTACCAACTTATTAAAAATCTAATTTTAACTAAATTCCTCCAATTAATTTCTATAAATTAAGCACTAAAATCTCAAATTATTCTAACTAAAAGAAATTAATCAACCTAAACCTCAAAATAAAGAAAGCATGTTGCAAGCGAATCGGGGCCCAACAAAGTATGGGGACTAGGTAGATTATTTGTTCGACAAAGTTAGATAAATATATTTTAAGGAACCCCTAAATAGAAATACCTTAATAGTTAGTTTTTTGATATTTGAGATTATTTTTATTATAATTTAAAGATTTGTTGACTTATATGATTGATGAGTTTGGTTAAATTAAATTCTATATGGATGGATGGTAGTTGCCTAGTTATACGTGTGTATATGTGTGTATGTGTGTCTCGTCAAAGGGTACAGATACTTTAAATTAATTATTATTTTAACCTAAATAATTAATTGGGTATGATAATTGGATATCTATATAAGTGAATTTCAAGTCCTAAACATTTGTTTATTTGTTTTTTTCTCCATTAGTTTAGTTGCTTTGAATTAGTGGATTGTTAGTTTAATTAGCTTAAATCAACTCTCCTTATTTTATTTAGTTTTCGCATTTAACTAAGATTAATAGGATTTAGAACTAGTTTTATATGGAAACAAGACTCTGGATATCTCTTATTTAGACGATTGGCTTTAATACGCTTGTAGATATAAAGAATAGATAAAATGGATCTTTAGTATTATTTAGAAAGCATGCAATCGAGAATCATGTATGCACGGATGCTAAGGCTTTTGCTCGTATAGTAATAAAAGAGTGGAGTAGGTATTTATACTTTTATTTTATTTATATTCTCTTTTTATGGTTAGCGAACGTTATTATGTTCCAATTGCGATTTAAAGTGATGAGCCTACGGAATAGTACGAGGACTAGGCAAATAATTAGTAAGACAAGGTTAGAAAAAATTATTTTAAAGAGAAATGAACGATGTGGAAATAAGGAGAAGATGGGATTTATTTTTGATTAAATAAATCAATTTCAGATAGATTAGTTTGAATTTTTGTACTCATTTTTGAAGTTTATTTGTACTTATAAGTATCATGGCATAATGAATAAACATGTGCGACTAATTTTCATCCTGCTTAATTACTAAACATGTCAATCGTGATCTTTATCTTAGGCGTTTTCACAATAATCGTACAAATTGGAGTCCCAAGTGTATATGAGAAAAAGACGAAGAAAAGAAGTCTTTATTAATACTAATACTAAGAAAGAGCATCTCTAATACAAACTTAAGCAAAATTTAGAAAGAGCATTTCTACTTGAAAACTCTTAATTCTACCAAAATTTCATCAAGCGGAGGTGAACATATATCGAAACTCTTATATCGCTCTTGGTATATTATGGATGTAATATTAGCTACTACTTAAGTGAGTAACTCCCTGAACGCCACTGTTATAGTGTGGTGGTAATAGAAACATGTATGTAGCAATAATGAAGTAATAATGAAATGGAGATCAAACAGGGACCCATGGGGGGCCAAGAAGAGAGAATTGAATCATTCCATCATGATGACCCCATAACCTGATCAGGCTAATAAGTAGTGCCTGTGATACTATGGGCCAGGACCCTACGAGGGAAGATGAATCGGAAGAGAGGACAAGTAGATAGGCATTTGGGAAGAGCAGCGGTAGATTCCAAAATTGTGACACAGTAACTGTGATAGCACGTAAAAGTGTAACAACATCATTCTACCATTCACACACATATAAATACAACATACTATAACGCAAAATAGGACAATACCAGCACATGAGTACTTTACATGGCAGCTTGTAAGAAAGAGGCATATTGGAAATAATTCACAACAAAAAGGCAAGGGTAGAGTAGGGATTATATAGCATGGTCATGGGAGTCTGAGCAACTAATACTATATAGGTGTCCGTACGGGAACCCACGTATCTGTGGGGAAGAAAAAAACAGAAAAGAAAAAAGAGGGAATGTTGACAAAGAAAAGGGTAAGGGAGCAGAGGGACGAGAGGGGCAGTTCGGATTGAGAATAAGTGTGAAAGGCACGAGACGGACATGAGAAGGCCTAAAAATAAATGAGAAGGGTAAAGAAGAGAGTGATGAGGCTTATGATAGGCCTCATGATCGTCACGTCGTTTTTCATTTGCTACTCCCAATGTCTTCCTCCCAGAATTCCACGCTTCTCCCTCTCAACTTTTTTTAACTTTTGTCCTCTGCCACCACTACTACTACTTCTCTCAAAATTGGCCTAGTCAACCTCATGTCTTTGCTCTCTCTTCGCTTCATGTCTTTGCTCTCTCTTCGCTTTTCTTGTTCCTTACTAAACCAACACATACACCCTGTAATCTATCCCTTTCTCTATCTACATTGCAGTAGAATGATCCATCCCCATCTCAATCTCAAATCAAATGCTACTACTGTTTCATCTCTCAGCTACCAACACCTTTATTATTAAGCATCAGTTTTATGCTATATATGACCATCGTCTATTACCCTATGTTATAAAGGTAGGGACTTGCCATTTTCAACCACCTCCATACTATTCCCTTGCATGCTCTCCATTCCTGTTCCTTCTATCACCTCGTCTCACATTTCCCTCCAAGGTAAAAGGAGATATAGATTGAAAAAGAGACTACAAGATCTTTCAAACAACCTCCCTTTACTTCTCTTTCTTGTTTTATTATTCGTTTCTGCTACATGCTCTAACACCCTATGCTCGTCCTCTTTTCATACCATCACTTTTACATTCAGACCTCAAACTCAAACAAAATCCTTTTCCTGTCATAGTCAGAAGTAGAGAGCTACATCATTACTCGTATCAAAATGTGGATGATGGGCTATAGCGACGGTGGCGAGTTCAACATGTCTGATAACTTCCATGGCAGGAAGCTTAGGCCTCTCATGCCAAGGCCAATGCCTTCTACCAACAACACTCCATCTTCTAGCCCTTCTCGGGTCGGCCGTCTTCATGGCACTGATTTCTTATCACTAAATCAACATCTGGGTATGCATGTTTCTTATTTATCTCCCTGTTAAGGATTGAGTTCCTATGAACCTATCTCAGGATTGCATCTTGCTTTTGATGTCACTCATGTTGCAGCAACAGTGTCTGATCAAGGGAAAAAAGATTATAACACACAACCAGTGGTCGTGAGCTCGAGATGGAATCCAACACCAGAGCAGCTCAGAACCCTTGAAGAATTATACAGACGAGGGATAAGAACTCCATCAGCTGATGAGATTCAACACATCACTGCGCAACTTCGAAGATACGGAAAAATTGAAGGTAAGAATGTTTTCTACTGGTTCCAAAATCACAAAGCGCGAGAGAGGCAAAAACGCCGCCGTCAGATGGAATCTGGTCCTGATGATCAGCAACAACGCAATGACAATAATGAAATCATGGAAAGGAAAGAGTTAGGTAAGCAACAAAACCCTTTTTCTAGTACCGTAGCTTACTTATTCCAAATCTTTGCCTCGAAAAAGAGAAAGGTGTTTTGTTATGTGTGGCTTTTTACAATTATTCCATTTTGTTGTTAGTTAGACATGTTTGATGTATTGCTTTTTAGCGCTACATTTGTTTGTTTTAGGAATGTAAAGTTGCATTCTTTTTGTTTTTCTTTTTGTCTACAGGGGCAAGTAGGACAGGCTATGAAGGTGAACAGACCAAGAACTGGGCACCCTCTACAAACTGCAGTACATTAACAGAGGTCCATTCTTTGTCTTTCTCAATAGACCAAGGCCCCCCCTTTTCGACCTCAGATTCCCATACATGTTTTTTTTTTAATATAATCCCCAAAAAAATATCGGTAAAAAAAAACAATTAACCTTTGATAACGAGCTTATGATTACCAAGGTCAAATCTTTTTTAAGGTTATGAGGCTAAAATAAAAAAAGTTAATACATGCAGGGAAGAGAGGAGAAGCTACGAAAGCTTTATTTGTTGGCAAATGAAAAAGGTTTAAAAGCTGCTTTCCTTCCTTTCTGTCGGGTCTGTTGTTTGTAAAACTTGCTGGATCTCTTCGGGTCCTGCGCTCAGTATTTGTGCTATATGGGCACCCCATGTATTCCCATGAAAATGAAATAGAGGCACCTTTTATAGTGAAAAGGCAAGAATAACCCTGTTAATGCACAGCTCAAAAAAGTAGAGAGCTTGTAAATGCCAGCTAGTTGCTTGATTACTCTAGTCATTTCACAAAATGAAGAGTGGCCTAACGTGTAAGAAAATTAGGAGCATTCAATTCATATTTTGATTACTTTGCATGGGTGATTAATAAATTCCAGGAATCTGCTTCAATACAAAGGGCAACAAAAGCAGGAGTAGCTGCAGAATGTAGAGCAGAGGGGCTGATCCAGTTAGATGGAGAATCCCAGCAAAGGAAGAGCTTTATTGAAAGGAATGCCACGTGGCAGATGATGCAGTTTCCTTGTCCATATCTTACCACCCACCACCACATAAACACTACCACTAGTATAACACCAACTACTCCTGCTCCTACTATTACTACGACGGCAACCCCAGCAGCAAGAACACAAGCACCAACAATAAGAACAATGGACCAAAACCTCATTAAGGCTAATGACATCAACAGCTTTATATCACCTTACGAAGAATATGGGCACGGCTATATGCAGTTCAATAACAGTACTGCAATCAATGAAGAAAATGGTTTTTGTGATGAGTCTCAAACCCTTCAACTCTTTCCTCTTCACAGCTGCGTTGATGATGTTAGTGACATCAGTAACGAGAAAGAGACTGAAATGCCACTTTCTGCAGCCATGAATGCCAACTTGGCTCCTCACCAGTTTTTTGAGTTCCTTCCATTGAAGAATTAGTTGACATTTTCCTTTATTATATGAACTCATTGCTCTGTATGTAGGGTGATGGGTTGGCTCCGGATTTTGTATGTTGTTGGAAGTTGGGATCTTTTATCTGGTGTAGTTGGTGTTAAATTACACGGAATTGGTGCAGTGGTCCACTGCGGAAATGAAAGAATGGGATTTTCCTTAAAATGCACATGGACCATGTTGGTTGGATCAATGAAACTACATTTAAGGGAATTTCAAAAAGGCTAATGTTGACAGGTTTAGGCAACTGAATATGCGTGTGGTTAGTTTGTGAATAAGAGAAAGTAAGTTGTGTTCTCCAACGAAGAGATCTAAAATAGAACTGGATGTGAAAGTTTGATGTTGAAACTAGGGATCTAAAACGGGAATTTTCTGTGGAATTGACTTTGATGTTGAAGTGACAATGGATTTAGTTTAGAGAGTATTTTTGTTCTTGGGTGGCAAATTTAGCATATTATATGGCTGCATCTGGTATTATTACACTCAAACCAACTTCAAAATCTAAGATGAGGAGGAAAGATCAGCCAGAAAGTTAATGGTATAAATGATAATACAATAGAAACATAAAGAAAAAGAGCCAATATGTTTTGTGAGTTCTAATTCAATATTGTTAATTACAGCATATATATTCAAACTTGGATTTTATATTAATTCAAAAATAGATGTCTTTTTTTAAGATAATTAAGTTTGTTTTGTTGGCAAAGTATTATGAATCCATTAATAAGATAATTATATTTTTATATTTTGTAAATTAGAGTTCTTTAAGTTCATTTTTAAATACTGTTTATTTTTTTTAAAAAAAAGTATCCATTATAAAGTTTTGTTAGCTATTGAAGACATTAGACATGACTTTCCCTATACAGTTTATGTCTAGACTTTAGAGCTTGAACGTAATTTAGTTGAGATGGGATTCTCTATCCAATATTATCCTGTTTTATTATGTCCCATGGAATCTCAGCCATTTATTTTGTGGGACCCATGTGAGACCCATACGGGATCCACGCAGGATCTACATAAATAAATAGCTGAGATTCATTGGACAGAATAAGACAGGGTAATATTAGACAGGGGATCTGGACTCAATTTAGTTGTGTGTAATATATACTAGCAGTTTTGTCTAAGAATTACTCAAGTTTTATATTTACGCTGATCCTGAAATCTGAGATAGCAATAATAATGTAGGGTTGGGGCGCAAGGACAAGTGAGAGAGATAAAAGTAAATTTATGTGCGTTTTTAATAAAGACTAGAGGGAAAGACAAAAGTAGAAGAAAAAGATGGGGGGTGATGGAATTAAATGCTTAACATAGTGAAGGCGGTGACATGGGCTCGTATCGTATCTGAAAGATGATGGTCTCTTGCTCGGCAATAAGCATTGTATCTCACACCTCCTTTTTGGTCTGCAACTTGGCTGAACCATATCTACGATCTATGTGTACTAGCAGCAGCAGCTAGCAGACACCAGTGTCTCTCTTCCATAGTCATGTGTTGCTTTCTTTCTCTCTTTCATGCATGCTAACTTTTGCTTGAAATTAGGGCTCACAGTTCAAACTGTTCCAAGTAACATATGCAAAAAGCAAAAGTCAAATGCAAGCCTAAAAGCTTCTCTCTATGCTCTCCTCCTTCTCTCCTCTCTATCTCCATCAATATTCCTTCTTTTAATTTTTCTTTTTTTTTTAATATATACTCCTACTTCAGAGTCCGGATATTTATGAATCTAATTCTCGTATATATACACACTATACCTACAATACAAAATTATAGTTGTCACCCTGCCAAATAAATACACAAGAGGTAACATAAGCAACATCCTTAAACAGGGGAAACCACCAAAAGAAACAATCAAAAACTTGTATACTCATATATCTGGCTGTTTTTGCTTCTTAATGTTTTCTCTCCCTTTTCTATACAAAGTTTTGTCCATTTAACTAGGCATCGCAAACTAGAGATCCTCAACATTGTGGAATATTTAAAACAAGCTACGCGAAGTTAATTTGGACCCATACATTCAAGAATTTCCTGTGAGTTTGCTTGTAAATTAATTAGAAGACATAGGGGAGCTGTTGAGGAATTTGATTTGCAGTTACGTATAAATTGATTCTTAAGATACTTCTAAATTACAGTAGCATTCATAAAAGAAGAATGAGAGTTAAACATCTACTGATTATTGATTTGGTATATACTGTGAAGGTGATATTGTAACATTCTAAGAGCTTGATGTATTTTTTTGGAAATTTTTTAACTTATGATGAGTGTTTTATAGAAAGACCAAAATTATATTAAAACTCCTAGTCATTTTCCTGAATAATTATTTATACCATATTCTTTTGTTAACAAAAAGAGATCTAAAATTATATACATATATCCTAATCAAGCCATTGTTTGTGAGTATTTATGATATGAACTAAGGGGAAGAAAAACTATTTCTGAGCTGTTACATCTGATTGTTTCTAAGTCATCAATCCCATCTATTTCTGGTTTTAACTTTAATATTAAACTAGAGTTGACTTGATATGAGACAGACAAGCGTAGGTAAAAACCAGATATTGGTAAATTTACATTTACCTTCACGCAATTACAAAATATCTATTCCATATCTATGTATATGTGAAGAATAGTCGTATCAGAAACTTTAAGAGATAAAGTATAAAAAAATTTGAGAATTTGGCAGTAAACTGTAAGGAATACATATCTGATATATCAATTCAGCAAATAACTTTACCCAATAAGTGTTATATTGAACACTATCTTCCAACGTGTTTGTGTCTTGTAATTCAGAATAGTAAGCATTTCCCTACTTATTATTATTATTATTATTATTATCTTCTTTACTTATTATTATTATTATTATTATTATCTTCTTTATCTTTTAATGATTTTTTGACCTCGTTTATCTTTATCTCTTTTTTTAAACGGAGGTCATGCATAAACAACTTCTCTATTAGTTAAAAGTAACGTTGTGTATTATTAGACCTTTTCAGATCTCATATATTAGTGAAATTTTTACTCTATTGTTGTAATTTGTCTAATTAAAACCATCCAATGACTAATGACTTAATTTAAAACTTTTTTAAAAACATTTTTGTATGTATGTATATCTGACTCAATGTGCTTAACAAATTTATCTGTCCCTTAAGTACTAAATTGCTTGTCTAAAAGATGCCTTATTAAGCTAACTTTACATGATTGTAACCAGATACTTTCTGACAAATATGGGAATAAAGAATACATGTTTATGTTACTGAAATATGACGAGCTTATGCTGATGTAGTATTTAAGGCCTAATATTGTGACTTAAAAGTATCATTAGCATTATTCTTTAACTACTAAAGGCTCGTATTAAGACCATAAGAGATTTATATTTCTATCGTTCTACATGTAACATGAATGCCCTGTTACCCCTTTTTACCAAGTACTTACTGTCACGTAGTGCAGCCAAATACCCACTAGACATTCTAATAACCCAAAACACAACAGCCAGAGTCCTTCATGACGCATCACGAACGTACTTGAATGGAATGGCTGGGTAAGTTTGACTTGAACTTCAACTATTCTGTAATCTGCAAATTCTGCTTTAGTGCCCCGTCAGTAACTAGAGGATAACTTACCTGCCAAGTGATTCCATTCATGAATTCGTGGTGATTCCATTCATGAATTCGTAATAGAGGGGCGATACACACGCACATTTACATATACATATACATGTACATATAACAAGATAGGTTTAATTGCATTAACATCCCCACGATTTTATTTTTAAAGAAGTTTTATGTAATCTATAAAGATACTAAAGAAATTTGTATGACTTAATAATCAACTAAATATGTTATTTCTTAATATCTTTTAATAATTAAAATATGAATTTGTGTTCATTACTGTCAAAACAAAATTAAGCAATAATTGAAGTTTAAATTGAAATATTATGCTTCTATTGCAATTATTATATGGTAAGAATCTATTGGACTAATTTCAGATTGTAAGGAATTTTTTAATGACAATATTAGAAAAAACTCGCTCAATAATATTCTTTTTTTCTGTTTGGAGTAAAGTACAAAATTTTATCGCATAAATACATATATATACATATATATATGTATATATATATATACATGTATATATGTACATATATATATGTACATATATATATACATGTATATATGTATATATATATATGTACATATATATATACATGTATATATATATATGTATGTATATATATATATATATACTAAATCTTAGAATCTTTATAGATTCCTTTTGGACTTGTGCCACTTAATGGAAAAAAAAAGGTCATCAACCCATAAGCGACTTATTTCCATTGCCTTTTTCTTTTTTTTTTTTGTGTCCAAGTTAGATTTTTCTTTTTTATTGCTTTCGGTGCAGGTTTGAATCTTCTATTAAAGCCTTCTTACTCATCCAACAGATCATAAATATAAAATAGACTTTAGTGTAGACGAAGTTCAAAATGTTTTGTTTCGTTAAAATTCAAACTTAAATGGAGCTTGTCTACCTATGGCTATTCACTTATCCTGTTGAGGTTGTAAAGTTTGTGTAGCTACTTGTAACTTCCTCTTTTGCCTTATAAAAAATTTCATTTTATTTACCCAAAAAGAAAAGCAAGAAGCAGCAACTAATTTGAAAACTTTTTGCGAAGGAAGGCCCGCTAGCTGTTTGTGATGAAAATTTTGTTTTTATCCTTCAAGGATTAGTCTCTATCATCACTGTAATGTGGCTTGAAGAGATCATAAAGAAGCATACAGTGAATTGGAGCAAGTAAAAATAAATAAATAATGAATTGGAAGAGCTATTTTGTTGGTATTGTTCATCATCAATATTGGTGGCAGATGGACAGAAGAGATTGGTGCTTGGAAACAATGGAATGAGAGGGGAATGTGCAAAGAGATCGGAGTGATGAATTTGACTGAACCAAAAGACCAGACTCTCTGCCACCAGAAATTGACAACACCTAGGACTGCTAGACAATTGTACAAACCAGAGGGGACCAGAAGTTTCCTTCATATAGTTAAACTCATCATGTGATCTCTTTCGTCCCACCAAACCCTTTTCCCTTACATTTTGAGCTCTCCCTCTCTCTCTCTCTCTCCCTCTCCCTCTCTATCTACTCCCCATAATTATAATGAGGTCATTATACCATATCTCTCATTCTCTTTATCTGTCATCAACATATCTTAGCTAGTTATTCTTGTCTTATGTACTACTATATAGTAATTAAAGCTAGAACACAATGAAAATTCAAGTTTGATAACAAATACCAACTTATATATGCAATAATAGAAATACCAAAATAAATAGGATTTAATCTTCCATCCCTATCCAGCTTATTCTAACATAGGTATATCTTGTATAGAGAGTTCTTTTACTTCTTATCTTCCGAAATAGTTTTTCTTTCTTTTTTTTCCTGAGAATTGTCAGAGACAAGCCCGTTACTGGGCAGAGTAAAACAGAAATGGTTTCTAGATGTGACCTCCTTACAGGTGAAATAGATGGCAGGTAGCACTAGTTAACCATAATTCCAAGGATTTTAGCAGATGAAAGAGGCTCTCAAAGAGTTGTTGCACATTAAAAACAGAAGAGAGAGGTAAGTTTATTAGATATTTATGTTTATGTTTACTTTTTTTACTTGGATTAATTTGGATGGAGATTTCTTTTTTTCGAGTCCAAACATGCATCACCTTTTAACAATCGACCGGATAACTAACACTGCAAAACTGGACTACTAATGTGCCACACATTTCTTACTCTAAAAGATGCATCTTCTGGTCTTATCTCAAAAACCATCATAAATGAAAAAAAAGGGAAATTCAAGAGAAGGTTTTCTTTTCTTTTTCTTGTGTGCGCCTTGACCTCTATATAAAGGGATATTATATCAGTTAGAATTTGCGCAAAAAAAATGGACGAAGATTTCAATTACATTGTTAATCACCCTTAATTTACTACAACAAAGTATACAATAGGTTAGAAAAAAGGAGAGTAGTCAATTAGTCCAAAAATGTCGCCTATAGTTATTTGTTATGTTTTCATTTTGTTACATAAAGTTTTGCCAATTTTCTAAAGTTGAAAATTATAGACAACATTCTCAGTAATCATAGACAAAACGAATTAACTACGAAATAGTTTCATAACTAAGACATTAGAAAACATAGCTAGATAATGAATATTATTAAAGATTAGCAAAAAAATTTGGCGCCAAATTGATTGACAAAAAAAACAAAACGTTGCGAAAAATTGGTGACTACTTTTTCCTTTATAGCTATATAGTATTTGCTACATTTTTTATAATATAGTGATATGTTATTTGCTACATTTTGTCTATCATAAATAAAAAGTTTTAACTACGTTTTCTAATTTCGTAAGGAAAGACTTTTAACTACAAATATGTAAAAACGTAGCTAAACATTATTTGCAACTTTTTTTATAAACCATGATATTTAGTAATTTGCAACATTTTGTATATAATATGTATTGTGAATTATTTGGTTATTGTTATAAAATTTATTCGTAGAGAAATATTATTAATTCAAAATATCGAGTATTCCATATATAAAGTAAAATTATATAATATCATCAAATTGTACCAATAAAAGTAATATTACACTAAAGGATGATCATTTATTCCTATACAAGTTTGAGCAATCCTTATAGACAACATAATAAAGAGATACACTTCACAAATTGAAATATGTCTGACATACTGACAAAGATGCTCAAATTACAAAAACATTTGAGCATAACCCAAATAACTACCTAGTGTTGTTTAAGTCCATAAACTTGTAACAAATAGTAAGGTTGGTTAAAATCAAATAGAAGTATTGTGACCTAATTATTTGGTTCTAATTAAAGCAAACACCATATAACTTTACCATTCATAACATAATCATTAATTAGTTACATTTTTATCCATTTTATAATATGAGAAAAAGTATTAAAATTAAATTATAGTATATACAAGAAGTGATAGAATAAGGCTATGAGATAGAATTAATACCCTTCACTTTCCTCTTCATTTCCATCGTAATTTGAGACAAGTAACATTTTAAATAACATACCATGATTCGCTAATTTAGCTTAAGTTTCTTCTCCCATGATTACTTCAACTTATAATGCAGCTTTAAGCTTGCTGTTTTCCTTTTGAACTTGTTTAATGATTGTCTTATATGTAGAGGTTGAAACATTTGTCTTAGAGCCTAAAACCTAAAAAAGTATAAAAGATTATCATTTGCTACTAAATAATAACAAAAGATGAAAAAATGTAGAAGTGAATACATATTACCTTTTTATCAAAAACATCCATCGAAATTAAACAGTTTCACAAAGTTTTGTCTTTTATGGTAAATAAATTACAAAATGCATAACATTAAAGAATGATGGTGGAAAAACTCATTAAAACTTACAAAGAATCAAAGTTATATCTCGTTCCATTTTTTCAAGTCTTCTAGTTTATGTATCTTACATCATGATTGTTTTTTTAAAAAAAACTAATTATGTCAAAGTTATGGACACATCCTTTGACAAAAACCTATGTATTCTAATAGGAAGTAATTGTTGTAAAAGTACATAAAAATAATGGCTCTTTAAGCCCAAAAACTTCCCCCTTATTAGCATTGATGACACAACGAGCCATATTAGAGGTGGTATCATAAGGAAACTTATTTGATTTAAGAAACTGACAAAAAGTTTGTTTCTCATTTTTTGACGAAGTGTAACGTATAGGTGGAGTCACGTATGACCCATCATCTCTCCTTTTCAAATGAAAATCTTTTCTTATATTCACGTCTTCCAAGTCTATTATATCCTTAATTGTGTCTTTCAATTTGTAATCAGTACCCATCAAAGTACCTAAAATATTCTTACAAATGTTTTTTTTCAGCATACATGACATTAAGATTATGCCTTAATAGCAAATCTTTCCAATATAGAAAATTGAAAAAAATTCTTTTTTTACTCCAATTAAGATCGAGAGTATAAGGTGAGAAACTCTATTAAATGAAAAACAAATAAAGTATGGTGTTCTTTAAATTGCTAACCATGGGCATAACTCATTTTGGATACTCTTTAAGGTTTAAAGAGCAAGCAAACTAGGCTACATTTAAAATAATTCAAGTCCTAATTTATTATTTTAACCTTATCTTAGACCTTAACTCATCCTTAGATAATATATAACATTTACAGTAGGATTTATAAATGCTAAATCCTATTATTAGAATTATTATCTTTGAGACAACTGTATTGTTATATGTCGCTAATATAGTTATTTTCCATTGTAAAAAAATATTTAAAATTCTATTTAATCCTTTACCTTAGTATTTTGGTTACATATACAGAGAGAAATTCCAAAATAAATACACTTCATGATCATCTAATATGCATTATTCCCTTCTAAATATGAAATTAAGTTATGTTACTATTTAGTGGGTTTATGTTATCCTAATTCATAAAACAAATAAAAGTACTCTTTAAGGCTACTCTTGTTTCTCCATGCCATTTCAGGATTTTGTGTATGAAAATGAGTTTTACCAAGTAGATACTTTAAAGGTATCTGTTATTAGTATGTATGAAATATTTTCTTTAGTTTGTATGTATTATTATATTAATAGAACTGTAGGATGACCACTGATTACTATTTATCCTCCTCTTTCATCTATATATAGTACAGATATTTCCATATGTCATGATGGGACCCGATCCGAAGGCCGGATCCCAACAGGAAAACGAAACGAAAATTTGCCGAAACCAAAACGAATTCAAATCGGACAAATCGAAACCGAAGCCAAAAATGAACGAATATGAATCGAATCAAAGCAAAGAAACGAAAATGAAAGGCAGAAACGAATGCTAAATAGGTACAAATCGAATCGGAAGGCAAAAAAAAATCAGAAACGAAAGTAGCGAAACCGAGTCGAGACAAAGCAAATTGTTCGGAATCGAATGCTAAAGGCATATCGGAAACGAATCAAATTCTTAATGGAATCGAAAACAAAACGAATCAAAACAACAAACTGTTCGATCGAATGAAAAGCACATTCCGACATCCGTTGGAAACACATAGTATAGTAAAATTATCGCATTGGAAACCTATACTAAACATCCATCCGAAATTAATCTAAATTTTTTTCTTTTCTTTCTTATTCATTTTTTTCATCTTTATTCGGATCTCATTCAAAATCAAAACAAATAATTCCACTTTTGGAAATTCAACCCTTATACAAAACTCAATCATATTAATCTTCTTAATAATCATACTTATCCCATAATTCATCTTTTAATCAAACTTATTTATCCTTAATCTCATACTAATCTCAAAAATACTTGATTCTTCTTATTCATCACTTTTCAAACTTATTAACAAAAAAACCTATATCTTATTCTTATTCTTTCTTTTGTCATAGAAATTTTGGCAGCATAACGGCTACATTTTAATTAACCCAAAACCTGCAAAGTCTAAAACTCACTTCTATAAATCAATCACACAATCATCAAAATCTACCGGACCCTCCGTCTGGGATCTCAGTAACACAATCCTATATCTAGTACTTCACATATCACAAATCATCCATATTCAATCCACCATTTTTCATAATTTTACAATACATCACAACCATTTATATACACAATTTCATAATTCACATACATTAATAAATGCTTGCTATACATTATGACAATTCAAGCCATATACAAAAATTAATACCAAAAACCCAATTTACACAAAAATCCAAACGATACAAAATCGAACCAAACATCTTGACATTCTTTCATCCGATCTCCTGCTCGAATACCTGGAGATGGGGATGAAAAGGGGGGAGCACAAAGCTCGTGGATAATATGTTTATAAATTGAAAGATAAGCGAAAACATTTTGCAAAGCCTTTTTGCCCTTTATTTTAAAAGTTTCACGGTATAAAATTTGGCAAATCTCTTATTTCTCAAACTTTTCAAATCATTGCCAAACAATTTCAATAAATTCTCAGCTGAAAAATCCACAATAGTTTATTTCTCAAAATTTTCACATTTTTCTTCACATTGCATGAACAAAATCAACATGTCTTAAACATTTTTCAAAACATGCAATGCATCACACTTAGAAACAAAACAAGAACACATCAAATAGTTTGGTTCGGTCCAAAACAAAACATACTGCACATTTCGCATAACGGTCTTGTGCAGCCGTGAACGGAACGTACTACACCTTCCTGCATCGCGGTCCGATGTAGCAGTGACTTATGGAAGTCCGAGATCGGAACTCCAGTGCCACTAGCGGGCAACCAGGAGAAGGCTTTAAAACAGACAATTGCGCACTCGTCCCACTTATGGGTCCTGACCAAACCCACATAAACACATAATCGAAAACGAAAATTCGGATTGCCCGAAGGCACATTTCGAAAATCTTAATTTTTAAATTTTTCATATCATATTATCATATCGTGTCAATACTTGACACACTCACATTTCCACATATAACATCAATTCATATAGCAAATCATATTCAATCTCAATTCATAAATTTAATCACATATCAAGCAAATTCATAACAATGAATGCAGTAATTTCTTTAAATCATAAATCAAACTTATTCAAATTCACAAAGCACATTTTTCAAAATTATTCAAATAATTCAAAACCAGTGAATTTCATAATCCTTGCTTTTACTTAAAATCATTCCAAAACAAGGAATTTAATCATTCAAAAATCATATTTTCAAACATTTATATAAACATTTATTTATCAAAAATTTTCTTCTTGAATTTTCAAAGACACATGCATAGCTTAAAATTCAATAAATAAACATACTACCTACCTCGAATCGATGCTAAAAGCTTGTCCAAAACGTCAATTTGTCCATTGCTTATTTTTTTCTTCCAATTTAAAATTACCTAAACCAATTCACCCAAATTCAACATCATAAATAACACAATTACTTAAATTGAGCTTAGGAAACACTAATTTCTCATATATTCCAACTATCTAAATCATAAATTTCCAAAATCTCCAAATCACAAAAATTGGGCATAAATCCTAATTCACAATTATCCAAAATTGAACCAATTAAACTAAGCATTCACCAAAATTGATTTCATAATCCACAAACCCATACTATTTTCCATGATTCTAAACAAAAAATTCAAGAAAAACTCAAAACTCCAAATTTTCTCTTACCTTCAACCTCCACCATTTTCGAATTTTCTTGGGTTCCAAAGGAAGCTTTCAAGCTTTTCCACCTTTTTCCTCATGAATCCATGCAAAAATCATGTTAGAAGCCCTAAAAATTCGAAATCCCTAAGCTTCTCCCTTCTTCTCCCATCACCGAATGCTTCATTCTCCTCTCTTCTTATTCTCTTCTTTCTTGTCTTTGGGCAATTGTCGTGCTTCTACTCCCTTAAACGATAGCCATGTTGTTTTTATAGTGCCATGTCATTTAATGAATGGCTAATGACCAAATTGCCCTTCCATTTAAGCGTAACTTCTTAATTCCTTATATGATCTTCCAATTTTACCCTTAAATCATACTTAACCTTAGGACATTTTTCAAATCATCAAATTGAAGGAATTTGATAAACATTCGTTCTAGAGAATTGTTCCTCATTGTCTTAATTTCATAACGCCACCAAAATTATTTAATTTGGTGCACTACACCAAAAGTTATGCTCCAAATAGTTTGGACATGTCTTATGCTAAATCGTTTTCCAGCACGTTATTTCCATCCAAAAATTGACATTTTTAAGGACATAATTGAAACTCAATTTCTTCATAACAATTGTAGCCCTATTTCTCTAGTTTAATCAAAATCAAGAATCACCTCATTTAGATTACTAGAGCAAAAGGTATGACCATAATGTGTTCGGGTGTTCCTAATCCCAGACTGAACACTAATCCAAATTTTAATTCAAAAATTGAAAGTATTAGGGGCTAAATTGAAATTTCATTTCTTCATATGATTTGTATCCCCATGTCTCAATTTTACTTTGCCTTAAGAAGCACTTCAATCGGATCTCCACAGATCCCGAATTTTGCAAAAGACTGAACTATGTTCAGAAAATTATCTAACTCAATTTGATTAAATTAATCATCCTTAATTTAATCTCATAAAATTACAAATTTCTCTTGAGGATGCAGATAATTGTCTTAGGAATCCAACACTTCAAAAATCAAGTCAATCGGATGTCGAACAGAAAAGATATTAGCAAAAGATTGAAATAGGGACATAATAAGAAATAATAATAGAGACATGCATATATGTATAAATACATATATATATCCGAATTTTCCAAAAATCATATCTCTTGATCCCAAACTCCAAATTTGACAACTTTAGTATCAATAGAAAACTTGAGGGAAGTTCTACAACTTCCATGAAGAATTTAAAAATCAATTTCATCTCTAAAGGGGTCAAAAATCCAAATCAAAGTTACTGCCCCCAATTTATAATTCCCTAAACAATAACTCAACTTTGAAAATTTCTATCTTTCAACTTCAAAGTCCAAAAATGTCATACTTTATATCAATACAAAGATCAAAAAGAAATCTACTACTTTTATGAAGGACATAAAAATCAATTTATCCTCTAAAGGAGTCAAAAATCACTCAAAGTTTCTGTCCTAATTAACTCTTCCTAAACAACTTCCAAATTTCAGTCGATCATAACTCCTAGCTCCGATATCGAAAAATTACATACTTTATGGCGATAAAAAGCTGGAAATATAAGCTACAACTTTCATGTAGACCATTTACTCCAATTCAGACTACATCAATCTGGCAATTTGCCTCAAAGCGCAGCATACACAATCCTACACTTGGAGCATTTTCAAAACCAAAACAAAATATGCTTAACTTCGAAAGATCATAAATTTCACTCCCGATATCGGAAAATATCAAACTTTATGGTGACAAAAAGCTCTCAACAGAAGCTACAAGTTCCATGAAGATCATTTTCTCAAATTTTGCTTAAATCAAAAAGTCAACTCTCGAGTCAAACTTTCTATCACTATTCATCCCTAAAAGGGCAAACTTTCTTAAATTCTCACACTTTTTCTCTTTATTTCTTGATTTTTCAACTTTCATTTCAATCCACTAATTCACGTTAACTTTCATAACCATACAAAATCTATTCAAATTCCAAAATTATCAAAATCAATCAATTCTTTTTCTCACCACTTTCCTTTAAGTATTAATGCATCTATACCATAACATATACACAAAAACACTCATTTCTTTTCAATTATTATTTCTAAATTTCACTTAAAAATCGGGGTCCAATATTTCTCCCCCTCTTAAAAAAATTTTGTCCTCGAAATTCGTACTAAAACATCATCAAGTAACTTATTCTTTCAAAATGTCTTTCTAAATGAACATAATTAAACATTCTCTTAACTAATGTCTCATCACACATATTCTCAACTTATTCACACTTATTCACTTTTTGTATCAAAATACCTCCAATATCGTATCAAAGTCACGATAACCACAAATCAATATTTCTTAATATAATTTCACAATCAATTGTCCATTTCTTAATAAACCCTAATATGGACCACTATCATTCAAAATCAACCTTTTTGAACTATCATACCTATCTTACTATCATCAGGCTCGTCTTTCAACTTTTCATTGTTTTCATCTCACAAATGCATATACAAAATCCAATCATCATAATTCATCATGAATTTCAAATCTCAATTTCATGAACACTTTCCTAAAATCACTCAAAATTCTTATCATCTTCATCAAACAATCACTTTGATATGAACTTTATCTTTATCACATTCTCTCAAATTCAATCTTATTCCTTTTGAAACTTTTGTCAATCGCTCATACCAATCACTCATACACATACGCCCAAGTAAGATCCTATTACTGGGCTCTGATACCATAAATGTTGGGACCCGATCCGAAGGCCGGATCCCAACCGAAAAATGAAATGAAAATTTGTCGAAACCAAAGCGAATTCAAATTGGACAAATGGAAACCGAAGGCGAAAACAAACGAATATGAATCGAATCAAAGCAAAGCAAAGAAACAAAAATGAAAGGTAGAAACGAATGCTAAACAGGTACAAATCGAATCGGAAGGCAAAAAACAATCGGAAACGAAAGTAGCGAAACCGAGTCGAGACAAAGCAAATTGTTCGGAATCGAATGCTAAAGGCATATCGGAAATGAATCGAATTCTTAATGGAATCGAAAACAAATCGAATCAAAACAACAAACGGTTCGATCGAACGAAAAGTACATTCCGACATCCGTTGGAAACACATAGTATAGTAAAATTATCGCGTTGGAAACCTATATCTTATTCTTATTCTTTCTTTTGTCATAGAAATTTTGGCAGCATAACGGCTACATTTTAATTAACCCAAAACCAGCAAAGTGTAAAACTTACTTCTATAAATCAATCACACAATCATCAAAATCCACCGGACCCTCCGTCCGGGATCTCAGTAACACAATCCTATATCTAGTACATCACATATCACAAATCATCCATATTCAATCCACTATTTTCAGAATTTTACAATACATCACAACCATTTATATACACAATTTCATAATTCACATACATCAATAAATGCTTGCTATACATTATGGCAATTCAAGCCATATACAAAAATTAATACCAAAAACCCAATTTACACAAAAATACAAACGATACAAAACCGAACCAAACATCTTGACATTCTTTCATCCGATCTCCTGCTCGAATACCTAGAGATAGGGATGAAAAGGGGGGGTGAGCACAAAGCTTGTGGATAATATGTTTATAAATTGAAAGATAAGCGAAAACATTTTGAAAAGCCTTTTTGCCCTTTTTTTTTAAGTTTCACGATAGAAAATTTGGCAAATTTCTTATTTCTCAAACTTTTCAAATCATTGCCAAACAATTTCAATAAATTCTCAGCTGAAAAGTCCACAATAGTTTATTTCTCAAAATTTTCACATTTGTTTTTCACATTGCATGAACAAAATCCACATTTCTTAAATATTTTTCAAAACATGCAATGCATCACACTTAGAAACAAAACAAGAACACATAACACATCATATGGTTTGGTTCGGTCTAAAACAGAACGTCCTGTGCAGCCGTGAACGGAACGTACTACACCTTCCCGCATCGCAGTCCAGTGTAGTCGTGACTTATGAGAGTCCGATATCGAAACTTTAGTGTCACTAGCGGGCAGCCGGGAGAAGGCTTTAAAACAAACAAATGCGTACTCGTCTCACTTATGGGACCTGACCAAACCCACATAAACACATAATCAAAAACAAAAATTCGGATTGCTCGAAGGCACATTTCGAAAATCTTGATTTTTAAATTTTTCATATCATATCATCATATCGTGTCAATTATTGACACACTCACATTTCCACATATAACATCAATTCATATAGCAAATCATATTCAATCTCAATTCATAAATTTAATCACATATCAAGCAAATTCATAACAATGAATGCAGTAATTTCTTTAAATCATAAATCAAACTTATTCAAATTCACAAAGCACATTTTTCAAAATTATTCAAATAATTCAAAACCAGTGGATTTCATAATCCTTGCTTTTTCTTAAAATCATTCCAAAACAAGGAATTTAATCCTTCGAAAATCATATTTTACAAACATTTATATAAACATTTATTTATCAAAAATTTGCTTCTTGAATTTTCAAATACACATACATAGCTTAAAATTTAATAAATAAACATACTACCCACATCGAATCGATGCTAAAAGCTTGTCCAAAACGTCAATTTGTCCATTTCTTCTTTTCTTCTTTCAATTTAAAATTACCTAAACCAATTCACCCAAATTCAACATCATAAATAACACAATTACTCAAATTGAGCTTAGGAAACACTAATTCCTCATATATTCCAACTATCTAAATCATAAATTTTCAAAATCTCCAAATCACAAAAATTGGGCATAAACCCTAATTCACAATTATCCAAAATCGAACCAATTAAACTAAGCATTCACCAAAAATTGACTTCATAATCCACAAACCCATACTATTTTCCATGATTCTAAACAAAAAATTCAAGAAAAACTCAAAACTCCAAATTTTCTCTTACCTTCAACCTCCACCATTTTCGAATTTTCTTGGGTTCCAAAGGAAGCTTTCAAGCTTTTCCACCTTTT
>JANVCQ010000006.1:26744663-26757021 GCA_025531925.1 Erythroxylum plowmanianum | reverse complement strand
ACTATGTTCAGAAAATTATCTAACTCAATTTGATTAAATTAATCATCCTTAATTTAATCTCATAAAATTACAAATTTTCCTTGAGGATGCAGATAATTGTCTTAGGAATCCAACGCTTCAAAAACCAAGTCAATCGGATGTCGGACGGAAAAGATATAAACAAAAGATTGAAATAGGGACATAATAAGAAATAATAATAGAGACATGCATATATGTATAAATACATATATATATATCCGAATTTTCCAAATATTATATCTCTTGATCCCAAACTCTAAATTTGACAAATTTAGTATCAATAGAAAGCTTGAGGGAAGCTCTACAACTTCTATGAAGAATTTAAAAATCAATTCCATCTCTAAAGGGGTCAAAAATCTAAATCAAAGTTACTGCCCCCAATTTATAATTCCCTAAACAATAACTCAACTTTGAAAATTTCTATCTTTCAACTCCAAAGTCCAAAAATGTCATACTTTATATCAATACAAAGATCAAAAAGAAATCTACTACTTTCATGAAGGACAGAAAAATCAATTTATCCTCTAAGGGAGTCAAAAATCCACTCAAAGTTTCTGTCCTAATCAACTCTTCCTAAACAGCTTCCAAATTTCAGTCGATCATAACTCCTAGCCCCGATATCAAAAAATTGCATACTTTATGGAGATAAAAAGCTGGGAATATAAGATACAACTTTCATGTAGACCATTTGCTCCAATTCAGACTACAATCTAGCAATTTGCCTCAAAGCACAGCATACACAATCTTACACTTGGAGCATTTTCAAAACCAAAACAAAATACGCTTAACTTCGAAAGATCATAACTTTCACTCCCGATATCGGAAAATATCAAACTTTATGGTGACAGAAAGCTCTCAACAGAAGCTACAAGTTCCATAAAGATCATTTTCTCAAATTTTGCTTAAATCAAAAAGTCAACTCTTGAGTCAAACTTTCTATTACTATTCATCCCCAAAAGGGCAAACTTTCTTAAATTCTCACACTTTTTCTCTTTATTTCTTGATTTTTCAACTTCTATTTCAATCCACTAATTCACGTTAATTTTCATAACTATACAAAATCTATTCAAATCCCAAAATTATCAAAATCAATCAATTCTTTTTCTTTCCACTTTCCTTTAAGTATTAATACATCTATACCATAACATATACACAAAAACACTCATTTCTTTTCAATTATTATTTCTAAATTTCACTTAAAAATCGGGTCCAACATGTCAAAACTGATTCAATGAATATTGTTTCCGATAGAGTTTTGTATGTTGAAAAATGACTCAAAAACTCTTACAAGATCTTATCAATTTCTAGGCATGTTATGCATCACACAAATATTGAATGTAAGAAGAATTAAGGAAACAAAATTATATGCCAACTAAAGAATATAAGTCGGGGAATAACACAATATAATAATAGAAAATCGTATAAAACTAGTGGTGTTTAGTAATCAATAATCAAAATGGGAATAAGATAAAAGGCGACTAGTAGAAAGACACATCATTAGAAACGTATGTGTAAAAATAGTACCCTAAGTTAAACCCAGGTTTTATTTTCTGACCCAAGTGGTGAAAGAAATAAGAGAAGGCACTACCTGAGAACCACGATGGTGAGAAAAGAAGAACAACTATAGGTGGAACAGAGGGGCATTTATAGCTAAAACATGAAAAGAGAAGATTAATCAGAGTAAAAGATGAGAGCAAACCATTGTGTTATTAGCTACAAGAAGCAGACATCGTTTAAACTATTGTCTTCTTTTTTTCACTACGAACAAATTTTTATAGACAAAAAGTTTTACTTATGAAATTTATTTCGTAGCCAAATGTAGCTAAGAGCTATAAATTTGAATCAGATTTATGTTTTAGGTGCAAACTCTATTCATAGTTGAAAAATGTCAATAAATGTTATTCGACGCAAATATTAAATATAACCTATTCACAAATTAGCTTTTACTACAAACCAAATTCATAGCCAAATTAAATGTAGCTACAGTCTTAAACATCCCAGAAGAAATTTATTTATGGGGATACTGCTTCAATAGGCTACAATTTAGAAAATTCGTAACCAAATTGTTACTATTAATTTTGAATTTCAAATTGTAGCAAAAAAATAGCTCATAGTCATAGTTGTTGTAGTGTTTATATATTAATCAATGTCCTATATTTAAGTTTATTGATATCCTATATTTAAAATGTAGATATAATAAAAAAGAAGAATGCAATTTAGTGAATATATTTGCAATATGATATTGTGAATATATGAAAACAAGATTCGATAAATTATACACAATAAGAATATAAGTAGTATAAAAGAAATAAATGAAAATAAAGGAAGATTTTTATAAGGTTCAACTAATTTGATATATTTATGACTTAGACAGGATGGACAAGGAAAACGATAAATTTTTTAATAAGATCGCAGTTTTTTTTCAATATATCAACCACAATTCGACAATATAAGAGAACTTGATATCAATATTCAATTGAATCATATATCAATATTCAATTGAATAATTCTCCTTATAAAGATTATAGATTTTCTATATAAAGACTAGATGTACATAAGTATAATTATGTGTAAACTTTACTTGATAAAATCCTACACAATTTATCCCTTACCATATTCAACCTAAATTAAATATGATTCTAATAAGTCTGAAGATGCTTATAGAGTTTCAAATCCATCAAAACTACATACTTAACCCATTTTATTTTTGAAATTGATAAATCATTATTTAATCAAAATTATATATAGGTATTTAATGTGTTTTACTTGTTACTTAATAGTTTTGTAGTATTTTTGATACTTAATTCGCTTTAAGTGTGTTAATAGGTTATAATTGCCTTCTTCGACCAAAAGGAGAAGAATTTGGATGAATCGTGGCATGGAACAAAGATTTAAAGCAAGTTAGGACCTAGATGATCTTGTACAGTGACTGTGTAAGTCTTTGTAAACATGTGGAGATTTGAAGAATATTGTTTCTAGTCATGTGAAGTTACATCCCCATGTATATAGATATACACGACCCTGTATGTTGCCCAAGTAAGTCTCTGTGCCCATGTAAAATCACGAATTATGGTGTTTTTAGAGATACAAGGTTAACTCCATAATCCTATAAGTGACCATGTATATCCTAGAAATCTTATTGTTTATTATAAAAGGATGTTATTGGAGGCAAAACAAAAGCGAGACGAGTTTTATATCATTTTTAAGTAGTAAGAAATACAAAGAAGAGGTAGTTTTGATCAAAGGATGAGGAAAATATGAAGATTACATCACAAGATCCGATAGATAGCATCATTTAATACAAATTGCAAGAAGATTCATTAGAGAAAAAAAGGATATTTAGAATATGATTTGTTTGAGTTCTATTTGTTCTTCTGAATATTTGTCATTGGTTTTGTTTTCTATAAGTAGGAACTAATTTGTTTAGTGCCTACGTGTGATGAACCCTAAGTTATGATGACAATATGATTTAATTCTTTATTCAATGCTAGTTTATTGGTTGATTTATTGTGATTTAATTATCCATTATATTCTTGATCTAATATGTCCGAAATATTAGTTCATTATTTGAATCATATGATTGAGATTGAGAAATCCTTCTATGTAAATAAATCAACCATAATTAGAAGGAGTTACATGTAAACCTAGAGATAGGTCGACATAAATCCTCTAGATTAAGGTCAAACTTAATAGTGAAATTCACGAATCAATAATGCAATCATAGGATGATTAGAAAGAGATTTCAGTTAATCAACTAAGAGGTTAGTTATTAATAGTCTTAAGAAAGATATTAACATAAGATAGGAATTTTCATGGTCTAATAATCAATAATTTAGTTGTATGATAAAAGGGTTAATATTTCATAATTCTTATAGGGATTCATCACCTAGGTACTATTTATTTTATATCAACTTTTCATAGTATTTTCCTTTGTCTTAGTTCATTATTGCTTCAATCTTAGTTTAGTTATCTAGTTTAATTTTTAATTAAATCCACAATTTGAGTCGAAGGTTAGATAATAGGAAAAAGGTTAATTATATTACTTACATTTCTCGTGGGAATTATAATTCTTACATTTCTCGTGGGATCGACCTGTATTTGTTTATGCTAGTTATAGCTACATCACGCACTAACGGTTTCATATTGATAAAGTCTTATAAGCATAATAAACACATCAATCAAATTTTTTGCACCGTTTTAGGGACTAGCAATATTAGGAAAGCATAGATTTTATTAATCTAGTCATTTTTACTTTATTTTATTTTATTTTTGTTTCTAATTTATTTAATTTTATTGAATCTTTGATTTTCTTACTCTCACAAATATTGACTCTTTGGTCAGTTTATGACCCGAAGTTATCCAACGAGCTTAGTGAATGAGAATTCAAAAAATAAGAGAACAACTAGTAAGAATATCCTAACAACACAACTTAGATAGTTCGAGTTAGATCGATACATAGAGGACTTAGGAGGTCAAATTGATACTAAAGCATTGAGAACCATGGCAAACCAACTAAGAACTATGTTCAATTATGCTAGACTGGACTTGATAAGAGTGGAGTCCAACATTGTTTGATCGACTATGAATGCCAACAATTTTGAGATCAAGTCGAGTATCATTCAGGTGGTGTAAAAGCCTATCCAAATTGATGGACTACGGGATGAAGATCTAAATGCACATATCTCAAATTTTCTGGAGATTTGTGATATGTTTAAGAATAATGGAGTTTATGACGATGCAATAAGATTACGTTTATTCCCGATTTCATTAAGGGGAAAGGCAAAGCATTGATTAAACTCTCTGCAAAGATCATCACTTACTACATCGGATCAAGTAGTAGAGAAACTTTTATTAAAGTACTTCCTACTGGTGAAGATTGCAAAGTTAAGGAATGATATCTCCTCCCACCAGTGAAGATTGCAAAGTTAAAGAGTGATATCTCCTCCTACTTCGAGACTAATTTCGAAGAACTATATGACACATAGGAAAGGTTTAAGGAGATGTTGATAAAATGCCCACATCATGTTCTACTACTTTGGAGGTAGATTCAGACCATCTATAATGGGCTAAATTAGAATACAATGTAGATAATAAATGCAATGACTAGGGGTAATTTAAATAATAAGACACTAGAAGTAACCTACAACCTTATTTAAAACATAAGGATGAATAACTATCAGTAGTGCTCTTCTTGAGCAAGACTTAATCAGCCAATGAGAGTATATGAATTGGACGTAATGGCATAGTTGAAAAACTAAATGGAAGCTCTGAGCAAAAAAATTGATAGACTAACTATGAATCCACATGCCAAGTGATAGTGTAAATTACATCATGCTTAGGGCATAGTTTGATATGTTTTTAGCTATTAATTCAATCATTTAGTATATGTTTAAGTTATAATTGAGTTAATTTGTTAATTATTTCTTTTTAAAGTGTTTTATGGGTGAGTACAAGTCTTTGAGCTTAAATATTATGTTTTTGAGGTACCTTGATTTGTTATCTAGTATTTCAAGGTCAAAATCAAAGAATGGAGAAGTTTTAGAGATATTCGGGCTAAAACAATGGCCTAATATCTTGACACAATAGGCCACAAAGCTGACATCGACATATTTCCTAGGTTTGGAGTTTCCCGACATCACTACCTCCCATCTGCATCCAATATCTTATTTCTTGTCATTTTCCACTTTTATTATTGTATATAATTGGGAATAGCAGTTTGATGATAGAATTTGTGAATGTTGAGATATTCTATAGTCACCTGTGGGGTTTTTTTTATCTTTGATTTAATAAAATCTTATTGTTTTATGTCTATTGGATTTATTGTGATTGATTTCTATGATTGCGTAATTTGGTAAAAGACTGAGAGAGTAAATCGAATAAAAAATAATTAAATTGGGTTAGTGAGAGTTAGGTGATTTAATAAGAATGAGAAATTAATCAAATTGATAATTGTGGGAAGAGAGATCTCACATAGGTTCCCGATAGTTCATTAGACAAATTCAGATCTAATTAGGGCTTTGGATAGAAATTGCAATTTTTCATAATCTAATTAGGGTTTATAATTTAGGGTTAATAGTTATAACTTAAGAGAGAGTAATCAACCCTAGGATCATCTAGGACCAATAATCCGATAATTCATAATTGATTAGGTTAGCGTTAAAGATAGGTAAAAGTTCTCCTTTCTCTTAATTGATTGTTCCTTTAGGTTGATTCTTGAGTATGGGTTGCAACTGCTACTTTCTTAATATTTTCGTAATTGATTCTTAGAATTGAGTTACGTGATTGAATTAAATTCTTACTTTAGTTTTGTTACATTTTGCATTATTGTGAATTGTTTTGGCCTTAGATTTTATTGTTAGATTATCCCTCCACGTGGGATTGACACCTTAGGTACTATGCGAATGACCTGTATGCATACAAATTATCGAGGTTATTAATTAGAACTTGCACATATCGAAAAACCACTATCAAGCTTTTGGCGCCATTGCTAGGGAGGCAATTAGTTTAGTTCTTTAGTCTAAGGCTTTTTTACTATCTTTTCTTTTTTAAAAAATAGAAAAAGAAGTTTAAGGCATAAAGTAGCGATATAGCAAGACATCTTAGAATGAGAAATGAGACATCTGAAGAGCTAGATGTTAAGAAGAAATGGAAAGAACACTGATGGAAGATAGATATTATAGGGAGCAAGGTACTTTTGCGAATTACAATGAGGCATAATATGGTTGGAGAAGTAACAATCCTTATTAGAATATGTACACTTCGGGGTGGCAGAACCACCTCGATTTCTATTGGTCCAACAATTTAGGGACTCATATAGAATGTCAAGAACTATTAGGACTTCAGCATGATGAGTCCAGTTCATGGGATTCTAAATTGGACAAGATCCTAGATAAGCTCACGGATATGGAAGAGGGCCAGAAGAGACTAGAAGAGCAAATTGAGCAAGTAACGAAAAATTATTTCTTGTCTATTCATAACTTAGAGATTTGAGTGAGACAACTTTACTGTAAATTTTGTAAGAGAAGTATGGAAGACTCTCTAAGTAATATGGAAATACATCAAAGAGAGCAATATGAGGCTATCGTACTTAAGAATGGGGGAGAGCCAGAAGGATCAGTGGAAAACCAAACTGAACCCTACCTTATTAAAGACCAAAAGACGAAGAAATATATTGAAGAAAAGAATGCCAACCCTCCCTATTATTCCCTAGATCTTAGTATACTATACTTAAACATAGAAAAAATTAGGGTAGATTTCTATGAAGAGAACCTCATCATTTAGATTAGTGATGACCAAGTGACATTTAAAATGAAAGATGTATTAAAGAATCTAGAGTAGGGTGACTCATTAAGAAAATTTGAGGTGCTCGAATCTTTGAAGGGACGAGAGGATGAAGAACATATGACAATAGACATCATGTTTGAAGATGTTATGAAAGTTTTTGTTCAGGAAGCAAAAGAAGAAGAGGAGATGAGGGCGAATGAGGAAGACCCAAGAAGAGAACAACTCACCCTCTTACTGAGAAAACCGCTGGATTCTATGGAAGATACAGGGAGCCTGCATTGGGCAGATGCATAGATGCTTACAAACTTCACTTTTCTAGGAATTTTTGGACCTTTAGGATCTTAAAAAACCCTAAGGTTACCTAAAAAATAAAAGACTATTTAAAGAAAACCATAGGGAGGATTGTTGAAAGATTGAGAAAGAGAAGAAGGAAGAGAGAAGTGGAGTAGAGGTCGACATCTACGTACTTCCCAGATTTGGAGTTTCCTAACATCACAGCCACTCATCTCCATCCAAGATCTTATTTCCTATTATTTTCCAATTTTATTATTGTATAAAATTGGGAATAGCAGTTTGATGATAGGATTTGTGAATGTTGAGATATTATATACTCACCTTCAAGTTTTTAATCTCTGATTTAATAAAATATGATTGTCTTATATTTATTGGATTTGTGGTGATTGATTTCTGTGATTGCATAATTTAGTAATAGAATGAGAGGGCAAATCGAATGAAAATAATTAAATTAGGCTAATGAGAGTTAGGTGATTTAATAAGAATGAGAAATTTAAATAGGTAATTATATGAAGAGAGATCTCATATAGGTTCCCGATAGCTTATTGGATAACTTCAAATCTAATTAAGGTTTTGGATAGATAGTTAATTGAGAAATTGCAATTTTCAATAATCTGATTAGGGTTTTTATTTTAGGGTTAATAGTTATAACTCGAGAGAGAGTAATCAACCCTAGGATTATTTAAGACCAATAATTTGGTAATTCATAATCGATTAGGTTAGCATTAAATATAATTAAAAATTCCCTTTTCTCTCAATTGATAATTCTTTTAGGTTTGATTCTTGAGTGTGGGTTGCAACTTCTACTTTGTTAATATTTTCATAATTAATTCTTAGAATTGAGTTGCATGATTGAATTAAATACTTTAGTTTTGATACATTTTGAATTACTACAAATTATTGTGGCCTTAGATTTTAGGATTACATTTTGAATTACTACGAATGACCTGTACACTTATGGATTCTTGAGGTTATTAATTAGAACTTACACAAATAGGAAAATCATGATCACTAAGTTATACAGTGTGTGGTGTGCGGGCTAGAACATTTAGATCAAAACTGTTAATAATTAAAGCCCAACATGTGGATTATATGGGGAATGCTCCTAGACCTTAAAATAATTTGTAAAGTAATACATATAATCTATGGAGGAATAACCCCAATTTCTCTTGGGGAAATCAAGGGCAAGCCAAGATCATCCCTCATTCGAGATTTCAACGACTACCACATCAAGCTAAGAACCTAGCTTTGGAAGAGATGGTGGTTAAATTTATTTAAGAATCAGACATGAGAAATCAAAGAATAGAGGCTTCTATTCATAACATAGAGATTCAGACCGACCAACCAGTAAAAATATTATCTGGAAGAGGGGAGTTTCCCTAATACCACAAAGAGAAATCCTAAATAATATATGAAGGCAATTAACCGTAGGAGTGGAAAGGAATTGCAATTAGAAAGTAATATCCAAAGTGGAGGGAGGATAATAAGAACAGTTAAGAAAATATATAGTGCACCCTCACCCTCCAAAATTTAAAGAATTTCAACCTACCGTCCTATATCTAAGAAAGTTGAAGAAAGATCACATGGATGAGTAATTTGCTAAATTCCTTGAACTATTTAAAAAAATTCATATTTACTTACCTTGTCCTATATCCAATACGTAAAATTCTCGAAGGTGCTACTATCAAACAAAAGGAAGCTAAATGGGATAACTACTATAAGACTAAGTGAGAGTATGCATCAATTACAATAAGTTGAATTATGTAAAAAGGAAATACCATTTTCCTTTGCCTTGCATAGACCAAATGTTGGAACAACTAGCTGGGCACGTACTACTGCTTCCTGGATGGACTTTTGGGCTACCTTTAAAATCCAATTGCTCCAAAGGATCAAGAGAAAACAACATCCATATGTCCTTATGATAAGTTTTCTTATAGGTGGATGCCTTTTAGATTATGCAATTCAACTGCTACATTTCAAATGTGTATGATGGCTATCTTTGATGATATGGTTGAGGGTATAACGGAGGTATTTATGGATCATTTTTTGTTTTTGATGACACTTTTGATTTATGCCTTAATAATTTTGAAAAAGTGTTAGAGAGATGTGAGAAAATAAATCTAATGCTCAATTAGGAAAACTATCATTTTTCTGGTACAAGAGGGTATAGTTTTTGGCCATAAAATTTCTCACAGGGATATTGAGGTAGATAAAGCTAAAATTAAAGTTATAGAGAAATTACCATCCCCATCCTCAGTTAAGGCTATAAGAATTTTTTTAAGGATATGTAGTCTTTTATAGAAGATTTATCAAGGATTTTTCTAAAATTGTTAAGCCTTTAACCAAGTTATTAGAAAAATATATGTCATTTACATTTACTCAAGAATATTTAAATTCTTTAAACATTCTTAAGGAAAAGTTGAGTAACACCCCGATTGGGGTTACATCAGATTGGAATTTACTGTTTGAGCTATTATGTGATGTAAGTGATTTTGCAGAAGGTACAGTACTTAAACAACGAAAGGAAAAACACATTTAACCAATTTACTATGCTAATAATACTTTGATGGATGCCAAAGAGAATTATACTATAAGTGAGAAAGAATTGTTAGCAGTAGTTGTTTGTGTTTGAGAAATTTAATCTTATTTACTTTGGTCTAAAGTTTTTGTATATACTAACCATTCTACATTGAGATACTTGTTAAGTAAACTGGATGCTAAGCCTAAATAAATTAGATGGATGTTTTTGCTTTAGGAATTTGATTTAGAGATTATGAACAAGAAAGGGGTGTTATGCCTAAAAAATTCTAAAAATTACCTAGGCCATCCTATTCACAAGTATACAAGGTAGTTGTAATGATTACCCAAGGCCATCTCACACGGAGGTGAAATTGGTTCACTTAAATTAATTTTGAACAAAAAAATAAATACAATCCTAAACATTCTATCTCGATTTTTGAGTGAAGGCTTTAAAAGAAAATCACAAATTAGTCTGAAAAGTAAACAATTTAACCAAAAGCAAAGATGAATAGATTAATCGACATGGAAGACTCTTGAGAATTAATTTCACTAATTTAATCTCCTATGCATGATTAAGGGAAATGATTGATTAATTGTCTTACTAAAATTAATAGTCGGATTCTAAGATCAACTGAAATAATAGACTAAATCAAGCTTTCGCATACAACAAGTTATTATTCGAATTAATTATGAAAACCTGACTGCTAATTATCACTTAAGTTAATATATTTCTAATTCTTAACCTAAGCGTCTATAGTTTCTCATTCCATATTAAACTTCTCCTCTCGATCCTGCATTTAATACTAAAATGATGTAAAGTTTACTCATGCTATTTCATTCAATCAGTTTAGAAACTACGGCAAACATAAGACAACACAATCCCTCAATCATACATATTTGACTAAAATAATTACATTAATCCTAAAGAAAAAGAGATCATCTCGTCACGAATGTTATAGAATTCATCATCATTAAACACTTCAATCCCATCTTTATCAGTATAAGTTAAGTATTTAAGCAATAAACTAAGTAAATAACTAAGATAAATTGTCAAAAGAAACAAAGTATGGGTTTGGTTAAGCTAAAAAAAAAATAAATCCAATAAACAACAGATAATAATGCAGTAAATAAGGAACATAGTAAGAAAACAAAGGTTGTCGTACGAATGAGTTGCAGTAGCCTCCTGCAACTCTCAATCCTTCTGCTTTTGGTTGATGTTCACCAATACAACTAAATGCTCCCATTGCCTTAACCTTTGAAGATCTTCTTCTTCACCGACTCTCTCTATTTCTTTTCTCATCTTCCCTTCTTTCTCTCTATCCCTCTCTTCTCAATTGTCTCTGTGATGTGTGGAATGTGGAATGTGGAATGAATGAAAGATCTCGCTGCCACCCTCCTATCCTTTCTATTTGTAGCCTCGTCTAGTTTAGGTTTTCGTGCCAATTCAACCTACAGTTGCCACGTAATAAAACAGATGGATTAAAGGAGTGTATGAGAATTTGCATGAGGGTGACTATATTGGTCATCCCCATGCATAAGCTTGCACAGTGGTGACTAAAGATACATTTGTTAACACCTTATGCATAGTGGTGACACTCTTCTTCTTCACCGACTCTCTCAATTTCTCTTCTCATCTTCCCTTCTTTCTCTCTATCCCTCTCTTCTCGAATGTGTCTGTGATGTGTGGAATGTAGAATGTGGAATGAATGAAAGATCTCACCTCCACCCTCCTATCCTTTCTATTTGTAGCCTCATCTAATTTAGGTTTTCATGCCAGTTCAACCTACAGCTACCACGTAATAAAACAGATGGATTAAAGGAGTATATAAGAATTTGCACGAGGGTGACCATATTGGTCATCCCCATGCATAATGTAACGTCGGACTTTCTAAGCCCTTTGGTGATGGTTTTGTATTTGGAGATACTACTGTATATTGATATATACATGGTTATATATTAGTTTAAAGATGAATTTGAATCCTTTAAGCACGTATGTCAATAATTTATAATGTTATATTTCCTTACATAAACTTAGAGTTCATCAGTATGTGAAATATTGGAGATTTTTGACAAATAAGCTTTTAAGTGTGAAAAACCGAGTCCATTGGATGGATATAACCATGGTGGTTAAATTAAATATGGTCTAATGCCTTAGAGGTGATTAGACATGATTTATAGACTTATTAGACACTTAGAAAGTTTAATTGGAAAAGTTGATGTACATAAGGGCTTATTTGCAAAT
>JANVCQ010000006.1:26732227-26743980 GCA_025531925.1 Erythroxylum plowmanianum | reverse complement strand
GGCTTATTCTCTTGGGCCTAATTTATTAGGCATTGAATAAATATATGTGGATATATTTATTGGGCTAGATTGAATTATGTTGTCGGGCTTTTATTATATGAGATATAATATGAGCCGAAACTTATTGGGATTCAATAATTCTAATGGGTTTAGGATTATTATGTTCTTATTCCTAATAGGAATAGAGATTAGGTTTTCTCTATAAATGGAGAAACTTATGTCTCATTAAATGAGAGACGAAAACCCTAGCCACCTAGACCTAGTTGCATTCTTCTTCTGAGAGAAAAATTGTGCGGCATTCAAAAGGGTTTTAAAACGTGCTAGCACACATTAGTCGCTGCCCGGATTGTTCATCCTCGTGTGCATACTGGTAGAGGACATTTGCGCACTGCAATGTCTACAAATCTGAAAAGAAACAAATATCAATCCGCGTCAAAAGGTAATTTTGTACATGTTATAATTTTCGATTATACATCTTGTTGTGTAGTATGGTCCATTCTGCTGTGTATTTTGAATACCTGGGCCGTAGGCGATCCAATAGCTAAGAGAAGACCTAAGTTTTGAGGTGAAACTAGTTCATATTTTGGATCAACAGATAAAGAGATTATGAAGCAAGGAGGTACCCATGGTTAAAGTTCTTTGGAAGACCGACAAGGTCAAGGAGATGACATGGGAGCTTGAGAATACTATGAGATGCCAATACTACATTTATTTGTGTTCTTGACTTAGGAGTTTCGAGGGCAAAACACTTTTGAGGAGGGGAGGACTTGTAATGTCGAACTTTCTGAGCCCTTTTATGTTGACCTATGTTTAGAGATACTACTATATATTGATATATATATATATATATATAGTTTGTATGAGTTCAAAGATGTAATTGAATCCTTTTGGTATGCATGCCAGTGATATAAAATGTTATATGCCCTTACATGAACTTAAAGTACATCGGTATGCAAAATCTTGGAGATTTCTGACTTGTAAGCTTCTAAGTGTGTAAAATTGAGTCCATTGGATGGATATGACCATGCTCGTTAAGTTAAATGTGTTCTAATGCCTTAGATGTGATTAGACATGATTTATAGACTTACTAGACACTTAGAAAGCTTAATTGGAAAAGTTGATGTACATAAGGGCTTAATTGCACTTAACTGTAATTTTTCAATTCTTGGATGACCAGTTTGTAATTTTATATAATTAAAGGGATTAATTATAATTTTCAAAAGTTTGAGGACCAAAATGAAAATAAAAATTTTGGTCATTTTCAAATTTTGGGCTTAATTACAAATTTAGGAAAAGTTTGGAGGGTAAAATGGTAATTTCACATAACCTAAGGGCAAAAAGGAAATTTCACCATATTTTGGTCTAAGAAGAGTCAAAATTCTAGACCCTTCTTATGTGTGGCCATGCACTTCATTGTTAAGACTTAAACCATCTTGTTTTAATTAAAAGAGAGGAGAAGAAGGGAGACGAGAGGAAGAAGAAGAAGTTTCGGCCATCATCAAAATTTGCGCTTCTTTTTTATTCTTCAACTCGAATCAAGGTTTTCTAATCTAATTTGGGGTTAAGGAACTCAAATCTATCATTATATTTGAGAGATTCTCAAAGGATTTAAAGATATTATCAAAGCAAGGCTTAGGTAAATTTTGTCGCATCTCACTCTACATTAGGATTTTGAGTTGGTGTTAAGATATGTTGTTCTCCATGCTTGAATATGCATGAAACATGGTTTAGAGGAATGGAATGTGTCATGGAGATGGTTCTTTAAGCCAAAACCGAAATGCCCTCTCTTTGGTGAAAGTTTGTGAATTTTTTAATAACTTTTGGAATTGATGATTTAAATGAATTCTATGGTGTTAATTATACATTTATAATGTGAATAGATGATGAAGAATGAAGAAGATGTATATTGGTTAAGGTTGGGCCGAAATGATGGGAGAAGAAGTGGATTACGGTAATGAGTTGTGTAATTGACAAATGTAGATTAAATGAAGGGAGTTGGATTGAATGGAGTGGTGGAATGTGTCATTGATTGGAAGTGTTTACTATATAACAAGATAGGAGCATGAATTACTATGATAAAGTCTTGAAAATATGACTTGAAAGTCATACATATTAGGTTTTTGTTAAAATGCCTAAGTGAACTTGGCTTAGGATTTAAGGATTTGTGCATTGGAGTGCAACTGATGTTTTCATTATGTATTTTGAGAAATGATATTGCTTTTAACAAATCTGCAATTACAATGCAATGAATAATGTATTATTTTTTGAAACTACATTTTTGAGCAACTTTACACTTGGAGTGCAAAAGATGACTTTTATTTTATGGAATAATGTTTTGGAACTTTCATATGCATAACTGAGTCATATATGCTATGTGTATGTCTTCGTCTTAGAGCCATGGTAAGGTTTCATTTTATCAGATGGACTGATAAATAAAGGCATAGTGCCTTACTTGTTTTTGTACTTAATTGTTGTATAGAATTTTTATGATCAGTGAGAAAATGATTAGACAATCATGTGTTAGGCACAACTGATTAAGCGAACCTCGTACCCTTGATGTTGGTACATAAAAATCCAGTCTCTATATCAATACTTTTTACGAGACTTGTGGGTGATTTTGCATTTAGGGTCTGGACACCGATGAGGTCATCACCTAGGGTTATGATGCTCTTGTGGACTGTATTCTAGACTCATCGCAGATGAAAGTCGAGCCAACACCGAGAATTAGTGTGTGTGCACATTAGTTTGGCCAACTAGTGATGACACACTTAAGTGTTTTAGCTTATCCTAATATTTGTCTTCTGATGAGATTTGATTTATACATATGATATTTTTATGTTTTTGTGTACTGGAATTGGAACCTATATTTATCGTATTAGTGAATTAACAAGCTAAGCCTATATGGTTCCTAACCAGTATATGTTGAGTTATAGGCTAGGCATATGTGTTTCTATGTGTTGTATGCTCACTTTATAAGTTATCTATACCATCTTGATGTGTATTGAGTTCTATTTGCAATATATGTTTTTCTTGCTCACTAAGTACATAGTGTACTCAACCCCTCTGCTTTCCAACCATGTAGGTTAATTTAGTGAGCTTGAAGCTCTGTGAGGATTATGAGGTCTTTTGACATTTTCGGGACATTACGACACGTGGGTAGTCTCTACTTTGTACCTTTGTTGCATAGTGGCTCATGAACTACTTTCTTTTGGTTGGTTATGTGAATATGCTTTATGATTTTGTAACTTTGACTTTTGACTATTTTGTCATTGAAAAAGACCTTATGTATGAACTTTGATAATGTTGTTGAGGCTTCTTTGAGTGGATTTTAAAGTCCTAAAGTTGTGGTAAAATTTTTGGTGTGAATGTAGAAGTGTGTTTAAAATTGTTTGCAAATTTAAGGATTTTTAAAATGCAGCTGTTGTGTTGCCCAAATTTTTCAAAAAAAATGAGAGATATTTTGATAGCCTTGCATAGTTGGATTAAGGATATTGTGAGTGTACTTGTTGGACCCCGATTCTAGAGCCTAACATCAGAGTCGTGAGATGTGAGCCTAATATCCTGTAGTTTCCGAAGCCCAACAATCTGGAGTCATAAAGCGCGAGTGAGCTTCCTTGCAGGGTTATTTCAATGACTCCTCATTAGTCATCCTCCGTTCATCTTCATTCTCTGATACCGTAAGTGTAGGGGCCTATTTTTCAAATCATTCTTATACTGAAGAAAATATTCTATGCTCAACTTCCATCTTCATCTAATTTGTAAACCTACGTCTCTAGTTTACTCCACATCAGAAATCATCTCAGTTGGAACCCTACAGATGTAAATATATTCAAAATGCCGAAGCATGTTCAGTAAAATAACATCAGTTCATACTATTCCAACTGATTCCTTTACTTTCCTTTAATCAAAACCTTTTTCCAATCAATTTAGAATGCTGCCATTTCTTTTGTGGAGAGATAGCACAATGTGTGTTGGGATCTATTCCTTCAAGAATCACTTCATTTGGAGGTCAGATAACAAAGTTATGGCCGAAGGAAATCAAACAAGGTTCTATCCTCAACCATATTGAACCTATTTCAAGAAAAAAGGTATAACTAGCTCTGGGGACATCAGATTAAGATCATTCCTAAAGGGTTCGAAAGAGCACTTCAATATCTACATCTTTCATGAGGATATTGAAGTGATATTTTGTCGTCTAGCGGGTCAGAATTGGACCAGACAATACATTACGAACAGTGATCAAAAGAAGGTTATGAATAGTACACATAAGTTATCTTGCAATTGGCATAGAATTCTCTAGAGATATTGAATTAAGTAGTTCTTTAGATGGCTCGAAAGATGACATCAATATCTATAACTTTTATGAAGACCTTGGAGACAAATTCGATTGTCTATAGGGTCAAAATGGGACCAGATAATAGGATTAGAATAATAGTGCACCAGACGATATGATGTCACTAGAGGATACGTCCTCACCAGATGAAGTGTCCTCACTAGATGATATGTCATCACCAAACAATACGTCCTCACCAAATGAAGCGTCATCACCAGACGATACATCCTTACCAGACGAAGCGTCCTCACCAAACGAAACATCCTCATCAGATGATATGTCCTCACCAGACGACACGCTTCACTAGATGACATGTCATCATCAGATGATGCATCCTCCCCAAATGACATGTCATCATCAGACGATATGTCATCATCAGATGATACGTCATCGCCAAACGATACGTCCTATACTCCTGAGCATTTCCACTTATAACGATCATAACTTTTGACTCTAATATCCAAAAATTGCATACTTTATAGCGTTGGAAAGCTAGAAAGACAAGCTACAACTTCTATGAAGACAACTTGTCAAATTCATCCTAGATCAATCCAAATTTTGCCCTAAAGTCAGAACATGATTTTTTCCCTTATGGAAGACTTGAAATTTTGCACTATGCAAACTTGGAATGTTCTCAACATAACCATTCAGCCATCAAAATAATTTCATTAAACTCTCAATTCTCAACTCATTTGTCTCTTAACCTTTAGCAACATTTGATCAGTTATAATTCCTATCTTGCTTTCCATAGTATCTTGCTTATGCATCCATATATATATAATCAAGATTTATGTTCCAAAATCATCAACTCAAGTTGATTACTTCTTCACGTGTGTCTAATTTCAACTCACATCATCCATGCACCATTCACATTTCATTTACATCAAAAGAATAAAGTTTTACAAATCTTTAATGGCATTCCAAGCCACATTACATCATCATCTCAAAATCTTAAATTTACAAAAGGTCCTTGAACAAACAAACGTCTTGCTTTTCCAAAATCAACTCAAACTACAAAATAAGCAATTTTGGAGAAATGCCTTTAGGCTCTTGATCACTTGGTCTCTTACCTATCACTTGAAGATGGGATGAAAAGGGGTGAGCTTGAAAGCTCGTGGGTAATAGTTTGTAACGAAAAATAAGCAAAACCTTTGAAAGCGTTTTCTTGTCGCAGAAAATTCTCTTTGGGTTCATAAAACACATGTTTCTCTAATTCTTATCGTGTAGTCAAATTTACAAACCATAAAACACGAATGCATCAAACTTGTTCACAGATCATAAGCACATAAGCGCATCAGAATGGTTTGGGTAAATCCATGAACATGACAAACTACACATTTCCACATAATGATCCTATATAGTCGTAAATTTAAGGCACTATCGCAATTCCACATAGTAGTTTTGCATAGGCGTAAACTTAAGGGAGTCCATGAAGGAGCTCCGTGCCACTAGCAGGCAGGTGGGAGAAGCCTTTAACTTGGTCAACGTGCACGTGACATTCTTAAACGGATTACACCAAGCCCACATAACTTGTAATTTATGAATTAAACACCATTTGCTCAAATGGCATATTCTTGGAAACTTGATTTCATATAATTGTAATCATATTGCCAAAAATGGCACTTTTCTGAATCTTGGTTTTTCATAAGCATGAGATATTTCGAAGACATTTATGAAAACATGTATCTTTTCACAAAAATTCATTTTCAAAATCTTTTCTCATATCAACACGATTCATATATCAAACATATTGTTGGACCCCAAACTTTTCTTAGAAGATTAGTAACTGGTAAATGAGAAATTTTGGTGATTAGTCATGAGTAAAAAACAAATGAATGAAAATTATTGAACTAAGAAATGATAGACAAGAGTAAAGTAGTGAATGAGAAATATGGATAGATTTATGTTTTGTTTTGATGTTTTGGTGGATAATAGATTTTGAAATGGGTAGAATTAAGGTGAAAGTTACAAGTACAATGAAAGCAAAAATGAAGTTGAATATGCGTAGTAAGTTGATGAAGAATAAGTACATATGTATATGTTCTTTTATTGGTGTTCATGATTAATCATGGATTACAATTTTTATGGATTGTATTGAGTTGAAAAACAGAGTTGAGAATGAGGAGTAAATGAAGTAGAAAAGGTGATCATGGTATGAGTTATGTTAAGGAAAGATTGTGAAACAAAATGGGTGATTGATCTGGAAAATGTTCACGGAGTATACTTCAGTCTTTTAGCCACAACTTTTTTTCTAGTTATCCAAACGAGATGATTCTTGATTTGGATTAAACTAGAAACATATGGATACATTTCTTATGAGGATATCAAATTTAAATTCTATCTTTAATAATCTCAAAATTTGTCATGAAACTGAGAACTGGGTGTAGTACATTGGCGGATGAATGTAAAATTCGTGTTATGAATTCAAGAGAAATTCTGGATTGATCTAGGCTGAATTGTAAAAAGGTGTCTTCTAGAAAGTTGTAGGTATTTCCTTCAACTTCCAACAATAGATAGTAGGGAATTTTTGGACCTCTAGATTGAAAATTATGGTCCTTAGAAAAGGAAAATGTTTAGGAGTATAAAGATGTATCGTTTGTAAAGACGCTTCATCTGTGATGATGTCATATCATCTGTGATGACATCATTCATCTTAAGACTTTTGCTTTGTCTGTCTTTTTCTTTGTCTTAAGCGTTGTATCGTCTTAAGTTGACTTTGCTTCATCTTAAGTTGACTCCGCTTTCGTCTATTTTTTAGCATTCGTCTGCTTTTGTCCATTTGTTTGTTTTTAGCCATTCATCTGCCTTTGACTATTCGTCTACTTTCTTCATTCATCTGCCTTTTTTCCATTCATGTTCTTATTCCATTCGTCTGCTTTGTCATTCGTCTGCTTTTTAGCATTTGTTTGCTTTTGGCCATTTGTCTGCCTTTGGCTATTCGTCTGCTTTCTTCATTCATCTGCCTTTTTACATTCATTTACCTTTGACCATTTGTCTACTTAATCCATTTGTTTGCTTTGTCATTCGTATGCTTTTTAGCATTCATCTGTTTTTGACCATTCGTCTGCCTTTGGCTATTCGTCTACTTTCTTCATTCGTCTGCCTTTTCCCATTCGTCTGCCTTTGTCCATTCGTCTGCTTATTACATTTGTGTACTTTGTCATTCGTCTACTTTTTAGCATTCGCCTGCTTTTGGCATTCGTCTGCTTATTGCATTTGTCTGTCTTGTTTCATCTGCTTCGTCTGTTTGCTTCGTTTGCCTTGTTTCGTTTTCTTCGTCTCTGACCTCCAAGTGAAGTGATGCTTGAACCAATAGTTTCTTAACACATTCTGTCCCTCCATAGAATTTGATAGCATTTAGTATTGATTTGAGAAAGATGGATTGAACCGAGGTAGGGGCATCGGTTGGAAAAGTATGAAAGGGAGGAATTTAAGTATAGTGTACTGTTTCAATATAAGAACAGTTCAAAAATGTTTGGGGCAATACTCTAAGAGTTCTTATCCAAATGGATTAATTTTGATGTCATTAGAAACTTAAGACAACGGGAAACATTTGTCTAGAAGAAAGTGTTATGTTAGAATGTTCAAGGGTACTTTTGGCAAAATACTTAAGCATAAAAGACATAAGGCACAAATGGAAGAGCAAATGGGACATTTCTCTATTATTAAGGGAATAATTGGAAGAAGAAGTGTTGTCTTGCATTTTAAGAAGAGAGAAGAATGAAAATTGAAGAGAAAAAGAGAGAGTGTCATAAATAAGAGAGAGAAATATGAAGAGAAGAAGAGAAGGAGAGAAAGAAGAGAAAACAAGCTAGTGTTTCAATTGTGTTAGTCTTCAAGAGACATTTTGAGGTTGTTCAAGAAGGGAAACAAGTAGAGGAAGAGAAGAGTTTCCCTTTGAGCTAAAGATCCCTTCATTTAGTGAAGAATGAAGGTAAGACCATTTTGAAACTTTTGGATTTTTGAAAGGATTGTAGTTTATGGAGTTTAGAAAATGCTTGGGTTTAAGTATTCTAAAACCAATTTTAGTGATTGTGCTTTGAAAAATTTTCAATTGAAAACCCTATTGAGTGAAATTTTTGTTATTGTATAAAGGGATCAAAAGAGGCAAGAGGAACAAGAGGATAGGCATTTTTAAGCAAGGATATAAGCAAAGAAATCAAGGTGGGTACATGTTTATAATAGAGTAAATAAGCCACTAATGTTTTCTTCGAATTAAAGAAGTTTAATAATTTCAATTGCATCATAAATGTGCATTTTTTCCCTTTTAAATGTTTTGAGAAAGTGCTACATGTTTGGTATATGAATTGTGTAATTTATTTATGAAATGAAAAATGGAAACGGTTTTGAAAGGATATCAAGTTTATGAAGTCAAATTTTCAAAAATGTGCCATTTTGTGCAACAAGTTTACAAGTCATGAATTACATATTATGTGGGTTTATAGTGGTCCCCTAAGTTAACTCAAGTACACTTTGGCAAAAGGCTTCTCTCGCCTGCTTGCTAGTGACATGGAGCTCCTTCATGGACTCTCATAAGTTCACGACTACGCAAGACCATTATGTGGAAATGTGTAGTACGTTCTGTTTTGGACCCATCCGAACCATTCTGATGTGCTTATGTGCTTATGTTATGTTAACAAGTTCAATGCATTCATGATTTGTAACTTGTGGATTTTGGCTAAAAGCTTAAGAAATATGTGTTTTATGAGCTTAATGAAAATTTTCTATGACAAGTAAAACAGTTTCAAAGAATGTGCTTATTTTTCCATTATAAACTGTTATTCATGAGCTGTCAAACTCACCCCCTTTCTGTCCCATCTTCAGGTGATAGTTAAGAGAGCAAGTGATCAAGAGCCTAAGGGAACTTCCGCAAATTTGCTATTTTTGTATTTTGTAATAAGTCAATGGTGTGGCTTTTGATATGTAAATAAAGTTTTTCAAACTCTGTTGCTTTATAAATGAAATGATAGATTGAAGTAGTTCAGTTATGTATGTTCATATTGACTTCCTCGTAATAGGGTTGAGTTGAAGTAATAAGTTTATTTTTTATGTTTGATTATCATGGGCGCGTCACCCTTATGGGATGACGAAATCGATGATGGTTAAGGAGACTTCATTGGATTAAGTTTGGTGATTATGGTTTCGAATGTTGAGCTCTGAAATCATGTTCGGGGTTCCAACACATATAGTAGATTTTTAATTCATTCAAGAAGCGATAGATGCAACACTTATGATGCAATTAAAATTATTAAGCTTTCTTTATTCAAAGAAAACATGTAGTGACTTATTTACTCTATTATAAGCATATACCCACCTTGATTTCCTTACTTATAGGCTTGCTCAACTACTCTTGCTTCTCTTGTCTTGCTTGATTTCCTTGATTCTTCACCAAATGATGAGATCTTTAGCTTAAATGAAGGTTCTTCTCTTCCTCTACCTTTTTCCCTTCTTGAGCAACCTTAAAATCTCTCTTGAAGGCCAAGAAAATTGAAACCCTAGCTTGTTTTCTCTTCTTTTCTCTCATCCACTGAAATCTCTTTTCTTTCTTTTTCTTATTCCTCTTCTTCTCTCTCAATTGAAGTTTTCTCCTTCTCTTAAAAGTATGACCACATTTTCCTCTTCCAATCCTACCCTTAATGAGTATGCAATGTCCATTTTACAGTTCCTTATATGCCTTATGTTCATTATCCTTAAGTGTCTTGCTAAAAACACCCTTAGACATTCTTCTAACCTTAACTCTTTAATTCAATCGACATATATCATAAAATCTTTCTATCATCAACATAATAATTAACTCTATAAACTTTCATAAAGACCTTATAATTAATGTAAATCATATTTATTTATCAAGAAAAAATTTGGGGGCCAACATTTGTTCCCCTCTTAAAAGAATTTCGTCCTCAAAATTCTTACCTGATTGATCTAGGGGTAGGGGTATACTTCTTCTTGTGCTCCTTCATTTTCCATTTAACTCCATCACTCAAAAATTTTCTTTCAAATGACCCTAGTTAATGGTTTTGGTCAATCCTTCCATGACTTATTCAGATATCACACTATCTTATCTGTTCCCTCAATATATTTCGGATTACTCATAATTTTCCACTTCCTATAACGATAACACCAATATCATCTCATATCAATATTTCCTAACATACTCATATATATCACATTACAAATCTAAGACATCTTTCATCAGTAGAACTTCTCATAACTATTTCATACAACCTTATTCATGTCGGGCTTAGCTAATCCTTCTTCCTAGCTTAAGCGCACCCTGGCAAGGTGATACTCTCAAAGATAATTTATCTTTCACTTAATAATTCACATTAATGTAGTGTTAATACACTTAACTCTTATGTCTATCTCACTACATTCCATACCCTGGGTGTTGATCCACCTAACTCATTCATCCTTCTTGAATCACTTAAGTTCTAATATTGATCAATTTCATCTATCAGTAACATCCCCAATCAATTCTTGTTTTCAACCATTCTTGGCCCTATTCATTCGAATAAAGAGGTGGATGACTCATTTTGTCATCTAACTCCTCATATAGTATTCCAATGAAATCACCATGATAATGATTGTGATGCTTGAAGTTAAATAGAACTATACATGGATCTCATGTTCCTATGAACTTCAAACTATAAGCCTCAAACATATCTATGACAATTAAGACCGTCAATAATTCAAATATTCACTCACTTGATTCAACATTCTTAGTCACTAAATGATGTCTCGACGTATTCCTACTAGGATGTATAACTTACGTTACCATTTGTACTTTTCTAACAACCTCTTTGCTCAATCATCTTTATCGGTACATATACTTCTTATTTCAATGACACTGTATCATTTTTCCTATTTGATCCTAAAATTTAGATATGTTTTCAATCTCTCATTAAGATTCATGATTTCTGAATCCTCAATTTGGGCTTGGTTAATCTGTTGGAACCCGATCCGGAGACTCGATCTCAACCGGAAAATGAAACGAAAATGCCCAAAACCAAAACAAATTCAAATCGGATAACTCAAATCTGAAGGCGAATCGAATAAGAAAATGCGAAATACGGAGTACGGAATACAAAGTACTTAACAAAGTGGAAGCAACTGAAAGCCAATCGAATCATAAAGCGGAAGTATCCAAACATTTCAAACATATCCAAAGGAAATCAAATACGAAAGCGGAAACGAAAACTTAATCTGACATCCAGACACAAAGAACAGAGAAACATGATCGCGTTGGATACCTTAAGACTTAACCTATCCGAACCGAATTGGTGTACTTTTTTTTATCTTATTCATTCCTTTTATATTTATCCAATCTTATGAGAATCAAAACTATTTGGAAACTCATCCTCATTCAAAACTCAATTTACTTGATTTCTCTTAATCAAGCATATCTTAATATCATCACTAA
>JANVCQ010000006.1:26668319-26680616 GCA_025531925.1 Erythroxylum plowmanianum | reverse complement strand
AAAACTTATAGATTAAGGTATCTTTATACTGCAGATGTCAGTAGTAGACATGTAAACTATTTTTATCTTATCTAAAAAAAAACTCATTTCATCTTAGTTCTTCTCCCAATCGATGATTATTTCATTACATTTTCATATTATTTTTTATTTAACTGTCATGTTAAATTTTCCTCTCCGTATAAATTCAGTGGGCACTTTCACTGCGCATTTGCGCAGTGTTAATCTGCTAGTCAATAAAATATAGACAAAGAGGAGTTGTTAATGCAAAATTTTATGAATTATGTAATTCAAAAAGAATTAATTTCTAAAAAATGTAAAAGAAAACCTATTTTTAGGTATATTGATACCATACTAATGACGTTTTAAAACTGAAATAATGACATTTCAATAGGAGTTGGGCAATAAGTTGAATTAAAATGCATTGTTTTGGGTCATACCAAATAAGATGTGAATGAACACAATTTTGAAAAGGTTATTTCGTAGGCAAGTTAATCACAAAATACATGAACAGCTTAAGCTAAATATGGCATAATCCCATGAATGAGTATAGTTGTTGATGTCCAGCTGTATTATACGGGTGAGATTTAAGTAATAAGCCTTGGGGGTTAATACCATATGTTGAAAGTTGGGATGGGCCTGAGATGACGTTTGATTGGATAACCGAACAATCTGGTCCAAGACTTTTGGGAAAACATAGCATAGAGTTAGGAATAACTCAACAATCTTGAGACATTTCCGGTAAGTTTCCATGATTACATTTCAAAATTCAAAGTTCAAACCCAAGAATAAGATTTTCACTTAAACTTATTACAATGTTCTAAATCCCAAAAGAAAGGTGACCTGATGATGGACTTACCTTTTACCTTTTTTCCCAAAGTGTAATTACTAATTAGCGTGTTTGTGTCCGTCAGCCAGATCTGCACTGTACATTAGACGACAACTATTCCATTAGATTCTCTTAGATTAGATCTTTCACTCATTTTGAATGGCCTTTTTTTTTATGTTAATTACTTTCTTATTCACGTGGATGCTCAGCAGCGCCAAATTGTAGAGTGTAGACTCAGTCAGTAATCAATTTCTGATCTTGAACTACGGTGGTTACTTACTGCTCTGGTTTCAACTAAGCAATGTTCGTGAACGACACGTCCTTAGGTAAAAGCGTGGAAGACTGCGTAGTAGACTGGACTGGGAAGCTTTTCAGTGATACACATTAATTACCTGGAAATGACAGCCATGAGGCCCAAGTGAAGGAGCGTGCATCTTACTCTCTTCACCATTCCTTCTTCAAATGACATACTTGTTTACTGCTATTAGTTGAGTTGAGCCATGAGACAAATAATGAAGGAACGAAAGTCCACTGTGGCATTACGAGCTAAGCAGAGTTTAATTTGTATGAATAATGAATTTGTTACAAACTACTTAACAAAAAAATCCATGGTGGATAGTGTTGTAACTTGTTATTGGAAATGAAAAAGAGCATCGACAGAGTAAAGGAAAGAAAAATAATGGAGGAACGAAAGTCCACTGTGGCATCCGCATGTGAGGTTTCTCTTTATTTTGTCAGACAACACCTTCCCCCACTCTGACATGCCCTTGAGACATGTGCAATTGTCCTTTCATCGCTTTCCCAAATCAATCTTCACTTATGAAGATTGTTGCATTGCATTCCTTGAAAAACGAAGCTTGTTTTCTTCGGTGTTTCTCTTTTTCTGATAATATATTCTTGCAAACTCACAATTGCCCTGGACTCAATTAATCTGCTCTGTCCCACCACCACCCATTTTCTAGAAATTACAAGCAAATTTTTAAAATTTAACGACCTCAACTTTGCTCTATAAAAATCCATGCCCTTGTGATTGAAAGTGACCACTGACGAGGAGGGGTGCCTGCCTCTTGAGTCTGTACTAGTATCTGGGGTCACTCAAGCAAGCTTCTCTTCTACTGCACCCATGGCAACAATGCAGAGATCTTGTGTCACTCTTCTGCTCTTTGCTCTCCTATTCTCCCATATTTCAGGTACCATATCTTCTTCTCTCTACCATACATGTCCCAGCCTAGTCTTTAAGTGACTTCTCTAAGTAGCTCGTTGTGACCCTTCTGGGATTAGTTCCTGTTTATTTTTTTGCGTTGAAGCTGTATGTAAGGTAGCTTAGATACACTTGTTCAAACTATCCTACTTCACTAGTAGTTCATATAGTTCTGATACAAAGTTGTCATAAAAGGATGTTATTTGTGTTAGCTACTCATGGTAACTGTTATGACCAGACCTAATTAATCTCTTCTTCTTCTGACTGTCTGTCATTAGTGGAGGTCTCGTCGAGAACAATAACTCTATACAACAAATGCACACACCCAGTGTGGCCAGGAATCCAGCCAAGTGCAGGAAAGCCCATGTTAGCTCGTGGAGGCTTCAAGCTCCTACCCAACAAAGCTTACTCTCTCAAGCTTCCACCTTTATGGTCTGGCCGCTTCTGGGGTCGCCACGGCTGCTCCTTTGACACCTCCGGCCGCGGCCGTTGTACCACCGGCGACTGCGGCGGCTCCCTTTTCTGCAATGGCCTAGGCGGTGCTCCACCAGCCACCTTGGCAGAGATCACACTAGGCAATGACCAAGACTTCTACGATGTCAGCCTCGTAGATGGCTACAACCTGGCAATTTCAATCACACCCTTTAAAGGATCGGGCAAATGTAGCTACGCAGGTTGTGTTAGTGACCTGAACAGGATGTGTCCAGTGGGATTACAAGTGAGATCGAGAGATAACAGAAGGGTTGTGGCCTGCAAGAGTGCTTGTTTTGCATTTAACTCGCCGAGGTATTGTTGTACAGGGAGCTTCGGAAGTCCCCAATCGTGCAAGCCCACAGCTTATTCAAGGATATTCAAGACGGCTTGTCCCAGGGCTTATTCTTATGCTTATGATGACCCTACTAGCATTGCCACTTGCAGTGGTGGCAGCTATTTGGTCACTTTCTGCCCACATCATCGTTGATTGTTGTCTATAGTGCTCTAGAAGACTTGTTAGTTCGGGTGATTATTAAGTACTTAATATGGATCTTATGCTTATATAATATAGTGTTATGTTACGTTACTAGATTCTTGTTGTACTGTGGACTGCTTTAATATAAAAGCTATTTCTTGCTTGTTTTTAACTTAATTTGCGCAACTCCTGCATTTTAATTTGATGGATGTAAATGGGTTGTCACTTACTAGCAGTTTTAAGTCTTGTCCGGCAGGCTGCTTGGAGTTTTTACTTATTTAGAAGAAAAGGAGAAACTAATTCATTTAATGATATAACCAACAAGAAACACCTGAATCTAACTGCAGAGGTTCAGAGGGAGAGGAGTTGGTCCCTTGAACTGGGCAGCTTGCTTCAAACCGAGCTTAAGCCGTGTGCGTATGTATGAATGTATGTTCTATAACAGACTCTTCGAGTGAAAGGAGCAAGTAAACATGCTCTATGACGGACTCCTCAAGTGAAGCAGAAAGTAAACATGCGGCGATGTTCCTCCAGAAGGAAACCAGTCCCTACCAAAACCTTACCAATCCATCTCCTTCTCTCATGTCTCTCCACAGCATCCGCTCCCGAATCTCCAATACAATTGGACCATTCCTCCATCCCCATTACTCACACCTCTTTCTGGTCCAAAAAAATCCACAACCTCTGCTCCAAAGCCCGAAACGTCGACGCTGCGCTTCGCCTTATCCACAACCTCCGCCTTCGCGGCTACTACCCAAACTCCCTTAACCTCAGCAGCATCATCCATGGCCTTTGCGATGCCCACCGCTTTTTTGAAGCCCACCACCGGTTTCTTCTCTTCATTGCTTCTGGGTGCGTCCCCGATGAGCGAACCTGCAATGTTTTGATTGCTCGTTTGCTTCATTCTAAAACCCCACTCGTCACTTTACCTGTTATTTACCACTTGTTTGATGTTAAGCCCACATTTGTGCCTTCCTTGATCAATTACAATTGTTTGATCGATCAGTTTTGCCGTATTTCGCACCCCAGTGTAGCTCACAGGTTGTTGTATGATATGAGAAAGAGAGGGCATCATCCAAATGTTGTTAGTTATACTACTTTAATTGGTGGGTATTGTGTACTTGATAAATTCGTTGACGCGTATAAACTGCTCGACGAAATGCGCGAATATGGTTTGGCCCCCAATTCGCTTACTTATAGCGTTTTGATTGGTGGGGTGTTTAGAAACCGGGCTGTTAAGCATGGGAAGGAGTTAATGTGCAAGCTTTGGCAAGCTATGAAGGTTGAAGAGGACCAGATAGTTAATAATGCCGCTTTTGGAAGTCTCATCGATACTTTATGTAGAGAAGGGCTTTTAAATGAGGTTTTCGAGATTGCAGAAGTTATGCCACAAGGGAATAGCGTAAATGAGGAGTTCGTTTATGGGAATATGATTAATTCGCTTTGCCAAGCTGGTAGACACCATGGCGCTTCCAGGATTGTCTATATAATGAAGAAGAGGGACTTTGTTCCAAGCTTGGTTTCATACAATTCTATCTTACATGGGCTTTGCAAGGAAGGAGGTTGCTTGAGAGCTTATCAATTGTTACAGGAAGGAAGAGAATATGGTTACTTCCCGTCTGAGTATACGTATAAGGTTTTAGTTGAAGCCCTTTGTCAAGAAATGGAACTCTACAAGGCTAGGGAGGTTCTGCAGCTAATGTTGAGGAAGGAGCAGGTAGACAAGACAAGAATATTCAATATTTACTTGAGAGGTCTTCGTCTAATGGATAATCCGACCGAGCTTTTAAATGTGCTTGTTTCTATGCTTCAAGCCAAGTGCCAGCCTGATGTGATCTCTCTCAACACAGTAATTCATGGGTTTTGCAAGATGGGAAGAGTTGATGAAGCCTTGAAGGTATTAAAAGAGATGATGATGGGAAAATTTTGTGCACCTGATCCCGTGACATTTACTACCATTATAAGTGGTTTGTTAAATGTTGGGAGGAGCAAGGAAGCTCTTAATATGCTGTATGAAATAATGTATGAACAAGGTATTATTCCTGGAGTTGTAACATACAATGCCGTTCTTTGCGGTCTATTTAAACTTGGATTAGCAGAGGAGACACAAGCCGTTTTTAACAGAATGGTAAGTAAGGGTGTGGCTGCTAATAGTACCACTTATACAATAATAATTGATGGACTATTTGAATCTGACAAAGTGGACGAGGCTAAGAAATTCTGGGATGATGTTATTTGGCCCTCAAAAGTTCATGATAATTTTGTTTATGCAGCAATTCTCAAAGGGCTTTGCAACTCAGGCAATCTGAGTGACGCCTGTCATTTCCTCTATGAATTGGTAGACTGTGGGATTGCTCCGAATATTATAAGCTATAATATTGTGATTAATAGTGCTTGCAAGATGGGGATGAAAAGAGAAGCTTACCAAGTTCTAACAGAAATGCGTAGGAATGGGTTGGTTCCTGATGCAGTCACTTGGCGGATTCTTGATAAATTGCATGGAAATGCAAATAAATAAGAAGCAGAAAATTTAGCTTTTCAGTTCTAAGAAAGTTCATCTCATGTGAATGAATTTTGTGCATGAAACACGTTTTGTCAAGGAGCATTTGTCAGAGGAAGCAGCAGAATGATCTATGGCAGCTAAAACGAGTGGGCTTCTGCTTCCCTTTTTCTTGCGAAGTTATAACAACAATCTGTACACGGGGCGATGGCAAACCTGACTTAAGCTTCATGTGGCATGTGAAGAGTGATGTCGCAAAGAAAATTTTATTTGAAGAAGGGACACTCTCAAGATAGAGAATTAGAGATTGGGTTTATGCCCTCTGCAATATTCTTTGGCCAGACAAAAAAAAAAAAAGAAAAAGAATGTTCACTAACTCCTTGTCATATTAGCATGGCAAGTGATAATTTTGCTAGATGGATGCTGCAGGACAGTAATTTTATTCTTCGGACTTTGGGACTCAGATTCGCATACTGGTTATCAAATACTTCATCAACTTGGAGTTGATTTGAACATTGTACAAAAGAGCAGGATCGGCACTTTTGAACTTATTGAGCTTCAGTTATTAATAGTTATTCTTTTAATTTCAAAAAGATCATTGATCTTTCCCTCTGGTTTATTTGTTCGATTCAACCAATTGAGAAAACTGCACATCTTCTCTGATAATTACGAAGATAACATTCCGGGTTGTATCATCCTGCATTGAGCAATACCTGTGAGCATATTGGCCCTGAACTATTGAAGACTCTAATGATGTCAACAGATTTCAAGTGCCGTTGTCTCATAATTTGGAGAATGATGAATATACTGCAGAACTCGACTTTACAACTCCTCACAACTCGGCACCAACCCATCCGCATTTAGAACAACAAAATCAAAATTGCGTTTTACAATTAAGAATTTAAAATGGCAGCGAAGAGTATGACCGCTTCGTGCATCGTGCATGAATCTGGCTGTAATGAACATTTGCATAACGCTGTGGTCCACATCAAAGCCTAACTAGCACCAAGAAGAATCTCATCAGGCCCACTTTTTGACTCTATATTGTAATGACGTTAAATAACGGTTCTCATTGGTGGACCCAATGAGGGGGTTGCAAATGGCGGTATCCCTTGCCGTCATTTACCACATAAGTATTTTATAATAAAAGATATTAAAATTAAAATCATAATTTGAATGTATAAAAAGACAAAAAATAATTTCATAAATAAGTAAAAATTTCATAAAATATTACTAATACTCATTGTAATTTTAAGTCTTCTTCCATGTATGAGTATCTTAAAATGAATTCTTAATATCTTTTTTTTTGGTTAGCAATTATTTAAATTAAAAAATCATTTTGTGGTCAATTCTGTAATTCAACTTCATAACATTTTTCTTCATTTAATGTTCAAGTATCCTATACTCTATCCCGCGACAGTCAAGAGATTAAACCTATGAAAAAGATAAAACCTCAAGCAACTCTCTTAAACATTGTTTTTTTTTCAATAGGAGCAATTATTTTAAGATAAATAAAATGTTATTATTAAGATAATACGTTTTCTTTTTATTTTAAAATTTTGATAATTTGAGCATATATATATTTTAGTTAAATGAACAAGGCCAGCCACTAGTATGGTACTTCCAGAGATCGACGAAATTGGCTAGTGAGCGCAGTGCCGACAATGATGAAGGCGACAAAGAGGTGTGGTTGTTGGAGTGAAGTTTGACTATGAGTAAAAAATTTCTGGCGTGGGTTCTCATGAAAATGGCTAATCCCAGTGACCAGATCATTGCTCTTCACTTCTCAATTCTATCTTGGGCATTAAAGAATTATGATTTTTTGTGTGTTTTTGCTTTCTGCAACAACATTTTTGATTTTGAGATGATGTTTATGTTGTTAGATGGCTGGTTTACATGATTGTTGTGTGTTTCAGGTGGATATTGAAGGATGGATTGCTTCTCCCGTTGGTTTATGCCCTTGCAGTCAATTTTTGTTATACATTTAATTGTATAAAATTTGTTTTATGCAATAAAATACATTCTTTATCTTTGTGTATTTTTTAATTATTTAATTATTAATCATAAAGATAAAATTCCTAGAATAATTGTTACACAATTAGAAATTATATTGTGATTATAATTATAAGATTCAAATTGTATTTTTATATTATTCCTAAAATATTCCTAGTCATAATTTCGTCAAGACGGAGTATTGATGAAATGGTTAGATTAGCACATATTTGTTTCTTTCTTATAAAGAAAGTAATCGATCTCATAGATTAAAGTATAGAGATATTTAAACAAACATGTGGATGCTTAATAAAGAATAAGGTCACTGAACTGACCCAATTATGAGAATCCTGAATAGAACATTACTTGTGTGTCTGTTGATTATCTCATTATGATGATTGTATAATTGATCCTTAGACTTGAGATTATAAAATTATCTCATGTAGGAATTACTATGTTTTTTATGCTATTTATGTTTTATTCTTAGAATAGTTCAATTCGGTAGTTATTGGATATAGTATGAACTATGTGGAGATAGTTGAGTAAATTAATAAAGAATTCATTGTCCTAAAATAATTATGAAGAATGTTTTGTTGCTCTTGATTAGTAATAATTTTGGGAATCTTTGGCTAGAGTAAATTGAAATTTGGAAAGGTTGTTTTCAAATATCAATTACAAATTATTTACTAATTAGCAAGAACAAATATGATTGGATTATTTAGAATAGAAACGAATTCCATACTCTAATTCCAATTGGAACATTAGATGACGAAAAGATTAATTTATACAAGATAACCATGCATAGACAGGTTAAGTCAAACCACTTTGACATTCCTAATATTTGGAAGGTCATGACATGTTGCTAGACATCAATCATGATCTATGATTATAAATGGTTTAATTAGGAAATTAAAGATAAATTAAAAGGGGTTTTAATTTATCTGATTCTAATTAAGAATTATAATTATAATTGATAATCATGACCAACATATTAGGAATCTGATGGGTCACACATAAAAAGTCTATAAAAGAGAAATTGAAATTAGAATTAAATTGGACTTAATTGAGAAGTTTTAAAAACTTTAAGTGTCAATATGTGATATTTGATCTTATAAGGATTAATTAATAATTATAGTCAATATGTGATATTTGATCTTATAAGGATTAATTAATAATTATAATTAAAGTTTGACCTTAATTGTAATTTTAATAAAATCCAAAGATATGAAAAATCAATTAAAGTTTGACCTTAATTGTAATTTTAATAAAATCCAAAGATATGAAAAATAAGATTTTTCATATAAAAGGAAAAATTAGAAAAATGGATGCTAGCACTTCTAACAATTTTTTCTCTCAAATTTGATTTAAGTTTTCTCTGAATAGATCTGTGGATACCATTAGAGACTGGGTAATTGAACGGCTCGTGGAATTGACAGTTTCGAAGAAACGAAAATTGTAACAAGAAATCAGGAAAGGTTAGTATAACTTTGTCAATTTCTTGTTTTATGTTTCTAATTTAATTATGTTAAAGTTGAATATGTGGAAAAAAAATTTATATTATTTCCGCTGCGCTTAGATTTGATCTTACGTAATTTTTCCAACATCTCCTATGTTTTTTAAGGTCTCTATAGCTTAAAGCAGGGTTTTTCTTTTTTTAATTTCATTTAAAAAATTTTCTTTTTTTTTGGTGATGCTCTTCACTGTGAAATTTCTAGGGAATATGTTGTCTTTCTCTTTGGTGCTTAACCATAACTCCTAATTAAGTGATGCAATTTTATTTTTCAATGGTTATGGTTCTGTTTGTTTCTAGGAAAAATAGTTGTTTCTTCTATTATCTAGCTATTCAATGCATCCAATGGTTGCACAGTGAAATAAATATGAAACTTTTCTGTTTGATTTTTCGATACTTTATTGTTAACTTTAATTATTTTCTTGTCATTTCCCTCGAATTATTTATGAAATTGGTGTCTCTTAACTACCATAATTGTATTCATGTTGGACCTCTAATGATATCTATATACGTATTGACAGAACTCTACAACTGTTGTAGAGCAGGTTAACTAAGAAATATTAACTGCTTTGGAGCCTAAACCTACAATAGCTTTTAAATATTTTAATAATTTAGTTAAAGTAAAATTTTAATTTCAATTAGACCTTAATTAGATTTACAATTAATTCTAACTAAATACTAATTAGACCTAAACAAGATCTAATATCTCATATTGGTGCTGATTTATAATTATCTTATATCTAATCATAAAGCTTCTCAAACTTTACAATTAAGTCCAACTTGATTAAAATATCTTTTCTCTCTCAATATATTGGCAATGAATATAAATTATAACTCTAAATTATATTTAGATTAGATGAATTAAACTCCTTTAATTAACCTTTAATGTAGGATTGACATTTAACAATATATTATGATTATCTAAATAATTAGGAATGTTAAAGTGATTCTGACTAACCTTTCTCTTTTTCATATAATTTAATCCTCTCATCTTATAATGTTTCGATTAGACATTAAGTGTAGAATTAATGTCAACTCTAATTGAGTCTAATCATATTAGTTCTCTAACATTAATAATTAATTATATTAATGGCATTTGAAAACTATTTTAAAAATGTAATTTTACCTTGACCAAAGATTTTTTGAATTAATACTAATCGAGAATAATACAACATTTTCTCTAATCACTTCAGGGTGATGAATCTTATATTGATCACTCAATTGTCTCTATATAGTTCATATTATATCTTTGATTAGGATAGATTATAAGCAGTATAAAAACATAGCAATCCTTGTAAGAGATATTTTGGAGATCTTAAGTCAAAGGATCACTTATCTACTCATTATAATAAAAATTTCCATACACATACAATTAATATTCTAAATACAATTCTCATATAGGGTAAATTTAGTGAACTTTTTCTCTAACAATCACTTACACTTTTGTTTAAGTATTTTCATACTTTACCCTATAAGATTGATTACTTCTTTCATATGCTACTATTGGGAAAGTAGTTTAGTAAGAGAATTCTCCAAGATTCTCTATAGTAAATACTTGATTGAATCTTATAATTTTCATTTTAATTAACGTTATAATTAAGAGAAACTACCTAAATACATATTTGAATCTTTGACTAGACTTTAACTCATTTTGTATCCTTAATGATTATAATGTTTGATAAAACATCATTATTTTGAATAATGCAAAACACTATATCAAACTCATTAAAGTTCTCGATCTAAATAATCATTTTTGCTGAATGAAAATATATTATGGCTTAATTAGCAATTAATGTTATATTGGAACCTGTCTAATCTTTAAAAAATTGTTATAAGTAAAATATAACTTAATTAAGATTTACTTCTAATTTTAACATTTGTATAACTTTGAACTCAAATATCAAAATAGATATCTTTTGTACTTCATAAGTATCAAATATCTCAAATACTAAACACTTTTGGTATATTATTTATGCATTTGAACTTAGAATAGGTAAATAACTTCATATCTATCTCTGTAGATCTAATTTCAAAACTTTAATTATTACCCTCTCATATCCAATAAGAGTTGTTCTTGTACTATCATATATTCAACATTTGAAAATATGAATTTTTTTCTCTATGAATAGTATCTTTATACACAGTTCCACTAAAGAGTAAAACTATACTCTCACTAACCTTTTCATAGACATGATAATTTACAATAATCTTCAAACAAACTCTTTGAATTCATTATAAAAGTGCATCTTTTAATGTCCCATATCCTTTCAACTATAGATCAAATGTATCAACAAAGGCGTTATTTTTAATTGAATTTATTGATTTAAGATTTAAGATTTAAAATTTTCAAATTTCATCTTTTTCCCACTACTTATCTTAAAACCCATTCTATTATAAGGGTTCATTGAAACAAACATTTTGTTTAACGGTTCTATAAAATTATATTCAACCTTTCGGATATCTCATAACCTTCTAGTATCTAATTTAGTTCTAAACTTATTGGATAATATATACTTTAATTAAGTATCACATCTTAAAATCATTAACATAAACTCTTTTAAAGTCTTACTATTATATATCTAATATGAAATCTTACTAATTGATTTACCTGAAACTTTCAAAGGAAAGTAAACGTACTAGGCTTATCTATAAAAGAAATAGATGTTTCATCATATCTTTTGTAACCTCGATCTCAGGTGTCTATATCTTATGGATAGGATCTGATCGATAATATCTTAACATCGACATATATAACATATCATGAATCTATGGTAAACCCATAGTTAAGGCTAATCTATAACACTACAAGAAAACTGCAGAGCGGTGACAGAAATTTAGCGATGAAATAGAAACCATTTGAAATTAGCGACAGAAAATATATTTCCGTTGCTGATGGTGAGTAATTTAGCGACGAAAAAAATATTCGTTGGCAAATATGGAGGGAAAGAGTGGAGGCAAAATTTGTGCAGGAATTAGCGACGAAAAAATACGTTTGTTGGTACTTGAGATTAGTTAGCGACGGAAATATACGGGCTTGTTATGTTAGTTGGTAATATTGTCGTGGGGAAGACAAGATTTTGGCGACGGAAATAATGGGCATCAGGAATTGCGTCGGTAAAAGTGTTGTATGGTTAAGATGTAAACGACGTCGTCTCAGATAATAAGGATGCTTTAATGCTAGCCAAAACGACATCATTTTGGATAACTTAAATTGAAGTTGCTGACGTTAACCAAAATGACGTATAATAAGGATGCTTTAATGCTAGCCAAAACGACATCATTTTGGATAACTTAAATTGAAGTTGCTGACGTTAACCAA
>JANVCQ010000006.1:26616950-26632966 GCA_025531925.1 Erythroxylum plowmanianum | reverse complement strand
CACAACAGTCCATTCCAAATAAAGTTTCAAGCACAAAATCATACTTTTCCACAAAAATCACATTTAGGCACATATACTGGGAAATGTCATGAATGTATGTACAGTCATTTTCCTGTGCAAATTGCACTATTCACATGTAAGAATATGCATGAATATTTCAAAACAATACTAAACACTCTTAGCCCTTTCCAAATTACTATTCTACCCTTCCTCTCGGGGGTGGGATGTTACAAGAAATGAGCAAACTTGGTTAGCCTATCCACAATCACCCATATTGCATCATGCTTCCTGCTGGCCCTCGACAATCCCATCAAGAAATCCATTGTAATCTTCTCTCATTTCCATTCAGGGATCGACAAAGGTTTAAGCTTGCCTGAAGGTGCCTGGTGTTCAACTTTGACTTACTGACACACTAGACATCTTTTAGCATATTCTGCAACTTCTTTCTTCATTCCTTTCCACCAGAAATGCTCTTTCAAATCTTTATACATTCTCGTACTTCCTGGGTGCATTACATAATCTACATTATATGCCTTGTCAAGAATTTCGTCTTTCAACTCTTGCATATCAGGATTACACAGTTTGTTTCTTACCACCATCAATCCTTCTTCCCTTACCTCTATTTCAGAAGATTTACCACTTTTAACCTCTTCTCTAAGCCTGCTCAAATACTCATCTTGCTCCGACAACTCCTTAATCTTTTCGTTTAATACTGGCCTTACTCTAAAGTTAGCCACTATATAATTAGATTCAGCTTATCTCAATGTCACTCTAAGTTTGGCTAATTCCTTTAACAGAGGAAGATACACTGTCTCCACATATGCCATAGTCGATTTTCTACTCAATGCATCAGCTACTACATTAGCTTTACATGGGTGATAATCAATCATTAAATCATAATCTTTTAGTAGCTCTAACCATCTTCTCTGTCTCAAATTCAATTCTTTCTGACTCATCAGGTACTTAAGACTCTTATGGTCTGTAAACACCCTAGTAGTGACTCCATACAAGTAATGTCTCCAAATCTTCAAAGCAAAAATCATGGCGGCCAATTCCAAGTCATGAGTCGGATAGTTCATCTCATAAGGCTTTAATTCCTAGAAGCATAAGCAATTACTTTATCTCCTTACATCAACACACACCCTAATCCCTTCCTCGATGCATCACTATACACTATATATCCATCATGACCTAAAGGCAAAGTCAAAATTGGTGCACCCGTCAATCTGTACTTAAGCTCCTCAAAGCTCTTCTGACATTCATCTGTCCACACAAATTTATGATTCTTCCTAGTCAATTTGGTAAGTGGAGCTGTTATTATGGAAAAGCCCTCCACAAACCTTCTATAATACCCAGCTAAACCCAAGAAACTCCTCACTTCTGCTATATTCTTAAGTTCTTCCCATTTCATAATAGCTTCTATCTTTCTCGGATCCACATATATTCTGTGCTCCGAAATCACATGTCCAAGAAACACCACTTTCCTTAGCCAGAATTTGCATTTATCAAATTTGGCATACAACTCGTTCTTCCGTAATGTCTCTAAGGCAACCCTCAAATGTTCCTCACGCTCCTTGTCGCTCTTAGAATAAACCAATATATCATCAATAAAGACAATGACAAATCGATCTAAGAAGGACTTAAAAACTCGATTCATCAAGTCCATGAAAGCTACAGGTGCATTCGTTAATCCAAAAGGCATGACCAAGAACTCAAAGTGGCCATATCATGTTCTAAAAGCAGTCTTTAACACATTGGACTCCTTTATCCGCAATTGGTGGTAGCCTGATCTCAAATTTATCTTAGAAAAGACTCTTGCCCCTTGCAACTGATCAAACAAGTCATCGATGCATGGAAGTAGATATCTGTTCTTGATGATGGCATGATTGAGCTTCTTGTAATCCACACAAATTATCAACGATCCATCTTTCTTCTTTACAAAAAGGACCAGAGCTTCCCAAGGTAAAGAGCTCGGCCTAATATACCCTTTCTCCAGCAAATCTTCTAACTACTCCTTAAGCTCCTTATATTCCACCGGAGCTATTCTATAAGGTGGAATCGATATTGGCATCGTGGCCGGAAGAAACTCAATGGGAAATTCAATTTCTCTAGGGGGCGGTAGTCCTAAAAATTCCTTGGGAAAGACATCCAGGAATTTCCTGACCATAGGTATTTCTTCTAACTTTCCTCCATCTGCCTTTGTGTCTACCACATAGGCAAAAAATGCTTCACATCCTTTCCTTAACAGTTTTTTTGCTGTCAAAGTCGAAACAATTCTAATCGAACTTGCTTTTTTGTCCCCAATAAACACCAACTTGCTACCATTTACCAATTTTAAACTCCACGATCTTTTGTTTGCAATCCAAATTAGCATTATACTTCTCTAAGGTATCTATACCCAAAATCACATCTAATCCTCCCATCCTCAATGGCATTAGATCCACCACTAATTGTTCTCCTCCAATATGTATCTCACAGTCTCTATAGATTTGACTAATTATAATACACTGGCCGATTGAAGTACTAACCATCAAAGGAGTATCCAATGGGCTTAATTCTCTACCTTTCACAGTTCTACTCAATGACACAAATGAATGAGTAGAACCCGGATCAATCAAGACAATAACATCTTCATCAAATAATTTAATCATACCAGTTACAACTTCTGGAGCTGTCTCTGCATCCTCCCTCGTTATAGAAAACACTCTAGCTGGTGCTTGTCCCTCGGTCTCCCTGGAGGGTTAACTTTCCTAACCGCATCAGAACTTCTACTGCCCACTTCCATTACTATCCTGTGTCCCACTGTCTCAGCCCTCTTTGAAGCTTGCATCTGACTTCTCTTATGTCTTGCATTCTGAGGGCACTCTCTTGCCATATGTCCTTTCTCCCCACAATTGAAGCATGCTCCAGTCAGTCAATAACATTCCCCTTTATGAAATTTTTCGCAATGATCACATTTGGGAATGGGTGATTTATCCCCATCTCCCCTCCTACTGTCTCCGGCCATTGAGGCTTGATGTGATATAGTTTTCATCTATCTAGGCCTACTTGCTCCACTGCTCCTCTCCTTAGACCGTGTAGGGAAAGTCCTGGCACTCCTCTCTAACATAGGAGCACGCCTCCCCTCTTAGACTGTTCTCTCCCTTTCCTCTTTCTGTTCACCGCACTCTTGATGTTCTCCATATTTTCCACTCTCAATGCTGCTTCAACCAGTTGTTGGAAATCGTAAAAATTCTGTGCCACCACTTTCTTTCTGATGGCCAAGTGCAGTCCCGCTTCAAACCTTCGGCACCTAGCTGCTTCGCTCATCATTAATTCAGCTGCATATCTGGACAATTGTGTAAATCAACGTTTATATTCGCTCACTGTCATTTCCCTCTAGGTGAGGCTTAAAAATTCTCTTTTCTTCTGTTGGATGTACACTTCAGACAAGTACTTCTTCTTATAAAAAATCAGGAAGTCCTTCCACTTAAACATCGGTGGCTTTATCTGACTTCCCAGGACACTTTTCCACCAATACAAAGAATCCCACTGAAGCAAGCTATTAGAATATTCAACTTTCTCCTCATCTTCACAGTCCATCTACTCCAATATCCTTTCGATCTTCCTCAACCAGGTCTCAGCTTCTTCAGGATCAGTAGTTCCATAAAAGTCCACTGCTCTATTCTTTCTCAACTTATCGAATTGCTTCCCCTTTTTAGCTGAGGCCGGAGCAGAAGATTGCGGTATCTGCCCCATAGCTTGAACAAACACCTAAGTAAAGGCTTGGAACAATCTCGGATCTTAGGTAGGCACTTACTCCTGCGGAATAGACAACTCTTGAGTCTGTGATTGAGAGGGCCCACTACCGTGCCCTACAAAAGCCTCAGCATTTCCTGGGGCTACTGACTCATTAGTACTCTCCTCTCTTAGTGAAGAGTCAGGTGCAAGCGATCCTTGCAATAGTCCTCGCGTCCTTCTACAAGGTGACATTTCACTACTTCAATAGAAACACTAGGTTAGCACACATTTTATCTCAATCCTATTTCCTACATGGATGCATGATATGCATGTCATTTAATGCAAATAATCAACTTAACAATGCAAACAATTAATCACATAGCGAACAATTCATCCTACCATGCACTCTGAGCCTAGGAAAAACCTAAGCTCTGATACCACAAGATGTTGAACCCCGTCTCCGGGGCCCAACTATCGATCCGAAGTCATAAGCGTGAGTGGAATACCTCGTAGGGTTATTTCAATGAACCATCACTTCCTTTCCATCACTCTTTTTGGATTCAATACCAAAGGTTATCAATTTTTTAAAGGTAGAACGATATTTTAGGAATCTATCGCTTTAAGAATCACCTCATTTGGACATCGGATGATGAAGTTATGGTCAAAAGAAGCCAACATGTTTATGTCCTTAATGATTTTGTACCTGTCTTGGTGCATTTGTCATAACTTTTGCTACAGATGTCAGATTGATGTCTTTTTTAGATGTTTTAAAAGAAAACTTCAAGATCTACAACTTTCATGAAGAATTAAAGGCAAGATTCGGCCTCTAAGATAGCCAAAGTTGTGATTTACTATAGCTGTCCCGTAAATGTCTGTTTAATGGACATAGACTGGCTTAGGAGCCTTTTTTCACCCAAGAAGGTCCGTTTAACGGACCTAATGTCGCTAAACAGACATTGGCGAGGTAGGGGGTCCATTTTCAACTGAGAAGGTCCGTTAAACGGACATTGGGGTTCCCCAAACTCCTCCAATGCCTCTCCAATGCTTCCAACATCCTTTCTAACACCATAATCACTCATAATCTCCCCAAATTCAACCCTTCTAGTGTAAAACCACTTCATATCTATTTCACTACTACATACATCCCATTAACACTTGAATCTCAACTCCAAAAGATTCATCACATACAATCTTTCCAACTCCAACATGCTATTCTAACACTAGCAACAATTTGCAATCTCAACAACAAAAAATGCACATCCATCATACTCAAAGTTTAAAATAACATAAGCATACACAAAAGGAACTTTACAAGTTCTCATTCTCATTTCTAAACAAAATGAACGTTTGACAAGATTTACTTATATATCAACCTACCCATCAACTTAATACAAAATACAAAAGAATGCTCATGTCTGATATGCCTATAAAGCTAGCCAAATTAGTCACTAACTTAGTATAAAAGATTTCTAACTATCTTGGAGTATCCGAATGCCTTGAAAGGATCATTGATCTTCACGATCTGCACCTGAGGAGGGAGAAATTGTGAGTTGAGCTACACAACTCAGTGGCTAATTTATTTATAGCCATTGACGATGAGCCACACAATCAAACATATATACATCTATTCGTATAAGCATATTCATCTTATCCAGATCCAACAATGTAAGTTCAACATTCACAACTCATAGTTCAATACATCATCACATTAAACATATTTGATGTAATTTTTTCATCCAAGCATAACACACACTTCGCATCATAACTTAACATGTCAAAATGCAAATGCACAACCAAATGGCTCGAGGGTTCCGTGGAACAAATCAAAGAAACCGAAGTTAACACAGTGAATGAAACGAGTCCACTTTTCGAATCTCGTGGGCCACAAGTGGGTAGTCGGGAAAAGGCTTTATATCAATGTGCACGTGACTACGAAACGGTTCCTCTCTCTCGCCCAAACACAATCAAATCTCATGCTTAATTCAATCATTCACAATCTCATATTCTCATGTTTTTTTTCTTTATACAAAATTCCATGACTCAATTCAATGGCATAACATGATCATACACACTATTCAATTGTGTTATCATAATGTCATACATCATAATGAAATTTTCTCATCACTACATTTCAAGCAAGTCATTTTAACACACAATACACACACAAGGCATTTTGCCCATTATACAATAACTATAAATAAATTATCCACCTTATAATTCTTGAAAATCCAAACTCAATTTGTGCCCTTCCTCTTGCTCTTGGGTAGGTTGTTCTTCATTTCCTAACACAACCAAAATTCTCATTCAATTCTAATTCAAATGGCAATCCCCCAAATTTCCATAATCACCACAAAATGGAACTAACACAAATCAAGTTCAAACTTAACCTACCCATAGTCCATCTAGGTTAGAAAATCCAAAACCTAGCTTAGAAACCTAAAAATCAAATGGGTCTCTCAATCATCTTCTTCCTCCAAGCATTCTCAACACAAAAACCCTTTCTCTCTCTAAAACTTCTTCATTCACAACACAACAACCCATTTCTTTACTAAAACAAGAAGAAGATGAAGAATTTACCTTAAGAAGATTGATTCCTTCTTCTTCCCACGATTTTTCATTCCTTTCCCTTCTTTCTCCACGATTTTCTCCTTATTCTCTCTATTTCACGTTTTTCTCTCCTCTTATTTTGCTTCTCACGACACTCTCTCCCCTCATCTAATTTAAGCCCCCTTTCTATTAGGATTTCTCCTAATTATACCATCCATTAGTTAGTCTCTTCCAAGTTTACCCCCTTCTTTCATTTAATCTAAGTCTACTAACTCCTTAAACTAACTTAATTTCTAATACTTCCTTCTAATTTCAATTTATAATCCTTCCCTCAAATTTCTAATTAATGACCCAATTCAAAAATAAATAATAATAATAATTAAACAAACAAACAAGCATGAATAAATCATTAAACAATTAATAAGAAATTTAGAAAAATTCAGGATTCAACAGCCAAAGTTAGATATTCTGAGAGGTCCCAAATCTAAGATACAAAACCCAACTCAGGTAAAGGTACATTATGAAGAGTTGGGTGGGCTAACTTTTGGGAACTTAAAAGACTATCCAAAAATAGCAGGCAAAGCTTATTGAGTAGGTAGGATGACTCAAGATTGTAGTTGAACGACTAGGAAGACTCAAGCCTATAGTCGGATGGATGGGAGAGTTGATGTTATCAATGGCGAGCCATCTAAGCATCGATATCCAACCTCCATCATCTGATGAGGGCACTCCCTCTATAATCTCTCCACCGACACAGGATCATCCACTTGAGGACCCTCTTTTGTCAAACTAGCTTGAACCACATCAAGAGGGAGAGGCTTGATTTTTTTTAGTCTTCCTTTATCTTTATTAATTGTGTATTTACTATTTTCTTTTCTCTAACATTATAGTTATAGTTATTTTTGTTTCTTAATTTTTCTGTGTTATTTTTATTTTCCTTAATTGTTTTATCCCTTTTTCTTTATGTTTTGTAATGATATAGTATAGTATTAGATGGATCAGAAATCAGAAAAATCGTCATATTAAAGAAAGTACGATAAACCTTCTCACTTATTATATATACTTATATTGTGTACATTGGGGATAATGCCCAACTTTAAGCTCGAGAAATGGATTTATGATTTTAATGATTTTCTTTAAGCTTATTATAATTATATTTATTAAATTGTATAAACTAATATCTTAACTTAATTAAAATATGTCCATTAATACTGTATTTTATTATTGAATATTGATTTGGATTAGTATGTAAAAAGATCACAGATAGAATAAAATTGCTTTTATTAGTCATATTGTTAGTAATCATTAAAATAGTCAAATTGAATGAAAATTACATACTATTTACACATATAGACCTATCTTTTTTGTGAGCTTTTGAGCCTAAGAGCAAATTTTTTGAAAAATTTTTAAGCTCTTTTATTTCTTTCATATGCGTTATAGTGCATAGTGGAACAATTCTAAAACTTACTTTTATTATAAATATTAAAACACCGTTTGTTAAATTGGAGTCATTAAGAAGACAAAAGGCATTTAGATTTAACAATTTGTTTTAGCGTATTTCTTTGATATTTACCTTACCTTAATTTATCCCTTAGGAATAATCAAGTTCAGCCTTAGTCTTTTTCATTGATTAAACCCAAATTACTAATCTTTATCTTATTTTTCTTTAAAGCCTTTTTATTTTTTAAACTCTAAAGGTTATTTAAATTATTGGGTTGTTTGAAATTGGAAATTTTGAAAAGTTCAATAACGCTTTATTAGTGGTATATGATGAATGCTCAAAATTATGATATAAACAAGTTTCTTGTAATTTCTCTTTAATAAATTTCCTTCAATTCAACACTATTTATTTTCCCAACCATAATGTACATAAGCCATATTACAAAATGTATAAGAACTTTTAATTTTTGTTTCTAGTTTATATATAAGTGGTGGAGAAGTGATTATGTTACAAGGCCATGATAAGAGTTCTACTATGCATTGATTTGAGAGTTTTGATATTTTTCACTCTAAAAACTTTAGAACAATAAGTGAACTTTGATGAGTGTGTTAAGGTTTATGATTTTAATTTCAATGTGATTACTATTAATATTGACTTAAGAAGTAAATTTTAGGATAACTTAACTCTAATTTTATGTTAATTTGATTCAATATGGAATGATGATTTACAGTACGAATAGACAGATCAAGATTAATGAAGGATGGATGTTATAAGATTTATAATTTTGATTATGGTTTGCTTGAGAACAAGCAATAGCTTTAGTGTAGAGAAATTTAATAGATGTATATTTGACTATATTTATACACCATATTTGATGTATTTTTCTTAACATTTTATTGTATATTTGTTATATTTAATTTTTATGTTATAATTACCTTCATAGACTAAAAAGAGAAGAATTCAGATGAAAAAGCAACATAAAACAAAGATTTGAACCAAATAAGAGATACATGACTGTGTATAGAGCCATGTACGTCTCCCAACCTATGCAGAATCGTGAATTCTGGAGATTTTAGAGTATACATGGTCTAGTACATAGTCGTGTATCAGACCATGTTTCTCCCAAAAACCTTAAAAAATTATAAAAAGACAAAAACGGAGGCAAAATATAGGACCACGTATGCAAAAATGGAATTTGAACTTGATGCAAGATTCCCTTTTTGAAAATCCACACTTTTCCAAACCCAAAAAACATATGGAATTATAACATTCTTATTGGGAACAAATACTTTTATACATCTTCTGGTTGATCTATATCATACGCTATTCTTATAAGATGATATACATTAGCTAAGAGCCCGCCTAGTGCTACATCATAGGCACATTAGGAACGTAAATGTTTAAATGAAATATTGTCATATGATTTGAATCTATATTTTTAATCTAAACCCAATTTAATATAATCTAAATCCAATTTAATACTCATTTTATTCATTTATTACTATATTGGTTGCAATTGGTTGCAATATTTATCTGTTAGGCAAGAGGATAGCAAGTTACAAATTTTGTCTTGGTAAGATAGACATGTATTTTATTTCTATTACTATAAAATTCATAATTCATAAAAAAAATCAGTTAATAAATGAATAGTTAATGGTGAGTAATCATTAGCCTTTGTTTAATAGTACAAATCTTGTATGTGTTCCTAAGAAAAGGGATTTATCCATTTTTTGGGGACTTAAAGGGACGTGGAAACATATAAGAACTCTTAAATGAAAATATAAAGGAGATATAATTCCAATTCATTTGAAAATGATAAGATCTTTGGCATAAGAAGAAAGGGTTGATCCGTGTCATTTTGAATTGGTTTCTACTTGCTCAAATAACACCAAGGTGAAGCAAAGCAAGGTTAGGAACAACGAATCTCTTTATGATAAACATATTCATTTTGAAAGTTCATTATTACAGGTAGCTCCTACAAAAGATCAGACTAATGACTTATACAATACTTAAATTCTCAATGTAGATGCTACATAGTTAGTTGTCATCCTTCAGAGACTACAAGTATAAAAGGAACATCCACCAATAAAAGGATCACCCTAAGATGATCGTCTCATAGCCATTGAGAATGAATCAAATCAGATGGTTCTATTTCTCAATCTTTCTGACTTGAAGAGGATTCAAACCTCTACGTTCTTTAGCACAAGATTTGAGTCTCACATGTCTACCATTTCACTGCCAAGGCATCTTGAAAGTGAATCGTATTTCATGAATATGATATCTATCTAGTGTGATGTATGGAATATATAACAAAGGTTGAGTTTTGGAATCTTTCTATTGATGGATTTGATAATCTTAATATCAAAGATATATTCTACTAATAAAGTATGTCATTGTATATAACTTTTATATTGAGGTTTAAAAGGTAAATTATTTTGAATAAAAGCCTTAATATGAATATTATCAATTCTTAATAAAAATCTTTTAGATAATAAAAATAATAAAATATTTTACAACTTTTTACTACCGTAAATAATTCTTTTTCATTTATAATATATTGAGAATTAAAACATCCTCATCATATGGTAAAAAAAAAGTTTTGGAAGTGTAGTGCACAAAATCTTAATGTTCTTTACCTGCAAAACCAAATAGGGTGAAAATTCAAATCTTTTACTTTTTTTAAAAATAATTTGAAAAGGTTTCTTATTTTGACTAGGTTTTGAATAATATTTGAAGCATATTTTAATACCTTTAAAAAACTTTAAACTTGTTTTCCACCTACTAACTTATCAAGAAATTGTGAGATTTTTCCGAGGATTTCCATGCTAAGAAATTCTATTTTAATCTGACATGTCTTACCTTTTTTTCTCAGAAAGAGCTAAATCATGTTGTTCACATAGATTTGAAAATTTATTAAGATGAATAATATGTTGAACAATATTCTGCATGGTCTCTAACCATAAATGCTAGGGAAGAATGGGGGAATTTACTAGGCCTAATTATCATTAGATTTTTTAGTTCAAGATGTTGTTTTCTGAATTCTTCTTAATCTTCTAAATTATATCAGTAATTCTAATAATCTTTTGATATCTTTATTACTAAATTTGTTTCTTCCCTATTTTTATCCTACAATTATAATGGGTTATCATAGTAATTTTTCTTTATCATTTGTTTTACTAATCTTAGTCCATCTCTGATGGTTTTTATATATTGATACTTATTTTCTAAAATATTTTCTATTTTTAATTAAGGTTTTCCTTTTGGAAAGATTAGTTTTTCTTTATATCCCACACCATGCTGGGTTGTGCAAGGTGTATATGTGATTAAGGTCGATCTAGCACAAACATTTTTAATTTTATTAATTACGATCCAATTACCACAAGGAGTTTTGAAATATATTTGTAGTTTAATATTATTAAATAATATTTTGTGAAACAATTGGAGAAATTTATTTCCTAAAAGAATATCAGTTTCGGTATCATAAAAGTAAAATGGGTGGACATTTTATTAAAAATGATCCTTATAGTATTTAGGATTGATAAATACCTTTAGATAAATGTAAATTATTGTTAGAAATATCTAATCCTGTTATATTTTTTAAGGTTTCATGCTATTGTAAAGGAAAATAACTTGCTTTACATAAACTGGAACCATCTCCACTGTCTATATAGCCAGGAAAGTATTCAACTCTATAATAATTGTAAGTTATTCCAATTGGAATATAAATACTAGTAGAACTAGTCATTATCTCATAATATATATTACATTGTTATTATAGGATACTTACATTCCATATTGAGTTATCTTGTAAGGTTGAACATGTTCGAGAAAAGTAGTTCCCAGCATTATCTCTAAATTGAATCTTCATTTTTAACTAATAATCTTATAAGTATTTCATTGCCTCCTATCTTAATGGTGGTTTCTATGGTAGTGTCTATCTAATGTATTTCACCATTGAAATTTTTTTATTAATAAGGTTCATTTAGGTGGAAACTTATCAAATTATGCATCAGATTATGATTAATGTAACTTCCACTAGCTTTGGTATCAATTAAGATATTATATGGAACATGATTTGTACCATCAAAATATTTTCCTTTAATTTTATAATTAGAACTTATCCTTCTATCTGCTCTTCAGGTATTAGAATATCGTTGACTACTCGAAGCACTCTAGGAAATAATTTATTGTGAGAAGTTAGTAAGGTTTTTTGTTGTAATCTAATGAAAAAATATTTTTTCTAGGTTTTTATACAAGCTTCTGATTCATAAATTAAAAAGTTAAATGAATAGATAGAAAATTTATACTTAAAAACTTTAGCATATATACGCTAGATTTAATTAAACAAGAAGTTCACTTGAATCCTAATATTAGTAAGATACCTAGTATTTTTAGAAACCCACCTCCTAGGTTTCCTTCATAAAGTTTTAATAAACCTAATTTAGGATATGTTGGAACTTACATGATAACTAAAGATAAAGATGATTTTATGCCCATGGATAAAATGAGAACATAAGCTATAAATCCTTTTGGAATATATTTAGATATAGGTTGCATCCAAAATATAGAAGAAGCAATAGATAAAAGGGAAACTGCTCTATGAGTAGTTATTGCTATTAATAAAATAGATTATGAAACAACTAAACAATTTTAAAAAAAAACTTTGGCCAATAACTCCCTTAGATTTTGGAAAATTTTAGAAGAAAACTCTAAAAACTCTATATTTAATCCAGATAATAATATAGCAAATATAACAACTCATGCAGCCGAAACTTTTTGATTAGAATTTGTTGGAGATGGAAATATTTTAAAAGATACAACTACTATAGGAAAATATGCTATAGCATTATAAAGACTACATTTATGTGATATGTGTAAAATCAACAGATATATTTGTATTTTCTTAGACTATTATTACCATATTTATAATCAAGTAGATAATACACAACTTTATTTAAAGATGTTTTCCTTAAAGATCCCTGATCCTTAGGGAATTAAATTAGAGGCAACTTATAATTTGTGGTCTTGTAGATATCTTAGGAAAAAGAATCTCCTTTTTAAAAGATAAATTAAGTGAATGGTGTGATGATGTTATATTACTAAAGAAAAGTTTAAAAATAAAGATCAAATCATATTTTTATGATTTAAAAATGCATACTATGATAAATTAGAGGTAATTTACAATTGTGGTCTTATACATATCTTAGGAAAAAGAATCTCCTTTTTAAAAGATAAATTAAGTAAATGGTATGATGATGCTATATTACTAAATAAAAGTAAAGAAATAACGAAAAAAATCATTTTGTTATGATTTGGAAATGCCATTATGATAGGATGAGATAGTCCTTATTATTATAATAAGATAAAAAAGAAATAAAAAAGAATAAATATTTTAAGAAAGATATTTTAAAAAATATAAAGCCAAATATTATAAGAAAAAAGAAGGTTACAAACCTAGAAAGTTTAGAAGAAATAAGAAAAGGAATAAAAAGATAATTGAATATCAATCCTATTATTGTCAAGGAAAAGGGCATTGTTTTAATGAATGTCCTTAAAGATTTAATAAAAATAGAATTGAAATAATGATGGAATAAATGAAATGATAGAAAAAGAAGATTTAATTAGAATTAATATTGAAGAATGCTCTTCTAAAGAAAGTATTTCAAAATAACATATACAGAATATAAAGAAACCTTAAATTCTAAAATAAAAGAGTAAAATAGGAGAGTCTTTTAACATTCAAGTTGATAATCAAATAATAGATAATATATTAGAAATATCTAAAAAAACATGGAGATTATAGTCAAGAAGCTCCTATTGATAGAAAAATACTTAAAAAGATTCAAATTACTATGTTTTCTATAAATTCTTATAGTGGATTTTTATGAAATTACCAAAAAATAGGGTTAAAACTCGAAAAATTTCTTATGTTCTACACTATAAACCTTAAAGAAAAAATTCAGATATTAGTTTAACTTTCAATAAAGTAATGAATTTTCCACTATCTAAGAAAGATATTTCTCGAAAACTTGATCACGTTACCAAAAACATCAGGGACAAAACAGAATAGGTGTGTATTGAATCTATACAGATGATAATTAGATTACTTTTAGAGAAGGAACAGATAGTCCTATAAATATAGCAATACTAGATTATCAAATTCGCAATAGAAAATTAGCCTAAATTTTGAAAGGCAATTTTTTATATCAAAAATCTTTGCTTAATATATATCCCATGATGTCTTATAATATACAAAATAAAAATTTTGTTGGCGCTTGAAACTCCTCTCTCTTTTTCTTCTCCTATATTAAACGTCATTCATTTATTGTTTTCTTAAATGCCTCAAAAATCAAAATCCTTTTACCTTTCCCTATCAATTTTACGAATCGACCATCTTTCATTATTTGTCTTTTAAAATTATGTTGATTCGTCTAGTATATATAACAATTAAAATTTTTGTAAATTAATAATTTTTAAAATAGTGCATTATAGTAAATTATATTTTAAATTGCAAATTTTGGTTAAAATTTTTAAAATACTAATATTAATTAAAATTTTCAATTTATTGCAAATACATTCTATTATTAATTCTTACAACTAATCCTTCTAACTTGAATTATCACATAAGATGAATCCATTAATATCAAATAATACATAAGATGCAAGAGTGAGAATAGCAGAGAGCCCATAACTCCCTAGATCAGAGGTGATTCTACTCCCATTTTATCCATGGCTATGTCTTCTTCTTCCTTTTCCTTTTCTCATGTTCCCCTAGCCCAAACCACTGTCCTTTCATCTAGACAATCCCCTTCGACTCCTTCACCAAAACCTAATCTCACCCAAAATATAGATCTGAACCATCAATTTTCTTCTCCTATTAAGAATCAGACAACGGTACGAGGCAAAATCAGTCTAAAAAGTCTTTTGACCCAGAGACTTCCTTAAACACTCAAGATACTAGAGCTTCGGTGAAACCGCTTCCAAAAACCTGGAAATCAGTAGTTTTAGAACTAGTGGAGGAGTCGTCAAGGGTTAAGGCATTGGCCTATTACCCCCCGAAGATTAAGGATGACCAAACTTTTGTCATCCCTTCACTAGAGCTGGCGCAGAAAAAAGCAGCAAAATTTTGACATGCTCTGATAGACTTCTTCATTGGTAAGCATCCTGTCTACCTAGTGGTTCAGAAAGCCCTTTCAAAATCCTGGTTAGCATTTAGTTTAACTAAAACTTGATTACAAGTTTAAATAAATTTCTATTCAAATTTGATTCAGAGGTGGGTATGAATGACATACTGGGGAAGGGCCCTTGGCATATCCAAAGGAAGCCGTTATTCTTTAGGAAATGGAGCTTGAATGCTGGAGAGCAGGAGGAGATTAGGTATGTCCCAGTGTGGATTAGATTCCATAATATTCCATATGAATACCAGAATAATGAAAGGTTGGGTAGGATAGCTAGTGCAGTGGGGCATCCTCTGCTTATGGATGCCCAAACAGTTAGGATGTCTAGAATGTTATATGCCAAAATGAGTGTGGAATTAGATTTGGAGAGGAGTTGGCCTTCGTCTTTTTAGTTGTCAACTTATAATGAAGAAGGAAAAGTATCCTTTAAGGAAATTAAGATAGAATATGAATGGAAGCCTGAGAATTATACACAAAAGAGGGAATGGAAACCCACAGGCTGCATGTTTGAAACTGGGAAACAACAAGAGTTGGAAAAGGAACATGTTTCACTTCCTATATAAGTAAATCAACTTCAGGAGTGTGTTCAGGAACAAGGTACTAAAAAGGATCAAATAAGTCCTAAGGAGAGCAAACTTTCTAAAATCCTCAAGGAGTCAAGTAAGGCAAAGAAATTCAGTAGAAGCAGCATGATTCTAAAGGATGCCTTGAAGATGCTGACTACCCTATTGCGAGTCCAGCAGGTAAAGATGCTAACTACCCTGTTGCGAGTCCAGTAGGTAATCCTATTTACTCTCTTAAATATGATTTGGTTCCAAATAGCTCTATTGAATTGCAGAGTTTGGCTATGTTAGAAGGGGCAGAGGGGGATTTTACTGTTAGGAAGAGCAGGAAATCTAGGAGAAAAAAATAGTAGGGTTTTAGTTTGTGTCTAAGATAACAGAAAGAATACTTTGTGTAAGATACCTGAAGAGGCTCTGGAAAGGAAGAAAGAATACTTGTAAAATTGTTGAAGTATAGTGAAATCTTAGATGAACTCTGAGGACTGGATGTATGTTAGTAGTGTGCCCTAGGCCAATGGACATATGTGACTTTTGTACTAACATTATGACTTATTAATAATATATTAT
>JANVCQ010000006.1:26591257-26605457 GCA_025531925.1 Erythroxylum plowmanianum | reverse complement strand
GTGTAGTTGGTGTATTAACAATTAAGTGGTGCATTAACAATTAGTGGCACACCATATTATTTCTATCTTTTATAACATCTATCATCTTATCCGTACAATTCTTTATGTGTTTTCAACTTCAATTTCCGAATTTCATAATCTAGTAATGTCCATATTAATATTTGTGTAACTTTTGGTACATCTTTGAAAATTTATGAAAGTGAAGGATCTTGTATGGGAAAAAAGGAGCATTAATTATAATTACTTATGCTCCTTCTTTTTTAATTAGATTTAACAAATAAATTGACATTCCAAAATTTTAAAGTTGACTATGAGGCGTTATGACTTAGTCATTCACTGTAACGGATATCGATCTTTAAAATAAAAAAATTATATTTTTTTAATAAAGAATTGAAACTAATCTCATTTGGGATAAACCATGGTAAAAATTTGGAATATTCAAGCAAGTAAAACTTTTTTAAACTTTCTTGGATAACACCAGCAATCAATCGAAGAAGTGAAGCCTTTACTTTGATTTTATTAATAAAGTGCGCACTGGGTCTAACAACGCACGTTTTGCATGATGGGTCAACGAGGGAATGAGAACAACGGCTTAAGCCATTAGGTGTAGGTGCCGTCTAGAGTTATTTCTATTTGACCCGAAACTGATACATATACATATAGCCATTAGCTCAATGCAATAATGCTATCATGAAAAGAGAGAATAGTATTAGTTTGAAAACACTCTTTTCTAATAGAATTAGTTTCACTGGAAGTCTTTTACTTTTTAACATGAAAAATTGAGTACAAAATATTAACGTTAAAAAGTTGGAGTTATATCACGAACAACTTTCTTTTATTCTCTATTGTTCAATGAATAAGTAGGTTTTTTTTTCTCATCTAAGACTAAGAGTATAAAGAAGAGTACATAATTCAAATATTCATTTTAAACAAACTTTTATTTGTATGAAAATTTAAAAAATTTAGACGGCATCACTTGTAATTATAAATATATCATTCTAAAATTTCTTAAAATTTTATTTTGCAAATTTAAATTTATTTTAAAATAAATACTAAAGAATTTATTGTCTTTATTTCCCTAAATATAATTTTCTTTAAGCAATTTTTTTAAGTTACGAAGATGGCAGTTGCGTAATTTAATCCAATATGAGGATTGAGTATGTGATAATCATAAAAATATCCCGATGATATTTATAACTAGTTGAGTATGAATAAATCTTTTTGATCGATTTTCTACATAGTATCAGAGTAGGAAAGAACTTTATGAAAATTTTCTTACATCATAACAGTCTTTCCTTAAATTCATTGCTAAAATCAAATTTTCAGCACTAATGATTAAGGACGTGAGAGGATCAAGTTTCATATTTAAGACAGAAGCAGCAAGTGATGATAGAAATCCAATGCAACTTTAAGGATTTGAACATCCAAGAATGATTATGGTCATAACTTAGCTAGATGGGAGCATCACCACTAGGAGTGAAACTAAAGTTTGGTTTTTATCAATGGAAGATGTGTGAATCCATACGATGATTTGTCAGATTTTGAGCGCTGGTGTAGAGTGAATTGTATGGTAACTTATTGGATCTTGAATGTAATCTTTAAGGATATTGTTAAAACATTCATGTGCGCAACATTTACAAAAGATTTACGGGAGGAATTCAAGGAAAGACATGGAGAATGTAATAAATCGTTATTATTCCATATTCAAAGAGAGATAAGTTTGATACCTTAAGGAAATATATCGGTAGCTAAATATTTTACAAAATTGAATAAATTGTAGGATGGATTGACTTGTTTAATGCTAATTTCTTAGTGTAAATATGGAGTAGGGAAGCAGGTTGTAGAACTTGAATATAAAAATAAACTAATCCAATTTCTAATGGGGCTCAATGAAACTTACAATAACGTGAGGAATCAAATCTTAATTATGGATCCATTGCCTTATGTAAACAAGGCATATCCAATGGTGTTAAGTGTTGAAAAATAGAAGGAATTAAGCATAAGTTTTACAAATGTAGTTGAATACATAATGATGGTTAGAACATAAAGAGGCAAGAAAGAGGGAATAGGGGTCAGAAAAAGTAAGACAAAGAGGAAAAAGTCTCTTGATAATTCGAAACTATATTGTGAGTATTGCAATATGGCCAAGCACAAAATGACACTTGTTTCAAGCTTCATGAGTATCCAGAGTGGTTTAACAAATTGAAAGAAAAGAAAAACAAAGAAGGAAAGAAATCATTTGTGAATTTGATTAATGTAGTAGATGAATTAAGTAGAGAAATTTCATAAGCGGATTGGAAATCAAATATTGCAGTCATGATACAACAAGAGATTGACAAAATTTTCAAGGGAAAATATGAGCTGATAAGCATGCAATAAATTTCTCACACTTTAGATTTTGCAGGTATGTCTTTTAATCATATTGTTAGATCATTTAAACTAATTGACATTGGTTTTTGGATAGTTGACATAGAAATTTCAAATCACATATGCGTAGATCAGAAATTGATGAAATACGTTTCTCTTGTGAATGATTTTACACATGTGCAATTACTTGATGGATATATCAAGCTTGTTCATCATATAGGTGATGTTCAACGAAATGATAGATTAAACTTGATTGATTGCTTACACATACCTTCTTTCAAATTCAATCTTTTGTCTATTAATAAGCTTACCATTATAGCTTAAGTGAAGTTTAATTTCCATCCTATTCTTTGTGTAATGCAGGACAAAATTACTAATAAAGTGCTTGTAGCAGGGAAAGTGATAGGACGATTGTATATTCTAGATTCTAACTTTTATCATCCTAAATCCATTAAATAGTATACGTCAAAATTGTACCCAAGCCTCTATGCTAACTTTGTAAATACCGTTGATCCTCAGCATCAACGATTGGGACATCCCTATGTGAATGCATTTAAGCGTTTGAATGGAATAAAGGATCCTTTTAACTGAAAAAATACATGTGTGAAGTTTGTCGTTTGTTCAAGCAGAGTAGACATCCTTTTCAATATGGTACATCCTTTTCAATCTGGTACTATTCATTTGATTACATATTTTGAGCTTATTCATGTTGATTTATGAGCTCCTTATAAAAATGCTGCAACTAATGGAAATCATTATTGCTTGACATTGTGGATGATTTTGGTAGAAAGACATACTTTTTTACTTGAACATAAACATCATACTATTCAAATACTTTATACCTTCTTTAAGTTAGTCAAAAATCAATTCCATACATCTATTAAAATCACAAGGACAAACAATAACACAGAGTTTACCAATACATACTATACATTTTTTTTTATCTACTCTAGGTATTGCTCGTCGAATAACTTGTGTTCATACTCCCTAATAGAATGGAGTTGTAGAATGAAAACATAGAAATTTATTACAAGTTATAAGATCTTTGATGTTCCAATCACATGCATGTGCTTATTTATTGTTGGTTTAAACCATTCTCATAACTACTTATATCATAAATCGACTCCTCTCATCTTCTATATCCTAGCGAACACCTTATAACATGTACTCTTTCAAAAGATACCAAATTATTCTTTTTTTAGAACCTTTGGTTATCTAAGTTTTGCCTCAAACACTTTTTTTTTCATAAAGATAAGTTTGAACTTAGAGCTTTCAAAGATATTTTTGTTAGTTATTAAGTTGGACAACATGCCTATAAATTGTATGATATGGAATAAAAAGTGATTGTTATTTCTAAGGATGTCATCTTTTATGAAAATATCTTTCTATATCAAACCATTATTACAAGGGATTTTGGAGTTCCATTACTTGTAGTTTGTCCAGATTTAGACAATCTAATTAGCAATTTTCATTATTTCAGTTATAACATCATTTGTTCAATAGATCCAAGTTTTGTTGATATTTTGGCACCTGATTCTTCTTCAAATCGTATAACACCCTCTTATCCTAAAACTTTAAGTTCAATATTAAATAATGACATATCTCGTACTAGGAAAAGTATCAGACCAAAACAAAAATCCCTATGGATGAGAGACTTTATTTCAATTTATGCATAATCACTCTTATCTTATAATTCTATTGCGACCACTCATTAGTCATCACCAACATATCCCTGCATTATTTCTTCACATATATCTTCTGCATACATGTCATTTTTGGTGAATATGTTAAATATTCAAGAACCAAGTTCTTATAATCAAGCTAGAACATATGAGAATTAAAAAAGGGTAATGCAACCTGAATTGCAAGCCTTAGAAACTAATCAGACATGGAAGTTAAAATATTTACCTTATAAAAAAAGCAACAGGCTATAAAGTAGGTGTACAAGGTTAAATACAAAAATGATGGGACTGTGGTCAGATACAAGGCTAAATTAGTAGCAAAAAGGCTTTAATCAAATTGAAGGGGAAGATTATCATGATAGCTTCTTGCTCGTTGCTAAAATGGTGATAGTCAAAATGTTCCTTACCATTGTAGTAACCAAGGCATGTCATTTGTACAAATTGGATATCAATAATGAATTTTTACATAGATATTTAGGTAAAGAAGTTTATATGGAGCCACCACCAGGTCATACATAAGCATTTGATGGTTATGTTTGTAGGTTGAAAAGATCATTATATGGTTTCAAACAAATGTCGAGACAATGGAATCAAAAATGTTCTCATCGCCTTCATTAGTTTGGTTTTTATTAATCAGCCCTTGACAACTGTTTATATATCAAAGGAATAAGTCAAGAATTCTTAGCTTTAATTGTCTATATAGATGATGTTCTTATTATAGATGCTTTGGAAGATAAAATTCTCACCATTATGTAGTTTCTTCCTCAATAATTTTCTATAAAAAATCTAGTTTATGTGAAATAGTTCCTTAGTTTGGAGATTGCTCGATAATCTTAAGGAATGTACATTAATAAGATAAAGTATGTTCATGATTTTTTGGAAAATGTTGGCCTTACGGGTGCAAAAGCTAAACAAACTCCTCTCTCAAAGGTGTATAAAGTTCATTATAAAGCTGCTATGTTACTTGTAGAACCAGTATTATATTGTTGATTGGTTAAATATTTGTTATATTTGGGATTTACTCAATTTGATATTACACATTCTGTAACAACTAAGGCAACTCGTTCAGTCTCCTACTGTTTTTCACCGGAAAGTTACTTTACATGATCTTAATTATCTCAAAGGATGTCCTTCAAAGGGTTTATTCTATCCTAGATCATCTTCTTTTCATGTCACAACATATGGTAATGTTGATTGCACTACTGGTTCAATTGTAAGACGTTCTCTTATAGGTTATTGTGTTTTCCTTGGCTTTTTTGATTTCTTGAAAAGCAAAGAAACAACTTACAATGCCTAGGTCTTCTACTGAAGCATAATATCGCAATATGAGAGCAACGATTTATGAACTACAATGGATTACTTATATCTTACAAGATTTTCATGTTCCCACTCTAACTCCTATCTCTTTGTATTATGATAATTAGACTACCTTACATATTACCACTAATCTTGTTTTTCATGAAAGAACAAAATATTTGAAAGCCGATATCATATTTTCTGGGACAAATACAAAGCTAGTTTTATACATCCATAATATGTTTCCTCTAAACAACAATTAGCATATGTTTTAGAAAATCTTTGGATGCTACAACCTTTCACAATCTATTATTTAGGTTGGGCTTGGGCGATTGGCAGCAAGCTCTAACTTGAGGGGGATGTTGAAGTTGTTGAAGATACAAGTTGGTAGAAGTTGAAAGTAGTGTTAGTTAAAGTAGTTTAGTTGACAATTGTTTTTTTTAGTTATAAAAATAACAATCACATAATTTAATTCATTATGAGGACGGGGTATGTAATAATCATAAAAATATCTAGCTAAGGGTATATAACTAGTTGAGTATGAATAAATCTTTTTGAGTAGTTTTGTACATTATTGTTCCCTTTTATGTCATCATTTAATTTACATAGTTCGTTCTTATACCCTTACCTAATCTTTCGTTGTTTTGCCTACACATGTCAGCTATATCCATATGCAAAAACTTGTCAATATCATCACAAAAATCTGACCAAGTCTTACAATTATCTTAAGAATATGATTTCAACTTTGAAATGGATTCCTAAAGACTTGGTCAGGATACGTTTCGTCAAATTGCAAGGTGACAGGTCTGAATTTTCATTGTTCCATTTTGATGAGCACGTGGCTCTTTTAATATGGAAATAGTTTTTCGCATCTAATAATAAAGAGATTGAAACATATAATAGAATCTTAATGGAACTAGTTGCTTGCTTTAAGTAATGGACACAATACATTGTAATTAATCTTTTTATACGTATTACAAAATGGAAGATTTATGATGATGGAATATTTTCATAGAATATTTTCCTCCCAGGTGGATAATAAACTAAGGTTAATAATAAAAAAGGTATATTCAATCATGGTTCATGGAACAATGTTCTCTTGAGGATCCAAAATTTGTCAGTTTTTAAAAATACCCCTTCGTGTATCTCTTAATTACGAAAAAAGGGATTCCCAGGGCGTAAAACAAAACTCCATGCCACATTACTTTTACCTGATTACCCAAATTATGATGGGGTAATTTACAAGTGAATCGGCGTTATAATTATGGAATGAGAAAACAGAAATCAGTTTTTTGAAAACCAGATTGAACCGGTCGGTTAGACCGAAAAATTGATAAATCGGAATATAAAATTGTTTGATTTAGCCTGTATTTTTTGTGAATAATTGACCCGTTCATTTTACGATTGGATCGGTAAAAACAACTGAATTGATGAAAGAAAGAACTTGTCGGTTCATTTAAAATGCCTTGATTTTGATAATTTTAACTTGAATAAATATTATGATTAGTGATCTTTTTTTATCTTTTTGATAAAATATGATTAGTAAGTTTTATTATCTTATTTTGTATTGTGTTAATAAATTTAAAAAAAACTTGTATATTTTAAAGTTTGAAGGTTTAATTTAAATTTACAATTAGATAAATAATTAAATATTATATTTAAAAATTATTTTTTATATATAATATATAAAATAAAATTTTATATATTTATTAGTTACCGGTTTGATCATGGTTAAATTTCGATTGAATTATTGATCGATCCGATTTTTAAAACATTGATAAAAAATAAAGGAAAAAATGATGCGCCTGCCCGGTGGTGGTGATACTGATAATGTTAATGGTACTGGTAGGCTCGCTTTTTGTACTTTTGAAATTGATTTAATTAGAGAACGTCAAAATCAAAGCAATAATTAAAAAAAAAGAGTAGAATAGGCTGCCAGCTGGCTGCTAATATCACAATTAACAAAAGAAACAATAAAGATAATACTGATGAAAAGCAATACAGGCAGAAAGAAACCAGGCGTGCCCATGTCGTGTTTGCCTCAAATTTCCTCCTCCTACTCTCTCTGTCTCCGTCGGACATGCCTGTATCTAAAGAACATTCCAAGGACACAACCCCTCTTGTTTCTCGGAGTAACAATACATTCATAGTTACTTACTTTTCCTTACTCAATTGATTCATACATTTCTATGTCCGTATAATTCAACTGGAAGAGGGGTAAAAGAAAAGATCAGAGGGGGTCGGCGGAGTTGTAGGCGGGAAATGCTGGAATCGAGTGGTTGAAGGGAGAGAGAGTTTATATGGCGGGTGGCAATCTCGTGGGTGGTGTTCGTCGCTGGTTTCAACGCCGCAATAATCCTGCTACTACTACTAGTACTACTTCTTCATCATCTTCTAATAGTAGTAGATTTATTATTAAAAATGGTGTTGATGTTGTGAGTGGCGTCGATTTTAATTATAGCAACGACGATAATTTTGGTGCAAGCTACAAGAATATTACTAGTGGTCTCCCACAATCTTCGGGAATTGCAACTCAAGAGGAAGAAGAGCAGGTTCCGTGTATTGAGGATTTTGATATCTCCGGCTTAAAGCCAATTCGAGTCCCGAAACGCCTCAACTTCTTTGTTGGGTCTAACATGGATAATCACAAGAAGGTAAAGAAACGATCTTCCTTTCGATTTACAGATCCGTCCATTTCTGGCTTTCTTTATTTTCATTCGTATCTGTTTCTTTTATATTTGCTTGTTTTCTTTCTTCTTTTGGTGCTTCCTCCCTCATTATATTGATCATTGGGCCATTACGTGGGCAATTTCGTTCATTCGCCAATCCAGATATTGTGATTGGTAATGAACTCATCGTTATATCATTGGTTTCTTTTGACTACTTAATTGTTCTGACTGGTGGGATTATAGCTGAAAGTGGCGCATAACAAAGACAATAAAATAACAGTATCAAGGATGGTATGTCACGTATCATTTTCTGTTTCTTTTAAGAACTTTAGCCCGTGTGAGGTGCCAACATCACGTCAAAAGTTTTGGACTTTAAAGAATGGTTTTCATTGGATCTAAAATATACATTGTCATGGTTTGTATAATTGGAGAGTGACAATGTAATTGATTGCCATTTTCATGTTTTCTTCCATTTTTGATTGTTTAAAGCTACTTGTTTTTGTATGCGCCTACGTTATTCTCCATTTAACAAGTTCCTAATATGCGTGTTTAAGAATTTTTTGAGTTCTCGGGAGCTATGTTTTCTGTGTACTTCTCTATGATAACGTGTCTTCTGTATGATGATTATATTATCTGCTGATGGTTTTTGAAGAAAACATTGTTTGGGATTCCAATTGGTTTTCTCAAAAATCTGAGCCGTGTACCAGAGATATGAGTGACAGAAACCTCCATTCCTTTCAACTGAAAAAGTTGCAATTTTTATTCAACTTTAAAATGTTAGTTACATTACTGGATCGGGTTATATATACGCAGACCCTATAAGGATATTTTTTTCCCCTACTGATCTGGTATGAAAAGTTGATGCCGTATGCCTAATGCTAAATCTTCCAATTTCTTCTCTGGTTCTCTTACTACCGAAATTACAGTCTAAACAGATGATTAGCCATTTCAATTCATTATACAGGGCTCTGCAGAAGCAGAATTCTTTACTGAATATGGAGAGGCAAGTCGATACCAAATACAAGAAGTAATTGGTAAAGGGAGTTATGGTGTTGTTGCATCAGCCATAGACACACACAATGGAGAAAAGGTTGCAATAAAAAAGATTAATGAAGTATTTGAGCATGTTTCTGATGCCACTCGTATTCTTAGGGAAATTAAGCTTCTTCGATTGCTTCGTCACCCTGACATTGTAGAAATAAAACACATCATGCTTCCTCCTTCACGAAGAGAATTCAGAGACATTTATGTAGTTTTTGAGCTGATGGAATCTGACCTTCATCAAGTAATTAAGGCAAATGATGACCTCACTCCTGAACATCACCAATTTTTCCTCTACCAGCTCCTTCGTGGCCTTAAATATACTCATTCAGGTTTGACATTTTGTCTTTTGTTTTTGCATTTATGGTTTGAGTGATTGTTTGAATAAATATCTGGACCTTTTGCAGCAAACGTGTTCCATCGAGATCTAAAGCCAAAAAACATCCTTGCAAATGCTGACTGCAAACTGAAGATTTGTGATTTTGGTCTTGCTCGAGTATCTTTTAATGATGCACCATCAGCTATATTTTGGACCGTATGTTTCTCTGTCATGGAAGTCATGAACTTAACTTGATTCCTAATTCCAGTTGCTCAGTTCCTTGTCCATTCATTTATTATTTTGAGTTAGTGGGCGATCTTTCAGTACGTTGCACTAAGCAGTCCTCCCAAAAAGCCACATCTTACTCAATTTTAATTATTTTTTTTGTTTATATGAAGGACTATGTGGCAACTAGATGGTACCGAGCTCCTGAACTCTGTGGTTCTTTCTTCTCCAAAGTAAGCTGCTTCTACTATTTTATATCCTAGCTTCTTAGTTAAATTATTCTTTTTCCTGTTCTAGTTCCAGTTGCTTAAATTGCTTGGAGTGTGCATAAGTATATAACTTCTGTTGCTTCCCAAAATCTGATAATAATGTGCAGTTGGAGTATCTCATTTGGTTAATTATTTGGTGGTTCTTTCATTATTCTCTTGTTATTAAATTTCCTTTTCATGGTTGGCATTAATCACTGCTCTAATTACTGACATATATACACAGCTCCTCAATTACAGGATCCCTTTTTCATTATCTTCTTATTATAAATTCTCTTTTTACCATTTCTAGTGACGTTGATTCAAGGTGAATAATAACAACATTCTGTTATCTTTTCTCAGTACACTCCTGCCATTGATATTTGGAGCATAGGATGCATATTTGCTGAAATGCTTTCTGGAAAACCACTGTTTCCTGGAAAAAATGTGGTGCACCAATTGGATCTCATGACTGATTTGCTTGGCACTCCTCCTCCTGAATCAATATCAAGGGTCAGTACCTAATTGTGGTAACTGCTTTTGTGGAATCTAAAGGCAAACTGGTTTGAGTATCACTAGGTTGCCTAAGTGGTCCTATTGCTGCCAATAACATCTTTACATTTCATATATCACCAACTTATCAACGTTATACACTTACTTTGATTACTTCTGTCTTTGTTCTTCTTCACCTTATTCCTCTTTCTCACAAACGTACCAAGTTGTTTATTCACAACTCATATTTAAAACAACATGACATGTTCAGATCCGGAATGAAAAGGCGAGGAGGTACCTAGGTAGCATGCGGAAGAAACAATCAGTTCCATTCCCACAGAAGTTCCCAAATGCAGATCCATTGGCTCTTCACTTGTTGGAACGCCTACTTGCATTCGATCCTAAGGATCGCCCTACAGCTGAAGAGGTAACAAATATCCAATGTGCTAGATGATTACAATAACAATGTTTGAATCAGAATTCAATCCTTGAAAACTTTCCATATTATTTGTCTGGCGATCACGTTTCAACACTTTAATGATAGGCGCTAGCTGATCCTTACTTTCATGGTTTATCGAATGTTGATCGAGAACCATCCACTCAACCGATTTCAAAACTGGAGTTTGAATTTGAAAGGAGGAAGTTGGCAAAAGATGATGTTAGAGAATTGATCTACCGAGAGGTATAGCTATATGATTTCTGTGTCCAAGTTTCATTTATTTCATCCTTCTTTTATCAGCGAATCTTATACATTTTGCTTTGTGTAAGCAGATATTAGAGTATCACCCTCAAATGCTCCAAGAGTACCTTCAAGGTGGAGAGCAGACTAGCTTTTTGTACCCGAGGTAGAGCAGTCATTGTTGATTTAACATATCAGAACCTCTATTAGTGATTGTTCATAAGCCAAGTTTTAGAATTCAATTTTCACTTGCATATCAAATATTGCTAAATTGGTCACAGAAGAACTACTTGCTTTATGAGCTAATTAGTCCAAAGTTATGATGCTTTACCACAATTGTTTGCATTTGAGATCCTCCAAACTTAGATTATTTACATTGAACGGTTGCCTAGCTTGATTCAAGCATGAAAGTTTTTGTTAAAATTGAAAAATGGTAGTTAGATAATTGATATCCACTAGATAACTGTGCAACAATTTTAAGCAGTATGGATACTTGACAGGGGAATTACTGTTGCTTATAAGATGTTATTATTATTGGTAGGTATTTAGATCATTTTCCTCTTATAGGTCCAAAGCTTCATGTTTGTAGTAAAATAAAGTTTCTGTGAACTTCTTGCGTTAGTTTTATAATGGGCATCTTGTTGTTCGGGAAAGCATGATCTAGTTGGCATATATATGCACAAGTAACCCTAATTAATTATTTTTATACATTTACACTACAGTGGAGTTGATCGTTTCAAAAGACAATTTGCACATCTTGAGGAGCATTATGGTAAAGGTGAAAGAAGCACCCCACTCCAAAGGCAGCATGCTTCCTTGCCTAGGTATGTCAATTCCTTGCAATTCCAAGTTTCTTCCAAAGCCTACTCTTTCTCTATTTATATAGTAAATTTTCTGCTCAAACTGTGGGGAAAGACCTTATATTTTTCAGACACAACAACATAAACAAACCTTAGTGCTTCTGCGCTCTTGTCCTTACTTCTACAGTTGCGAATGTGCATTAGTTTGGGTACAAGTCTGATATTGCAATTGTTATTGTTCTACTTTTATTTGGTTATGTTGATATTCCAGCTTGCAACCTACAAGCTTCATTTTTTTCTTCTTCTTCTTCTTTTTTTGTTTTTCCCTCCTCTTCAGAGAGCGTGTTCCTGCTCCTAAAGACGAGACAGCAGGGGAAAACGATGAAGTGGAGAGACGAAGTGCAGCTTCTGTGGCAACAACACTAGAGAGTCCTCCAGGATCGCACCAAGGTTCAGAACATAATGGGCCTAACAAGCCAAACTACAGTAATAGAAGCCTATTGAAGAGTGCTAGCATTAGTGCTTCCAAGTGTGTGGGTGTGCAACCTAGAAGAGATACAGAGGTAACCCATATTAGTTGCAAATATCTGTTATTCGATTGAGATGATTATGTAACTGTTGCTAATAAAGAAATAAAAAAAGATAAAATGGTAAGGTTCTGAAATTAGTGAGCGTTGGTGGAAGTCTGTGGGAAATTTCTGATTTTATCAGTTCCATTCTTGTAATTGTAAAAGATATGAATCAACTATCCTCAACAACTTTAATTTTTTCCTGCTGTTGGCTTCAGATGATGGATAAATTCATATTCTTTCATTCGTTATATCATAGTTTTATCTTGGTAGGAGGAGACGATTCCAGAGGTTGGTGACGAGACTGTTAGCGAATTGTCCCAGAAGGTTGCAGTTCTTCATGCCTGATATGATATCTGAAGTAACAAGATTTAGACCCACAGATGACTTTTTCTCTCGGTACATCGGTAGACATTACTGAGATCAGTGAATTTCTTGTCCTTTCTTTAAAGGTTACCCCCTCTTATTATATGCTAAATTATGGAGGAGAGGTGATAATTAATCTTGTTAATGTAACTATGTATACTCGTAATGAAGTTAACGTGTGTATTGTTTAATTGCTTAATGTTATACAACAGGGCAAAAGTTTGTCTAAACAAGAAGTAATTGTACTTCTATAGTGTGCCAGTCTTTTTTCTTATCAATTTTTACGGCCAGCCATTTTGAGTGCCTTTGTTAGATTTCAGTTAAAGATCAAGTGCGTTTGTTCACTCTTTTATACATTTAAACCTCAAATCGTTATGTACTTGAAATTTTAACTTCACTCCGACAAAGATAACAATTAATCATTTTCGTCGAATTCTTCAAGCTTTGGATTCTTTATGATGCGGGAATGGGTGTCATTTCTAATGCAATAGGAAGGGGGAATGGATGCAGAAGAATCAGACCCCATGTGCGGGTTGATTTTGCTCCAGCTGTTTAACATTTTGGTCTAAGACATCTTTAATTTATTCTCACCACGAGATTAAACTAACTATAATCTCTATGGTTTTAAAGCTCACTCGACTTAACGTGTACAAGCTGGTTGGCATCCGGAATGATATTACCTACTCCAACATCACAAGTTAATACAGTATTCAAAGGAGCCAATGTGTGAGCATATGTGACTGTAACATTTACTATAAATAGCCAGCAACTACTAGTTGTTAGAGTATGTTTGGTTGAGAGTTTATTAATGAAATATAATATTATTCTATTATTTAGGAGGAGAGTTTATAATAAAATAAAATGGAATGAGATGAAAGAGGAGGGTTTCATATTATATCCTATTCTATCCTAAACGGTAAAAATAAGAAATCTTTGATTTGAATAGTTTATGGTAGAATATAAAATGATAAATAACTTTTTACTATATTACATTATAAACGCTTTTCTCAAATAACATTTTACTATATTATACTATGAACTCTTCCATCCTTTCTAAACAACAATTTTTTAATATTACATCAATTTAATTTTTTTTATTCCATTATAAACTATTCTATTATATTTCATTAAAAATCTTAGGAAAGCCACTGAGTGACTAGTGTTTAATAATCATATACTTCACTAAAGCTTTGTTTTAATGGAGGGCTTTTGCAGGCATTATTGCCCTTTTCTAACATGGCTGATTTTACTTGCTGGAATACTTGTTTGCTCTTCAGAAACAACTGAAAGAAAGTTTTTCAAGATAGTAAAACCTCGATAAATGAATATTCGATAAATTAATAACCTCGATTAAATAATAATTTTCTCCGGTTCCGACTTGGGCCAATGGGATAAAATAATAACCTCGCTAAATGCATAAGATAATAATTTTAAAAAAATTCCTTGAGGC
>JANVCQ010000006.1:26573129-26583434 GCA_025531925.1 Erythroxylum plowmanianum | reverse complement strand
AACACCACTAATTCCTCATTTAATTTCGTTTAATAAATCAAATCTCCAAGAAAAGTTCGAGGTCCAACACATAACCCGTCCCAAATTACCAATTTACCCTTCCCATCGGTGATGGGATGTTACACTATCTTATACCATGATTTCAACAAAACCCATCTTAAGAAAAGAATTACCAATTTGGAAGACCTTATGATCAAATTTATTCAAACTTCAAAGGTAAGATTTAAAGCTACTGAAACCTTATTAATATATAAATAGACACAACAAAGGAGTTTGCGTAGTAGTACTGAGACAAACCCTAAAGAATGTGTGATGGTAATCACTCTTAAGATTGGAAAAGAGTTGTAAGTGGAGAACAAGACCCAAAGTAAGGAAAAGAGTGACAACAGCAGTTAAGAAAAAGTTAAAGATAAAGAGTGCCTTCTAAAAATCAAGGAATTTTAGCCTTTCATCCCTTACTATGCTAAAGTGAAGAAATATTGTAATGAACCAAGGGAGGTTCCAATCAACTTTGATGATAACAAAACATAAGTACTACTAAAAGTTTTTAATGTTGTTGATGAGAAGGAATATAATACTATAAGCTTACTATATCAAAAGATTATGATAGGCAAGATCATGTTTGCAATCTTCAATATTAAGATCAAGTCAAGAAAAAAAGATCAAGACACATCAACATTATTTAATATATGGCTTATTATAATCTAACAGGCTCATCTTGCACAAACATTTTATTTCTTTTCATAATATGAGTCTTTACATTCATAAGAGGCATTGAAGCTTTTAATTTTAATTTAAAGTCTCTTAGTATTTCAAATAGTCTTTGAGGAACATTTTGAGAAATGTTTTAATCATATTTTGACTGAAAAAATTTGTTTTGAGCATTTAAAGTTTTTAAAGTCATGTTCTTGGGATGGCTGGTCGACATATATAGATTAGTGTTTGACCAGTATGTACACTAGTTGACCAATGTTTCAATGACTAGTGAATTTGGAGCTTTTAATGCATACTGGTAGACTAGTGCATTGAATGTAGTTGTTATGATGACTAGTTCTTAGCTCTAATGGATTTTTTGGGTCCTAAAATACTATAAATATATGTTTTCTCATTGTTTTTTGTATCGAGAAGATTTGGAATGTACTATACACCTGTTTCTAAGTATTTTTTCAATCATTTAAGCATTCATTGTCTCATTTTGAGTGTGTGAGCTTTATTTGATTATCAAAGCATCTAAGTAAGTTATAACGTGTAAGATTTTTTGGATTTGAGATCATTGTATTATGTTTGTCAAAAGTGATTAGAGGTTTCTTTTTTACTTTGAAGAAAGATTGAAAATTAGGTTTTGCTTTGCCAAAATAAAAAGATTATATAAAGGATATTTTTTTTTGCCTTAAAAGAAGAACTATAGTGGAAATCCAAGACAAGTCTTAGGAGTGGATATAGGATTGTTTACTAAACCACTAAAAATCGATTACTAACTCTTTATTTTATTGTTTACAAATCTAATTTAATTCATTTAATTTTATTTCTTTTTGCATTTTTGATAATTTGGAAACACTATTCTTAAGTTAGCAAACTTTACTTAAAATCTTGAATTCATCCAATTCACCGCCCTTTTGGTTGCTATTAGAGAATCGAGTGGTACCATAGTGGGTCTATATAGCTAGAATTTCATACAAAATCTTATTATAGAAGTCATAATGACATAATTTGGAGTATCTTTATCCTTTAACTAAGAGGTCAAAATATTAGTAGAGCCCATTCCCTTTCTTTAATGAAAATGACTATCTTTATTGGAAAATAAGAATGAAAATTTTGTTTATGGCTGAAAATGTAGATTTATGAGAAATTGTTTCAAATGAGCAAGCAAGTTATGTTTATCACCCTTAGTTTTGGCTATCTTTAGGTGGAGATAAAAGGTTATGAGCAAGCAAGATTAAGGGAAAAGACAATCCAATGATACTCAATCAAGTGAAGAAGCTCAATCTCACTCAACCAAAGGAAGAAGAGCGACTATTCTAGTTTATGCACGTTTATAAATTGAACCCATATCCTAAACTAAAGTTGAAAAGGTAGATCTACTAGAAATTGTTTCAAATAGGCCATACATTCCTACTAATAGATGATAGCAAAGTTCCAAAGTTGAAAGAGGAATGGGATCTCTAAGAAAAGGTTAATCTCCCTAAATAGTAAAGCTATCCACATTTTATTTTATTAGGGAGAAATGAATTTAGCAGAGTATATATGCATGAAGTAGCTCATGAAGTTTGTCATACACAAGAAGTTACTCATGAAGGAATAAATCAAGTTAAGGAAAGCAAAGTTAGCATGCTATCTTATCCATATGGATTGTTCAAAATTAAACATGATGAAAGCATTTCTAACATATATACTAGAATTATTGATATTATCAATGCTCTCAATGGTCTTGGTAAGACCTACACTAACATTGAAATAGTAAGAAAGTTGCTTAGGTAATTACAAAAAACATGGGAAGATAAAGTGATGGACATATAAGAAGCTAAAGACCTAACAACTCTACCATTAAAGAAGCTTATTGGATCTCTTCTTATAAATGAAATGAGACTTTAGGAGATGTAAGACAGTTTCAATGAAAAAGAACTTAGCATTCAAAGTCAAATCAAGTAATAAGGAAGAGATATAATCTAGTGAAAGCGATGAAGAAGATATTGCTCTAATCATTAGAAAATTCAAGAAATTCTTGAAGAAAAAACTCCTCAATAAGAAAGGAATGGTGGTAAGATGGATTCAAAATGCAAATAAAACAATATTATTTGCTTTGAATGTAGGAAACCTGGACATATGAAGTCTCAATGTCCTCTACTCAAAGAAAGCAAAATAATGTGAAAGAAATGACAAGAAGAATAAGAGGGAAAAAGGCAAAAAGAAGGCACTCAAGACTTCACCTGGGATGCTACAAGTGACACTAAAAGTGAACATTCGGAAAGAGATGTATCATGGAAAAATATGATGATGAGGTACTCTTTAACTCTAAATCATATGGTAATGATAATAGTGACATTGATTTGATATATAATGAACCTTTTGAGAGTTTTAAAATTATAAACATAAAAAACAAAAAGTTATTTTTCAAACTCAAAGAAGTTTAAAAGAATCTAGATACATGCATGAGTGAAAATGAAAAGATATAAAGTGGATAATCATGATTTAGACACTTTAAAGCATAAGAATGAAGAATTGAAGAAGGAAGTTGATTTTCTTAAGGACTCATTGATCAAGTCTACTAAAGCAAGTGAGAAATTAGAAAACATGTTAATAGCCCATAAAAGGTTTAGTAATAAGCATGGAATTGGATATAGTCATGAGAATGCTTCCAACACCAAAACCACTTTAGTTAAAGGAAAGCATTTATATAGTGAAGAACCGATGCGTAGGATGACAAATGAACAAGAAGCATCTACACCTAAACACACACAACACAACCACTATAATTCACATTAAGAGCAAACCTTATGCTTTTTTGTATCATTCACGATCTAGACAGAGAATTCAACACTCTTAAGGAAAAAATAGGTAAAAATTCTATAAAAAATCACATGATAACCTACAATCACACTCATACCATACAAGGGCTTACACCAGGCATAATTATATGACATATATTCACACTCCACACAAGCATCATTATAATGAAATAAATATGTTTCATGCATACAATTATGTTATAACTTTTCCAAAGAAAACAAGGAAATAACTTATATAAAAAAGAAGTTATCATGGATCATATGTAAATATAAGAATAAGGAATGCATTAATGCATCAAAGTTATAATGGTCACCATCTTACTATTAAATCATATGACATGGCATGTTATTTTGTGGTAAATATAGACATATTGATAATTTATGCTTTTCAAAACAAAGGATGATATTAAAAGTGGGTCAAAAAGAAGAGGAGACTAACAATCAAGGATCTAAGCTCATTTAGGTACCTAAAATAAATTAATTTGTATATGAATAAATGGTATATGGATAGTAGATGCTCAAAGCTTACAACTAGTGATGCATCCTGGTTTTTAAATCTTAGAGAAAAAGGTGGAAGATTTATTACCTTTGGAGATAATGCCAAGAGTAAGATCATTGACATTGACAAAACTGGTAAGAAAGAGCATACAATTATTGATAATGTACTCTTAGTGGATGGAGTGAAGCATAACTTGTTAAGTGTGAGTCAATTATGTGACAAAAGCTACCATAATTGGAAGGAGTTGCATACAAACTTAGAGAAAGGATGACATGGATCCTTTGGATTAGTTTAGATCTAATAGTAAAGTTCACAAATTGAATAATTCAATCTTGTAAAATTCACAAATTGAATAATTCAATCTTTGGGGTTTTCACCAGTAGAGGCATCCTTCGCGTTTATTGTTGTTAGTATTTATTATTATTAATTTCCTTTTATTGAGTTTCTTATTAGTTTCAGTTTTATCATCATCATCATCATTATTATTATTATTTGATTATTAGTATTTTGTATTTGTATCTTTATTATTTGTATTAAGTTTTTTTGTATTATTATTATTATGATTTGTGTTTTATTATTCTTACTTTCTTTTACTTATTTTTTCTGTTAACCTGTATCATTATTTTTTCTGTCACAATTGCATGTACGTCTACCAGAAATAGCCTCTCTACTATGTAGGGGTAAGATTGCTTACCATCAGACCTCCTCAGACCTCACTTCAATGCAGAATTTCAGACTGGGTATAATGATGATGATGATGATGATGAGTATTGAGAAAGATCTTAACATAAGATAGGAATTTTCACTGTCTAGATGTGACGCCCTAATACCCCCTGGAGGATACGGGAGCGCCACCACGTAGACAACAAAACATATATACAGAACCGAGACAAATCCAAGCGAGACGGAACATTTCATACATGCATTTCAGAATCTCAAATCAACCATACGATACTTAACATATCATTCATACTGTGCCTATCATATTACATACCATAAATTCAAAGACCAACATGTATTAAGGTTATTACAAACCTTCAAACAAATTGAAAAGTCATACACATCAGATACAAGCCCAAAACAAACTTAGAATACATTTTTCTCAAATAAGACTCAGACACTATTGACCATTGCGATTGACTTGTCTCAGTCTTTATAATCTTCGCTCTGAACCTACACGGGGCAAATCCACCGTGCTAAGCATATAGTTTAGTGAGTAATAACTAATCTATACATGAAGTGACAACTCATCATACAGAATCATATAACAGCATAAGCATGCATTAAAAGATTGCCTAACATTAAATCAGACATAATGCATTTCAAAACATATTTTTATACTTATCAGAACTGAATATCACAAGAGGGTATAAACCCTTCAGAATCAGAATATAATTTTTGTTTATGTTAGAATCAAACATATATCAGATTACAAAATTTGAGGATTGGAAATCCATTTATAGAGGCGGGTAACAGGACTTATATAGGAGAGACCGAAGTCTCAACACCGAAGTGTCATAGGAGCAACTGCAGACCCTTCTAGGCATGCCTATCTGCCCACAACTACGACTTAACAGTTTTAAAACAAAACAAAGTCATTTCAGACATTTCATGCAAAGCAAGTAGTCAATCATATTCACATGCAAGTAGCACTTCAATATCACATTCATCAATCAATACATCAGACTTTCATGTCCGGAATCAGTACACAATTCAGTATGCATTCATCAATATCAAATTCAATTCAATAATAAACAAAACAAATTAAAGTGAGACCATCTTAGGTTACTCACAATCGCTCCCGTTTGCTTATTGTCTTAAAGTCCCGATAGTATCTGGAAGTGATAGTTCTATACGTTCCTCTATAACATTTAACACATATACAAATCAGTATTGTGCATAATTAAGAATTCATTTATGTATACTAAATATGTATAATGCATGTTCATGACAGATTCTCAGGTATATTTTCTTACTAAACTGATGTAAACATCAATTGTACTTCAAAAGTTCCAAAATTCATACATTTAATTACTATTCTAGCTTTTGTTAGAAGCACCTCATTCGGGTCAACTTTGGACAATCAAAAAGATCAAAAAAATGATGTATTTCTATAACACTCTCTTCTAGACGAGTGTTCCTTAGTGTATTAAGTCTCTATTGATACCAAGATCATGCAATTTGGTTCATTATTCTATGAGTTATGCTCAAAATACCACAGACTGTGTACAATTGAAATTTTTGGCTAATGCATGATCATGCCTCCAAGTTGTACACCTCATAACTATCAATTCCAATATCCAAAAATTACAAACTTTACACCAATTTAAAGTTAAGAGAATAAGATACAATTTTGATGAAGACATATTTGTCTAATTTGGCCCACATCAATACAGATTATTCAATAATCATAGGATATTATTTCTGTCCCTGGTAGTGCTACAACCTAAGCCAAGACTTAATTTCATGTCAATTTTGAAAGTCCTAGAGATAGAATTAAAATTTGACTTCTTCAAGAAAGCTGTAGAAATATGTCTCAAGTTTAATCTGAATTAAGAATCAACTCATTTGAAATTCTACAGATCAAGATATAATCACAATACCGAAGCATGTTCAGTGAAAATTCTGCAGATCATGACATTCTAACACATTTCCTCATTTTCATCCAATCAATCTCTTTCAAATCAATTCAGATGGCTCTAAATTTTTATGGAATGAAAGAAAAATGTCTTAGGAGTCTATTGGTTTAATTCTCAAGTCATTTGGAGGTCGGAGGACAATGTTGTGGCTAAAAGAGTCAACACAGTTCGGTTTTGGTGCAACTACTCTTCTCTTTTCTCTTTAAAAAAAACGCAAGTTTCCTCCTTCATCACCGAAACTGCAGACTTTTTCACTCTTCTTCCTACTGATTTATTCATTCTACTCCATTTATAACTTATATTTTCTACATTTTTACTCCCATTCCAACTCACCTTACTCTAAAACAACTCAAAATGCAAGATTAAGTACAAATACCAAAACCAGAAGTTTTTCTCCACTATTCATCATCTTCAACATTGGTTTACCACATTTTATGCACTTATCACTTTACTACTTTCTCAGTTTATTCATTCTATACATAACTGAAATTACCCTTACATTCACTTCCATATCATATCAACTCATTCTCAAACCAATTTGTTTTTTTTTTTCATAAAATCAATCATAACCTATCAATTTTCTAGATTTTTATCTTAAGTAGATTTCGGGTCAGATTTGTATGACCATTTTGACCTAAACAATGAGGTATTTAGGCAATACCTTCTACTTAAAAATATTCCAAAATGACTTAAGTGTTCAATGACATCAATTTCATGCATTTTGGTTCAGTATCAGTTAAGTTATAATAAAAAATCTGTAGACTATTTTCATAACTTGACAGAACACTAATTTCAACTTCAAGACAAATTTCCAGACCCTTAAAGGCATATTTTGAACTCGATTCTTTCATAAAAAATGTAGTTCTATGTCTCTAGTTTACTATAAATCAAACTCCATCTGATTTGGATATTCATAGATCAAGTTATGCCTTAAATACAGAAGTATGTTCAGTAAAATACTGCATATATCATATTCCAATGACTATAACCCTTCATCTTGTTAATCAATCACCATATTTACTTCTTCTTTCACCACCCACACATGCATCAACACCATTTACATACGCAGCACTCCCCAAGCACGAAAATATACACCATTCATGCATGCATTCAGTTACAAACGTTAAAACCTCAACATAAATCATTTACACTATCATAAAACTTAAAGCATTACTTACTTGGTTTATATTTCAGAAAAATTCCAGAAATGGGAGAGCAAATAATGGGTTTTGGAGATGGAAAAGCAAGAAGGGAGATGGTGGTTTCGGTGAAACCAAGGAAAAGGGACTGTAGAAACTTTTTCCTAATGCCTAGGTGTCTCGCTTAAGGCTTGACACATGCCTTCAATGCATGTGTTACATGTGTCCTCCAAGTAAGGCTACCAATTGTCACTTAACTCTTTGTCCACATGTCACACATTAATAGATCCATTTGTCACTACATAATTTCTCTTATTTCAATATTTTTCCTAATCTATAATACTTCAAATTTTCGATCAATTTTTCTAAAATTCACCAAAATTATGAAATAATAACTATTATCACCAAATAAATTCTGTAACATAATTAATCCAAAACTTACACTTTAATCACATTAAAAAAATCACTTATACCCGGAAAAATGTCAATGAATACATGTATAAATATTTGTACGTGTTCAAAATTGCATATGCATATAAGTGAAAACTCAATTATGCAAAGCAAATGATATACTAGAATTTCTTAATTTTCTAACCCCTAACATGAGTGTTACAATTCTTCCCTCCTTAAGAAATTTCGTCCTCAAAATTCATACCTGATCCGAATAATTGCAGATACTGAGCTTGCATGGTTTCCTCTAGTTCCTATGTTGCTTTCTTAAGTCCATGGTGTTGCAAGAGGACTTTTACCAAAGGTACTGACTTGTTTCTAAGTTGTTTAACTTCTCTAGCTAATATAGAAATTGGCCCTTCTTCATATGACAAATCTGATTGCATTTGAATTTCTTGCACAGGAATCTTATGTGTAACATCAGACTGATATCTTCTCAACATAGAAATATGAAATACATCATGTAGCCTGGCCAATTCTTCAGGAAGAGTTAGTTGATAAGTTACTGGTCCAATTCTTTTCAGAATTTCATAAGGACCAATGTATCGCAGGTTAAGTTTACCCTTCTTCCCAAACCGAAGTATGTGTTTCCATGGTGATACTTTCAAGAATACCTTATCTCCTACCTGATACTCAATATCTCTTCTTTTTAGGTCAGCATCGGATTTCTGTCGATCACTAGCAACTTTCAACCTTTGCTGAATAATTTGAATCTTTTCTTCAGTATCTTTCACAATTTCTAGCCCGATCATCTTATTTTCACTCAACTCAGTCCAACATACCGAAGTTCTACAGTTCCTACCATACAACACTTCAAAAGGTGCCATGTCAATGTTCATCTGATAACTGTTATTATAAGCAAACTCCATCAGAGTCAGATAGTTATCCCAACTCTCGAGAAACTCTAACACATAATCCCGTAACATATCTTCCAATATCTGTATAACTAGTTCAAATTGTCCATCTGTCTAGGGATAAAAAGCAGTACTAAACTTAACCTGAGTTCCCAGAGCCTTCTGTACTTTTCCAGAATCTCGAAGTAAATCGAGGATCACGATCTGAAATGATAGACAATGGTACTCCATGCAATCTCACTATCTCATTTACATACAAATTTGCAAGCCTCTCTGTAACATCCCATCACCAACGGGGAGGTTAGAATAGTAATTCTGAGTGGAATGAGTGTTGAGAAACGCCTTTACATGTTCATGCATAATATAACATACACATATACGTGAATAGTAAATTTTACACATGAAAATAACTATACATGCATTCATGACATTTCCCGGTATAAATGTTAAGAAATGTGATTTGTGTGTATGAAAAAATTGAGTTGGAGAGGGTCATTGTGGTTTTTGAATGTTTGGAAAATTTTAGAAATTGTTTTTTCGAAATTTCGCGGTAATTTCTGGACTAAGAAAAATGCCAAGTGGCAGAAAAATTATTTACCGGTAGTAGAAATTACTGTCCAATGGCACTGAAAATTTAGATAAATGATTTTCGGATTTATTAATTTGAGCCATTGGAATTTTGGGGACAAATTGGAGTAGAAATTGAAATTGGATTGGAAAGAAACCAAGTGAAGGCTTAAAAATGAGACATGTGGCAAGTGACAAGTGTCACTTGCCTAACCATGCCAACATGTCTTGTTTTATTAATAAAACCCACCCTTTTTTTTAGTCATTCACGATACTTCTTCTTTTAAATGGTTATTGGTGAATTATGTTAGGTTCTCCACCAAATTCGTAGCCTCTCTCTTCCTCCTTCTTCGTTGGTCTTCTTCCTTATGTTATTTTGTTACCAATCTCCACCCACAATAAATCTCTCATATCTTACTTGCTCTCTCTTCCTTTTTCACTAAAACCTAAGCCTTTCACCCTCAAGATGATGATGATCGTGTATGTTGGTGTGAGCTAAGGAGTTTTTTTTGTACTCTTGGAGATTTGAAGAATTGGAAGCTAAATTAGGTAAGAATCTTGTTAACTAACATGGATTTTTAGTTAAAGGAAGCATTTATGATGCTATTTGAAATGAATTACATGGAATTGTGTTTTGGATGTATGGGTGTG
>JANVCQ010000006.1:26543514-26566736 GCA_025531925.1 Erythroxylum plowmanianum | reverse complement strand
AAAACACAAAGAAACTCAAATGGCTTTCATTTCATCAAATGCTCATAAATGCCTTTATACTTTTCATTTATTACAAATAATCATACCATATTTTCTCATTTAATTTTATTTTATAATTTCTAATTTTTAAGAAAAGTTCGGGGTCCAACAACTACAACAACCTCTAGTACAAATTATAGGAAGATAAATGGGTGTTTAAAATAGGGTTATCTTACCTGGTCACAACAATCTGGGATGAAAGAAACAGAAGGGCATTCAAAGGTTAGGAGAGCATGAGCTTTAGTTTCACTCAACAGCTACCGGATCAGGTCATATTACGTCTCCCCACCTATATACGTAGAGTCTCCCTCAACGTCCAAATGAAAACTAGATGGAGCATTGATTGACCGAACACGAATGTAGAAACAACCTCTTCCATTTATTTTAATTTTTTATTATACAATGACTTTTTTATCGAACTAGAGCAACATTATTCAGATCCTTTTATGAATGATGCATGTCACTTAACATTAAAGCGTTCGTGCTTCTTTCATAGTATTTTGGTTTTTTTTGGGCTTATCTTTGGCTATAAGAGCCATACTTAATCGTCCTAATTAATGATATATTCTTTTATATTTCTAAAAAGAACACAAAAATAACTCCATTATAGAAATATGCATGTATTGTACAATATAGTAAAAAAAATTATTATTTGTAAAATGTTAAAATATGTTTTATTAAAATTATATTATAATATAAAATATTTATAATATATATTTATAAGAAAATTATTATATTTATTAAATTAGGTATTTAGGATAAGAATATTATAATTATTCTCCGCATGGCTATAATAAAAATGAATTTGATTTTAAATTTATAAAATATTATTTTTATAATTATTCTCGACATGCTTGCCCTATATGAAGGACAATAAACCTTTTAAGTAAGTTTTTAAAGATTATAATACAAGATTTTAAAATTTTGATATATTTCTCAAAATTTTATACTATAACTAATAATTATAAATAAGGATAACATTTTAAGCTTGACTTGGCCTGAAGTTAATAAGTTAAGCTTGAGTTAGATTAGGCTTTGGATTAGCCTTAGGCCTAAAAGTTAGGTTTGAAATTTGTACCCAAATGCCCTTGCCAAAAATAATATCGTTTAAATTTAATAAATTTAAAACCAAAACAATATTATTTTAGCCACTGACATTGTTTTATAGTGATTCAAACTCAGAATGTACCTAGTGTTGGTAGTGGGCCAGGCTCAAGATTGGGCCTAACTTCCTTTTTTAATTTAAAATTTTTAGAATAAGTTATTTAAAATGGATTTTAAAAAAAGTCTATTAAATGTATATAAATGAATAAGTTCAAACTAAATTTATTTTAGAAGAAAAATGAACCAAAAGATGTTATATGAGAAATATCACATTCATTTAATTAACATTATTGCTTCTTACTAGTCATAATTAAATATAATTTGCTTAATATGATATCTAAATCAGTAGCCTTAACTTATGTCAATTGTATAGTTATTGTTATATCCAAAATTTTAGAGCATATAAACATGGTTGAAATTGTTTAGAATATAAAAGATCATTAATGAAATATTTGAATTCCTAAAAACATTCTTAGCTATAAAATAACTATCAATCCATATAAATGATCGAAAACATGTCTTTAAGGTTTTATATTAGTTTAGACTTTTTATGTTTTTGTTATTGGTTACACAATCTAAACATATATATGATGAATACTATAAATTTATGTCTTGTTTTATGATTCTACTTATGCAACAAATAAACATTAATATTATGAAAATCATTTTATTATTAAATTAAAAGAGGATCATCATGTTAATATTATTCATATGTTCGATGTGATGGCAACGTGTCTTTTAATACTCAATGACTTTTTAATGTTTCTGTCTTTTGATCCTTATATATCTTTAAAAAAATTTCTTCAAGGTATTCTGGGTAAGGATCTTGAAGTCCAGTTGGAGTAAGTTGAGAAACATTCTAAATCTTTTGCTATCCACTACAGAGAGTAGATGTTTATCACCAATGATCATACTAGCTAGCAAAAACTTTGATATGTTACTGTCATAAGCTGTACCAATCATTTTATTCTTTCATCTCATGATTAGGTCATGGGAACAAATATTTGACCTTCTGCCACGAGCTTCTTTCTATTATATGACTCCATATGTCTCTTCAAATGAGAGATTCCATCTTTTAAACTCCTGGCCAACATCTTGTGGCAATATTTAAATTCAGCCTCTCTATCCTGTCCATTAACCTAGTTTTGTTAAAGTGGTTTCAAACTTCATTCCTCAATAAACTTGCTCCCTTAACATGAGTTGTTTCTTCACTTAGTATCGAATTAGAAGTCTCCCCTTGTATACTCTCTAGTATTGGATTAGATCTCTCCATTATAGAAATATACTTATCAATATGAAACAATCAATATATACAACTATGAAGTTATAATAGACATCTACATGTATATGTACACTTTAATAAACATTTAACAATCAAAATGATGATAATGAAGATGATGAAATAATAGTCAAAATCTTAATTAGTCTTTAAAGACAAATGATTCTAAATGCACATTCTATTAATCATATTACTGATAAAGCAACAATTTTCAAGTAATCACACATGTATGAAATAGTAATAAACTCAAAAATTAAAAAAATGATTGTTGTCTACGATTTCAATAAATTATCTAGCAAGTTTATTATTATTTCAATTTAGATGCATGAACTTTTGTAATAAGTTTTTTGATTCATATATGCTTTACAATCGTAAGTTTGAATGTTTAATTAGCCATTTGCATAAGACAATTAATATTGCATTCATCTATTTGACATTACTCTATATTTCGAACTAATGTTTGAACTTAATCATGAATCTTATAACATACAATTTCAAACTAATTATATTATGCAAATTCAGTATTTGTATTATTATACATCAATATTCAAATAATTGAATCAACTATGTGGTATCATATTATTCACACTTATTCATAATTGACTAAACTATATAGTATCATATCTTTTTGGATGCATTGGAACTAGTAAGATGAAAACCTTTCTTTAAAGATGCCATTCAATTGTTATACTCAAACTCAGATATTCAAGCTTAGGTGATGGCAAATGCCACCAAACTCTTCCCATCCAACACAAACTAAACTAGAAGCCTAAAAGTAACTCTTCCTATTTTTTAAATTATACTAACTATTTTCCTTGATACTTTCTCAAATTTTTACGCAAAACATCTATAATTCACTCTTTTACAAGAGTTGTATAGAATTTTCTTATAAAACATTCTTATTGGTTTTCCATTCTATATAATCTATAGCAAGTATTGTGAAGTAACGCTACCCTTTTGTAATAACTTTGATTCAACAGTAAAAGTAATTAAGATGAAAAAAATCAGGCTTGAGTAAAACAATTTGATTTCATTTGCACATGAAATATAATAACATTTAAGGACTTAAGAACTCAGAACAATTAAGGGTTTTAAGAAATTCATACCATAGAGGTGTTAAATAAAAATTAAAGATTTTGAAAAATTCATACCACATCACTATTTACGAAAAATACTAAATATACTTGTTATACTATTTTCGTTAAATATATCAAGTCATGTGAGACTAAATATGTGAAGCAAATTAATTTCAAAAATTGTTTGGTGTACTTTTTTTCTTTTTCTTATGAGCATAATTCAAACGTGCATTAGTAGAAAGTTTATTAAGCAACTAAGAAAATAAAGAAAGCATGTTAGTTTCACAATTTTCAATCTAATAACTTTTGCAATAAATATTCCAACATTATATTTTGGCATTAATAATAAACATGACTAAGCCAAATGCATTTGTTAGAGCATAATATTGGAACATTACATTTTGGCATTGATAATAAACATGAATAAGTCAAATGCATTTATTAGTGAATAAGAATGTATAAATATGACATGGTTAATCAATTATTAATGGAGAAATTCCATATTTATTTGATCTTGATTTAAGAAAAAAGAAAAAGAAAAGCTTAAATTTGAGAATTGTAGTAACTAGAAGCCTTAGCCAACGTTTGGACCACAGATGAAGAAAATTTCTTATAATCCCCTCACTTTCTCACCAAATTCCAATTTTGAACCTAAATCCTCCCCTTAATATTTAACATAAGGACCACACACTACTATATTACTACTTTACACTTCTGATCTTCTTCTATGGTATGGACCCTGCTCTTCTTCTAAGCTACATTCAAGGAAAAAATGATGCAAAAATAATTAAACAAGATAGTCGTTTCTTTTAGAGTTGGAATTTTTAAGAACTTAAATGGAAAAATTACACGTAAAAAATATAGTTTTATACATCTCGCAAGTTCCATAAATCTATATTCTTACGTCCATATATCTCATAAGCTCCATATACAATACTTTCTACTTTGCTTCTTAAGCCCACTAATTATAGATAAAATATTAATACATTATATAAGAAGATGAAGTCAATACAAATACATTTTAAAACTTTAACGGGGTATTTGGAAACTTTTGAATTGAATTCATTAACGAATTAAAATTAGTTATATTAATAAGATTAAATTGAATTCAATTTATACTGTTTGGAACAAACCCAGTAATATTAGAATTGAATTCAATTACACTGTTTGGAACACAATCAAAATGAATTCAATTATTTTATATGACATTTTTACCCTTGACTAAAAATAATCTTATTAAATAATAAACATTCACACTTACATAGAGCAAGTTATAAAGATCAATTTCATTATAAGTGATATCATCAAAAAAAGTACATTATTAAAATGAAAAGAAAAAATTGATTGCAAATGACATTAGGCTAGACCGAGCTAAAAAGATAATAGAAAGCTATTATAATTTGGAAGCTTAAAAATGCATGAACGAGCAATAGTTCTTTTGCGTTGACAACTACAAGGCATTATCTAATTTTGAAATTTCACTCCAAATTACATATTATCATAACAAGTTTAACATGTCTTCTTATGATAAGGAGACATAAGATCGTTATATTAGAAAATTAAATAAAAAGCATTCATACTTACATAGAGAAAGTTATATCATCCATAAAGTTCTACACTTAAATAGAGCAAGCTATAAAACCTAACACCAACCCATCTTCCTAGACAACCAATCTAAACGTAGTTCAACTAGACATGTAAAAAACTCACCAATAAAGTTAGGATGTTCTATAAGCTAATCAACTACATCCAAGAGAACACGTCCTTCCAATCCTAATTCTTTCATTGCGTCAAATATTTCCTCCTCTTTTCTAACACAAGGGTTTGTGGCTACAATAGCTTGTGCAATTTATTTCATTGCATTGGCCATAACTTGTAATTCTGAAGAAATTTGATCTTCCACTTGTGCTTTTCTTTTCTTACCCGTGTAGGATGGCTTTGACACTAAAGGAGTTGATGATGACGGAGCTTGTGTTGTTGGTGTTGTTGGAGTACTCTCGCTCTCAAATAGATAAAAACTCTCTAAATGAACCTCATTATTTGCTTGCATATTATCAATGTCCTCAATATTCATATCCCACCTTTCCTTTTCCCATTTTTGAACCTTCTCCTTTGCACTTTCAGCTTCAGATTCAGTAGCTCTATCAATCTCATAGATCTCGCGAACAAGGTCAAATTAGGTAAAGACTTCCCTCGAATATGTTTCACCTTTTCATTAACCTATCAATCAAAATACAAGAAACTATGTCAATAAACTTTATGCATAAAAAATAATACAAATATAAAAAAAATATAAGTATTAAATAAAATACCTGTATCAAACTTTGCCACACCTCTGAAACAGCTTCAAATGTCTTGGTAACATCATTCCATCCAATTCCACTTTTGCCATCAAGAGATATTGCCAAATGCATTTCTTCCCTTAAAGTTCGCAACTGATTTACAATTTTGCTCCGATTAATCTTAACCCCAAACTTTTCATTAATTTCCTTTATTACCTCTCTATATGCACCAGCACTAAAATTTCTATCCTCTTTTGGCCTTTATTTTCACTTATCCATTTCATAATTCCACCTCAAATATCCATAAGCTTTTTTTTCATCATAATTCACCTCTACGTCCATCGTGTCACCTATGTTTTCCAAATACAATCCAACACAAACCATCTTATACTGTTATTAACTCTTACATTTCTCAACAACATAAACAAGCATAAAATTGTTAAAGACAATTACATTCAAAGGACGAATAATCATGTTTACAAGTGGCGGTAAAAAAAGAGAAAAAAAACATAACAAAGTTACATAATGTAATGACAAAAATTTCAACAAATCAATGTTGAGAAATGTAATCATTCCACATATGCGCAGCTATACTATTTCTTATTATTTCTCTTATTCTACCAACTTTATTCCTAGCAATTCCTCCAAAGACATTATCATCCTCATGATCAATATTCAATAGCTCTCTATCAACTCTTGCAACAAGTTCTTCATTCAGATCATATTGTATCAAAAAATTATGTAAAATACAACAAGTTAACATAATTTTAGATAATGTGTTCACATCATATCTTGGCATCTCAGATAATGAGAAATCTACACTTCAAAACACGGAATGCCCTTTCAATTGCATTGCATAATGAAGCATGTCTCAAGTTGAATAACTATTTTGTATTAGTTGGAGTATGTCGAGAATACTCTTTTAAATGATATCGAGTGCTTATATAAGGAGCAATAAATCTAGACCTCAACATATATCAAGCATCAACTAAATAGAATTTACCTATAAACAAAAGTAAAACCATTTACTAGATGCTTATTGACAATAACACTATTTGTATATAATATGGAATTTAATAATCTTCAACTAAAAGGTACCTTGAGTAACAATAAGCTTATCTTCTCTAGCTAATGCATTATCTAAAATTCTTGAATCTGAGGCTGAACCTTCCCATCTAGGTAGGACGTATGTAAATTTTAAGTCAAAAGTGCATGCAACCAAGACATTCACTATAGGATAACTCTTCCTTCCTATGTACCTTGATATATTTTCCTTTGAAATTTTTACTTTGATATGTGTTCCATCAAGAGCACCAATACAATTCTAAAAAGTCCATAAAATGTATTAGAATTTTTTTATTAATATAAAAAGTATTTTTGTATATAAATTGTTTTAAAAAAATACCTAAAAATATGGTTAAAATCTTCCTTTGCTATTGATTATTTCGGGAGGGACAACCAAACCATTTAGTTGAACCAAAAATTGATCATTGAGGGTAATTATTACTCTAAGTACTTAGTGGAAGTGACAACTAATTGTTTCAGTAGATCATCGGAAAAAGAAACTTTGTGAACGAGTGTTAGCTCTACCACTTAAAATATGTAAAAATGTTCCAACTTGTTCCTCAACTAAACTATATTGATTATCTCTTAACAGTCCCCTCCCATGAAAAATTGAACATAAGCGAATAAATGCATCATAGCTCATGCGTAAAATGCTATGTGCATTATAATGCATCTCTATTGCGGTTAGTAATTCTTGACGTACAATTTCTCTATGACCTCTTTTTGGATGCACTAGTTGTATATTAGCTCGAGACATATATTTATATATATGTCTCAAGTAAACCAAATAACCCGCATAAGCTACTATAGTAAGTAGAGCATTTCTTTCAAATCCTCTCGTATCGCTTGCATTTAAATTTTATTTATTGTCAAAAAACATGCAGAAAAAATAATGACATTGGCTAAAATAATTTTGTTAAAAAAGGTAATATAATATATAATAGTATAAAAGTGAGATAAGCTGCAAAAAACACAAACAAAAAGAAAATCGACGAGAACTTTTACTATTTCATCTAGAAACCATAGATATAATTGCACAAACCTTGCTGGTAAAGATCGAAAAATGGAAGCAAATATGTATAAACGGGAAGTGTAAAACCTCACAAAGTTCCAATGTGCAAATGAGAAACTACAGCATTCAACTAGGTACACCATGTTTTCACAGCAACAAATTACTGCAATTCAATCTAGCATCGAGCACAAAAGAATACCATATTTATATTCTACCCAATACAGAACCAAATGGAATGAGAATGAAGAACACCAAAAGACCTAACCTTTTGAACTGAATTGCGCAATGAACACAAAACCAACCATATCAACTAGAGTAAAGCACAACTTAGACTACATGTCATCATAATAACCTCGATAAATAGTACAATTGTACAGAATACCAACCACTCCCTTCAAAAATGAAATAACCGCAACCTAATTCTCCCAAAAACCCAATCCATAGAATACGAAATTAACACAAAACCCCAAAACTACATCGCAACCTTTGAATCAACCTCCTAATAATCCCAATTATAAATATAACAAACCATCCACAAACTGCAAGATGAAAACTTCTCCATAAAAACAAACCCCCAATAAGTAATCAAACACAATGAGGAAAAGGAAAAACCTATGGGAGGTGCTGAAGAAAAGGTGTTGCTGTTCTTCTTGATGGGAGGGGCTCCTTAATGCTGCATTAGTTGAAGAGTAGTGAGATGGGAGGGAGAAATAGAGTGGCTACGTCAGTTGAAGAGTAGTGAGATGGGAGGGGCTGCGTCAAGAAATAGAGCAGCTGCAGTTGAAGAGATAGGGTTATTGCGTGGGTATTATTGGAAGAGTCATTTTCAGCGTTTAAAAACAAGAGTTACAGGTCATTTGTAATTCAATTCTCGTTGTTTTGTAGCTAAATTGAATTTATAAAGAATGGTAGGTTTCAATTATATATGTGAATTAAACTCATCTTTGTTTTTCTGTTCCAAGTAGTTGAATTGAATTCAATGTTGTAATTGAATTCAATTCCTATGGTTCCAAACAAGGTGTAACATTAACCAACATAAACATAAGTACAAGCAAGTAGCATTGACTAAAATATAAGTAGCACCAAAACTGAGTTCAATTGTCACCAAAGAAAGCTTATCAGGAAGAGTGAGGAGACGAACCGCGAGAAGAGGTAGACATGAGGAGAGTGACAATGGGGTAAAAGGGTAATGGCAAAGTGCCAAACTCTAGAGCGCAGAAGAACTCAATAGAAGTAGATGTAAGGGAAAGCGGGACGAAGGCCAGACTTATTGACTTCGTGTTGGTCAAACCAAGCTTGGGGCTATATCCTAAGCATAAATGCATCTTGGAGGTCAGATCGAGTCGAATCAGGGGCTGATGCAACTAACTAATTATATATATAACATTTTAGTGATTCATAATTCTTTTTTCTTTACATCTCTTAAATACTATTTATCTTTCTAGAATTGAAGAAACTTTCCTTTATATTTCCTTGTAAAATGGTGAAAATTTGAATTATTATTATATACTTTTTCTTCATATCATATTGATTATTAGTTGATCATTGTTAATCTTATATATATGTTATTTACATATTTTTAAAGTTAATTGATAGTAATTTATTTTTTTGTTATTTTTTATGAAAAGATGATACATGATAAGAAGTTTGAAATAAGATATTTTCAACTTATTAACCATAGATGTTATTAAATAAGTTAAAAGGTAATAAGAGTTTTTCTCTTAAAATTTGTTAATTTAATTGAACTTAGAATTTAAAATTCAATAAAAATATGTAAATAACTAATTTAATTAAGATTTGACTAGAATGTTTATAATAAATTTATATTCATTATCAAATTAATTTGTGTTATAACATATAAATTATTTCGGACCTAATATATTCAATTATTTCAAATTCATCTACAAAATATAAATATTTAAAATTGAATCGATCTCTTTTAGTATGCATTATAAAATAATAAACATATTATTTAAAAATATTATGCTTTTCAAATTGATATAATAAATTTAGTTAAAATTTAAAAAAAAGGTATAGAGCGCCGATATTAATTCTAGTTATATAATGATACTCCTCTTCTCTTTGAGAAATCCAGTCAATCTACCTTCTCGATCTGTTAGATAGGTCCTCTAAATTTGTTATCAGCTAAAAAGTCATATGTTATTTCTGCACTCACACTTTGCTGTTCTGGATCAAGTTGCTGTTTAAATACTGGTTGAGCGAAGTTTACATACTATGTCATGTCGTATGTGTAAACTTTTCTCTTACATTTTATTTGGTGCTTTTCAAAATTAGAATGGTGGTTAATTTTACGGTGTGTTTGTGATAAGGAATTTGGATTTCGCATTTTTATATTAATTATTCTGAGAAAATGATAATTCTTAAGATATAATTTTCTTTTAGGAATGCATTGTCAATCATTTTAAGTAGTGTATAGAAAATAATACCTAAAGATTGAAACAAACGTTATCTTGTTTAACTGGTTTAAATTAGTAGTGCAAAGAGAGGAGAATATCTCTAAGAAGTCCCACCATTTTAAATACTTCTTAAAAAACAAAACTTCTGTAAGTTGAAATTTAAAATATATGAAAAAGATAAAAAGATGTATAAAGAAAAAACTTTCACTAATGGATGAGTATAGATGAAGGATACATAACAATGAAGCAAGCATCTTTTAAATACATAAAGAAGAAAGAATGTATGAAAAGTTAGCTTTTATAATGTTTGTTATGAACATATTAGTGGAGCAACCAGCAAATTTCCCTCACTTCGCTATTGTTCCATTACTACAAATATCCCCACACAACAATGTTGCTATAAAGATTTAGATAAAAAGGGTTAGAATGCAGGTATAAAGGAATTCCAAAAGTCAGTATACATATTTAATTAAGAATTAAGAATTCGTGCAACATTTATTTTTTTATACTTAAGTTGATTATGAATGTAGAAATAGTCTTATATCACAATTTCTTTATTTAATATTTTTTGATGTAGAACACAATAAGTTAAACAAGATGCTGCATGTATTTTACTATTCCGAATTATTAGAACAACGAGTAGCAATGTTTTGCTCATTTTAAATGTGGATTTTGATTGGATTAAGTATAAAAATACATTTTAGCATATCTTTATTTAAGATATTAAAGTTTCGAAAGAATGTAAAAGGAAAATAATAATATTCATTAAAATGAATTAATATCATGAATTAAGTAGATGGAAATGATGTTATAAATTAGTAACAAATTTTAATTTTATATATTTATTTTAACAATTACTTGTTTGATACTTTTCAATTTGTTTGAACTTAAATATATATTTGGATAGATTGCTTCATATGGTCCTGTTTACAAATGAAGCCATGTTTTGGTAGAAACCAGTAAAAGGCAGGGCCGAAAGAGACTTGACTAAATTCGTGAGTAGGCATTATACGCTGTAACATTGCCACTTTGCTGAGGTAACAATAATTGAGCAACCCAAACAAAAGTTGACAGGAATTTGGGGTCTACCAAAAAGCTTCAGTTTTGCATTTATCTAAGCTACTGTCACCGTGACTGCAACTGTAGAAGGACTCTTTTATCATTGCCATCCATCTCTCTATATATCCCTCCATTAGATCTGGACCACTGTATGGACCTTAGTTATAGTTACTGGTCGCAATTCCTTACTATTCTCTGATTTTGCGTTTCCAATCTTTCTAAGAAATCATCAGGAGTTTGTTATCCAAGAATATACGCACATAAACTTCACAATATTCACTCGACGGGGGACCCGAGGCACAACAACGCTACTTATAAAAGAAATCAAAGTTTTAAATAATAAGGTATCTTTTTTACATATAATTTTTAATTTGGGTGATAGCCTTGAATTCTGAAATATCTCTTATTTACGAAAAGGGAACTCTTTAATTCACAAAAATATAGCAGTCTTTAATTTTTGTCTGGTTATCTTATGTTCAGTTATAAATAGTTAACTGGGCTGTAATTATAGACACTATATTGTTGAACTTGAATTGAATAATTACTTCTTAAGCATGATTCTGTAAATACTATGAGCAAGTGGAACTTAACTTAATAAAAGACCTCGTAAAGTAAACTAAAACTAAACTTACTCATGCACATGCGGTCAGACATAACAGAGAATGATTTCATCATCATACCAACACACTACATTGCAAAATCCTAATCCTAATTCTCTCCTAAGTTTGCGGTATACTATAACTACACTTTAATGAAAAACAAGCACCCAAAATTCACCCCATCCCCACCCCCACCCCCGTTTTCTTTGCCTTTCCTAATTTCTTTTTCTTCAACCCCTGTCTCCCTTAATCCCCAGCTTCGGAGCAAGTATACTCCTAAACCCATAACCACCAACATTTTCCTGCAATCATGCTTCCCAATAACATTTTCATCTTCTTCTTCTTTCACCCCTTCATTATTTTCTGTGTTGTTCTGGGTCTACCTGATCTAGACGCAGCCAATGTGCAGACACTGCACCCATTTTTGCCCACCCCTACACCGTCAGCAACAATCCCCGCATTCCCTGAACAGTCTAACGTCGCGTCCTGCCCGTTGGATTTGCCGGACGAGCTCTTCGACGGGATAAAAGCCGCATGCGGCAGTGGAAATGGCGGAGACGGGCAGCTTCGGAAGACACGGTGCTGCCCGGTTCTGGCAGCCTGGTTGTACTATGCTTACTCTACCACGACCATTGGCATGGCCGGGAGGGTGGTCCCTGCGGCGGTGGCAGAAGGTGTTCCGCCGTCGTACGAGGACATGCCCTTGTTGCCTGATGACTCCGAGACTTGCGTCGATACGCTGGGAAAAGAGTTGAAACGGAAAGGCATGGAACTGTTTAAACCCAATGAGACTTGCGATTTGGTGTATTGTTACTGTGGGATCAGATTGCATCCCTTAAGCTGTCCCGAAGCATTTTCGTTGAACCAAAAGGGAAAGCTTGTTGGTGACAAGACTGTTGAAAGATTGGAGAGAGATTGCTTGAGTAGCAGCAGCGATGTGAATGGATTCACTGGTCTTGGTGGGTGCTCCAAGTGCTTGAACAGTCTCTCTCTTGTGAGCTCTCTCTCTCTCTGTGTTCGTCTGTTTAATTGCTACTCTAATTGCTGTTTCTTTTCCAATTCCCGGGTCTTCTTTGCAAATTTGTTTTTATTGGTCTTGAATTGGCAAAGTTTTGTTTCCTGAGCGATTGTGAGGTAAAATTAAAATCTTCCAAAGTTAAAAGCTATTAAGTCTACTGTAGATGAAATGATCGTTTAACAGTTGGTTAGTGCTGGAAGAGCTGTTGTTGTTCATCATAACGAAGTTCTGGAACTAGAAAGTATAAATACTAGTACTTGATTAGGTCTCAAGATAAATGACATCTACCCTAGTCCTAGAGAAACCCAAGATGGGTCGATAATCACCACTATGGACTTGCGTACCAATTAGTTAGGCTGATATGATAACGAAGCTAGACTCCTTCATAACCTTCAAGTTTTTTAATTCTTTCTACTAACAATCAGTATTTAGTGCTGTTGCTAAGAAACTGAAGGTAGGCTTGAATTTGATTAGATGTTGTACCAAACAAAGTAGTTGTCTTAGAATTCAAGAACAATTACTTGGTTATTCTTTTTTATCTGAAGCTTCACAAGAACAACAACAACAAAAGCAGCAACAACCATAACAAGTCTTTGAACTCAAGCAAATCAGCAGACAGGACCACTAAAATGCGGAACAAAGATTGCCAGCTGATGGGTCTCACATGGCTGCTTGCCAAGAATCGGACAGCCTATATACAGACAGTTTCTAATGTCTTACGAGCTATGATGCTCACCTCTGATCCTCATTCCTGCGCTCTCAACACCGATGGAATGCCCCTAGCCGTAGATTCGTCAGAGATCAACAACAGTTCTTGCCCAGTCACCCATCAGTTAGCATCTATCCTTGTATTGGTTACTTTAATTTGCTTGTCACATATTGTATGACGTTTGTTGTCCTACTCTGCCCCCGTTATTCCTTACTGATCTTAATCGCACATCCTTTTCGGTGAGGTTTCAGAAGTCATTTATTTCACTCTAGTTTTCAAAAGAATAAAGATCCACCAGAATTCATATATTTTTAAGCCAACTATGTGGAGATGGTGGGTGGTGGTGGATGTCCACCAAACATGTGGACAAAGGAGTGGTGCTTTTCTCTGGGGAGAGTTTGTGGTTTCTGCCAACTTTATGTAGTTATGTTCTTCGCGGGAAATTTATATATCGTCAGCGTTATATCTTTGTATGACTGGCCAAGTAGCTGCTAGACGGCACTTGGTCGAGCCGAGTTCGGATCTTTTGGGCATGAGTCGGGAAAAATATAAACAAGGGCTTGCACGACCAGATTGAATCCAGGACTCCCGGTTCCAAAATGAACCCAATCGAACAATAGGGTAGGGCCTAGGGGTCTGGGAACGGGCTGAACCCAAAATTATATCAAAATTAAAATCAAGTTTTTTTTAAATTTGTATTAAGAAATTACATGTAAGTTAGTTTCATACTTCTTTTGTCCTCTTTACTATTTTTAAAGTCGTTACCTCTTTGGGAATTAGATTTGGAAACAGGTCTCTTTAAATATCTACCTGATTTTAGATATAAAATCACAATATTATTATTTCTTAAGTAGTCAAAAAATTTTCAATTAAAAATATTAAATAAATTAATAATCTATAAAATTTTGTGCAGTCTGAAACAATTGTAGTTTTGTTATAATTACATGGCAAAATTAGAAAGTAAGTTAACGTAAGATTTTATGCAAAATTCAAAATAATCTTTTTTAATGAAACTAACGCAGATGTTTTATAATTATATGGGTAAAAATAGAAGACAATATCGGTAATCAAAGCATGATAATCGTCACATGGAATACACATTGAAGCTAATATCATCCTAGAAGTATTAGATCATTATCATAATTCTGCACACGTAACTCTTTGATATCAGACATAATAATTAGCATATGCTTTTTTATTTCCAAAGAAATACTTTTTATGCAACATAATATAAACTAATTATAACATAGTTGGACTAGAAAAAGAGCAAAAGCACCTGTATAGAATTGGAAGAAGTATGCAGGTACAACCAAACTCTAATAGTTTCACAATATATCACAAAGATATATAAGGAAAAAAATAAATAGCAAAATTTAATATTTAATAGTAAAAATAAAAAACAAAGAGCAAATTCTAATGATAAAGATACATTAATTTTTAAAAATATAAGAATTTAACATACTTAGGAAATAAGCTAATATAATGTCCACGTTAATGACTAATTACAAATTAATTATAATATTTTCAAATATTTAATAAGTTAAAAATACATTAAAAATCATAAACTTTACATTTAAATTATACTCAGAACTCAGAAGACAAAATCATGAAATTTTTTGCTGCTAAATTTTGAGTTAGAGTATCTTAAATACATATATTGATGAAAATAAAAAAATTAAAAGGTAAAAATATACCTAAATACTTCAAAAATATTTATAAATATAATATGTTAACGTTAACTTTGATCAATCTTGGAACTTCCATAGCTTCCACCAACAGCTTCCACTAACGTTAACTCTTAAAAACATCATCTAGTCCTACACCAATGTTCTCTACATTTATTACTACCTCTTCATTAAGAAGAGTCTAGATCTCTGTTAATTAACCAAAATTGGGGCCCTTTTTTATGGTAGGCCTTGGGCAGGTGCTCTGTCTGCCCCTACCTAGGGCCGGCACTACAAGGAGTATCACATTGTCCTTATCAAAATTACATTATTTTCAAAAATAAGGACTATCAAAATGCTACTATCCAAATACGGAAAGATACAAATACATTAATTGAAGTTGGAGACTAGAGTTGAGTTAAATGAACAGGCAATAGGATGAAAATTTCTTTATTAACATACATAAAAAATACAAAATATTTATAATTGAAATTTTCTATATATAGAAAAATATTTACATAAAGTATACCTCATTATGCAACGATTATATTAAATGAATATTGATGCGGTGCAGGTGGGGATGATGAGTGTTGAAAGGACGATCGACTCCGAGTTGTTGGAGAAGTCGGTGAACACTATACGGTTTCTTCCTATTGATGCGGTGGAGAAGGCTAACTCGGGTCACCCTGGTCTGCCCGTGGGTTGTGCTCCGTTGGGTCACATATTTATGTTAAAACTCAGGCCTGTTTTGAGACATTTGTTATAGGTTTTGCTTGGCTCTCTCACGCATCGCGGAAGATGAGAAGATCGCCGGTGAACAACTTCTCTTTCCATCGCAGCACACTAGAGGGAGGACTCACGAGGCATTTCCATCGCAGTGAGAGAGCCATTTCTGCTTCAATTTCGAGAAGATCTCCAGATAAACTCCATTGTCGAGTTACTGCCGGAGAGTTATCGGAGAGGTATATGCAGGCTATTGTTGCTGGCACAACTGGTTCGAGTGTGACATTGGATTAGGGAGCAGAGATGGCCACTTCTGTGCTTCGTCTTCATCAACGCAGAGACCCCTGCACTAAGGTACGTTATCTGCATATGATATTATGATACTAGTTTGCTATTTGGTTGGTGGATTTCTTCTTCACAGTCACTTGGGAGGAAGATAGGGGCAACAACGGGGAATCTACATCATCAGGTAACTAAAATGTGTTTTTACCGCTAGCTTTTATCTTTTTGGGCAAGCTTGCTGCTTGTTGATACAGGACCTAAGCCTTGGCCATTTTTCATGAGTGGCATTGGCAACTTCTAGAGGTAAGGGGTGGCACTTGCCAGCTATCCTTCTAGGTGTTTATTGTGTTTGCAGTTTATGTCAGTGCGATCTTTGTTTTGTGCATGTAAGTTGTGTGGGTTGATTCACGTAGTATCCATTCTTAGGCGAGGTTGGGTGCTATGTCCGTAAGCGTCTATGTTTCCCTGTTTCTCTGTTGGAATGGCCTTGTTTTCCTGAACATTCTGGTAACCGAGGTAATTGGAACCTAGATCATGAACAAGTTTTGTGCTTGTGTTTGGTCTGTGAATGATCAAGAGCACCAATTTTTTTTTAACGTTTTTAGAAGACGACTTTCAGCGGCTGGATGCTCTTTTCTTGTCGTAAGGGCTTTCGGTGCAGTTGCGTCTACACGATTCTGTGTTACCGTAATCACAGAGGTGGGTCACAGCCTAGCAAACGATGCACGACACACGATGAACGTACAGCTGCGTTGCGAAGAGTTCTCCTAGCACGTCAGGAGTCGTATCTGCAAGAAGATTTCTCGAGCGTCCTGACAACTTTTGCTGTTTTTCACCCGAAAATTTCAATCTTTTTCCTGTTGCAAATCGTTGGTCCCCGCTTCTTAGCCTGGCGTTTTAATTTAGTGGTATTTATCTAATTTGGTGCTTCACTCTTCTACCGATAAGCCTTCCTTCCCCCTTTTAAAATCGCATCTTCCATATATTTTGACCATTTGCTCTAGAATTGTCTCAATATTATATTTTCTCTGCAAATTTATGTTTTGGCAAGCGTTATTTAACTTCCTGAACCTCATTTGCAAGCTCATTTCAGTCAAGTCTTAGTATACTTTGCAAGTTTTTATGTAATTTTACGATTTGGCTTTTGTTTTTAACATTATCTTCTTTTTGTTATTATTATAGTAGTATTAATACTGTCGTGGTATAGATATCTCTTTATCTATCTATTTAATTTAGTGGTGTGTATATATATATATATATATATTATTTTTATTTATTTATTTATTTTATTTTTTATTATTATATACTTTGTGTAAATTTTATCTACTTAATATTTTACTATATTAGTTGTGCCTTTTCTCTTTGTACCATGCATCACTCTTATTATTGTCTCATTTGCATGTGGGTCTACCGGAAACAGCCTCTCTACTATGTAGGGGTAAGGCTGCGTATTATCAGACCTCCCCAAACCCTGCTTCATTGCGAGATTTCAAACTGGGTGATGATAATGATGATGATGATGAATTAGCTAATTGGGTTGGCAAATTAAACTTAATATGTTGATTTTGAAAACGTTTTTATTATATTCAAAAGTTATTACAAATTACTCAGAGAAACAAAGCTACAGATAGATAGAGATAATAAGTTTATTATTTAAATTTAATATTTTTAATTTTATTTTTTGAAGTTGAATTAATATCAAATTTGAGTTAGAATATACAAATAGTTATCATCCCATTTTATATGTCTTTCTTTAATTGTGAAATGATGTGTTGACTTCTTTTACTCTATCTAAATTCTTATGAGAATATTCAAATAAGGGTTAATTACCAAAAAAAGCCTAAATTGTCGTCAATATTTCAATGATAGCCCGAACTTAAAAAAGTAGCAATAAAATGCCTAAATTTTCAATTTTTTTCAATTCTAGCCCAAACTTAAAAAAGTAGCAATAAAATGTTGAAACTTTCAATTTTTTTAATTCTAACCTGATGTAGGTGTTTTCGTTAAATTTGTTGATGTGGCTTGTCATGTGTTTCATAAACCTTAACTAATACACATCATCCAAAATCAACACAATAAATGAAGATTAATGAAACAATGTTGTTTAATCATATAATTAAAATGACGTTGTTGTTTAAAAATGACATAAATCAGATTACGCAGTCTCAACGACCTTACACTTTGATTTCAATTTTTTCCTTATTTTTTAGTTTGTTCTCTCGGTGCCTAGATTACACAGCCCCGATGCGGGGCACATTTTCACGATCGTCAACATACTATGCTCATAGTATGAACAGTTTTTTGAAATTGTCATAGGAGAATGAACTAAAAATGAAGAGTTTACTAGTGCAGTATGCTATAATACCATAGTAGTTTGGGACATCAGAAGAACAAACAGAAAACAAATGGTTGAGGGCCTTGGGAGAGCAATAGATAATGTCAAGTTAGAATTAAAGAAATTGAAAGTATGAGCATTTTATTGTCACTTTTTAAAGTTTGAGATAGAATTGAAAATTTTTGAAAGTCTGGGCATTTTATTGTTAATTTTTAAAATTCGGGCTATAATGAAAATTTTGATAAAAGTTTAAGTTTTTTATGATTAACCCTTCAAATAAGTACTAAGATAGAATGCTCATTTTTTTATAAATTTTTTAAGTCATGCATTTATAAGTCATTTTATATATAAATAACTAATAGCAACTAGTTAATTTTACTAAACATCTTTTGTAAAAGTTAGTGTGCAAATTAGTACCAAAGATAACACTATGAGTTATTATGGACTTTATATTAAAAATTAGAGGAGATTCAGACCTTTTGCCTTTATAAAATGAATGCTCAAGTTGGTCTACGAGATGTAGAAGTCTACAATTCAATCTTGAAATTATATTGCAAAAGCATAGAAACAACTGAAGTAAGATAAGCAACAAATGGCACCGGTTAGTTTCAATATGCTATGATGTTCTAATTGAGGTATCTATAACAAGTGAAGATTTCCAATCTAATTTCACTTGGTATCTATATGCTTTATTAGTACTATTTTTGTTGACTGACATTTTGAGTTAATTTATCTTAGTTTCACATATTATAAAATAAATGTAATCAACCTCATAATTTTTTAGTTGTCTATCTTTAAATAAATCCTCTATTATATATACATGATATCAAAAGATTTGTTTTTTTATACACATATTAGGTTATTATTTGCGTAATCTCTATGGAATCTTCATTATCAACTTATACAACATCCAAATACAATGTCTAAAGTATGATTTATGGGTTAAATGCTCAACTAAAGACTTCATGGAATGATTATGATCCATGAAGGAGATTTTATAAATGACTTAATTATCCCTTCAGTGAGTTGTCAATGACATTTCTTTATAAAATGAAGAAGCTTGTTTCTTATGCAAAATGGTTAGACTTATTTATGTACAAGTTGGGGGATGCAAATTTTTTAACTGATATAATGAGAAATTTCTTAATAGGTTGCTAAAGAAACTTTTAAGTTTAAAAAAGAAGTAACTTTTTAAAAGGAGGTTGGGATAAGGTTGACTGAAGCGATACTCATTGTGAAATTAAGTTAGTTAATTGATTGTTAACAACATCAAATATGAAAAATTAAAGAAAACTAAAGAGATTGAGGAGTAAATAAAACTCATGGAGAAAGACATTATTTGTTGGTAAAAGTGAAAAAATGTTGAAAGTTTATGTTACTAAATATTGTTATACTTTTTTAACTGTAATTTTTAGTTCTATTGTAAGAAAATTATTATATATTTCATTAATCATTTTGTCAATGTATTTTTGGTTAAAATTGTTATTAAATTGTATGGTTATGCCTATTTGTATTGACATTGTTCAATAATTTGAACGACAAATCAATGATGGTAATGTTATTTTGTTCAAATTGTTTTGTATTAACACTTGTTATGTATATTGAGCAAGTGGTAATAGGGATAGCAAATGATAGCTTGCCCCTAGCCTGGCCTAACCTGACCCCTCCAATAGGTAGCTTAAACCTAAACTAAAGCTGCTTGATCAGGCTCAATTCATGCCGCTTGAGTCGTTTGAACTGCCTCAAATTATTATTTTGGATTTATTTTTTAAAATAATGTTATTTTGATCTTAAGTTTCTTAAAATTTTAAATCAATATGATCTCACTTGGCGAAGTTAAACTAAAATAATATCATCATTGAGAAGGGGTTCTGATTGTTAGCTTGAACCTTTAGGTTTGAGTTCAGTTTGAAACTCGATCAATCCAAGCTTGACTCATCAACTTTGAGTCAGGCTAGGTCGGGATTAATTTGTTAAGTTTAAATGGGATATTCAAACAATGCATTTTTTTAGTATTGCTAACAAATGATAAAAGAAAATGCATTTAGAAAGGGCCAAGTAAGTGACAACATGTAATTTATCAATAGTAAATGAGCCAAGAAAATGTATTTGTCATATGATCACATAAACAACATTCACAAAATATACAATATTTAAGCAATAAAAATTGATTTAAATTCATATAAAACTAGTTATCAAATGATATATGAAATGGAATAAGTTTAACTTGCCTAAAAATTTTCCTTTTAATATGTGAAATTCAGTCGCATGTAATCACATTCATTGTTATTGGTTGTACTCCATATTTCATTCTTTAAGGTGCACTAGACTGAGAAACTTGCTTTTATGATGACTATCTACTTTTTTCTAATGATGCACTCTTCTTAGCTTCAACTTGTAACTGTTTTGAATATATACTTGATTTCCTTTAAATCTTAAACCATTTAATTCAAATGACCACTTAAATGTACGAGGATCAACATCTCAATAATTTGTTTGCCATGTATAGAGTTACCAACTTACTAGCAATCTTGTATTTTAAATAAGTTTGTTATTATTTACATGAAGAAATATTATAGATGAAACTTGCATTATTGCTTTATTGACTAGGTATAACAATATTTTGTTAACACGAATAACATATATTAGCGATACGACAATTAAATAAAAGTCAATGAACACACACTTGTGAAGCATTTTTCAAATAGCACGACATTTGCATTTCATACAGCTACGATGATGCCTCATTTGCAACTTTTGGACCTCTAAAATAATCTAAGTTACAGACTTGAAGAAAATATGCCAATAAAAGTCATTCACATTTTATTCACATACATACTTGAAAATATTTATTTTTCAAAATAAAAGTCATTCACATTTGAAGATAATTTTGTTGATATTTTTGGGCTTCTTTGATTTATTACCTTGAGTTATGTACAAAATTGTTACAATTTTACATTTTTACACTTGACCCTTTTAAGATAATTCACCTTCTTTAGCTTAATTTAGTTTTTTCTTCTTGCTCTTTTTGGATCTCCTTGACATAAATCTTTTAGATGGTGAGCATGTTTGCTTATAATCAGTTGTTGGCCAAAAAGTAGTACCTTTTATAGGCCGCAACATATGGCCATAAGCATTAAGGAATCAAGCCTTATTGTAGCAATCATCTATACATATCTCAACCTTTTTCTAAAGTGATGAATAACATAGATGACTTGTTTGAATGGTACCCATATATATCACATGCCATTGTAATTACCAATTCTAAAATTGTGTTTTTCATCTCCCTTTAAAACTTTATATACCTCATCTCTATTTCAGGCTATTCTCTATTGCATTGCATTTACTTCTTTTCTATATTACTTACAATTGTTGGTGCAATGTCATTTTTTCATCTACATATATATTGTCTATTGTTTATATGCCTCTTTGTTACTATGGTTCTTATTATTTCAAGTATACTAATTATTAATTTTTCTTTGTTAGGCAAGAACCATCCATTGAATATGTCACTTATATTATTGATTATATCTTATCCACCTTTTATTTAAATATTCATATAAGATTGAGTTTTATTTTGTTTAGCCTCATAAATTGCTCGTTGATATCTTCTACATAAGTAGACCATGCACAAATTTGAAACTACCTTTTAAAGTCATTTCCACTCTAGTTCTTATGCTAATTATGGTAAATGTGTGTAGCGCACATTCGATGTAAGGCATTCGGTAATGTCACCTCTACATCTCTTACTAATCGATAAAATAGTTAAAACAAATTAAGTCAATCTAAATATAAAGGCAATATTTAAATAAAATGACAATATTAAATACAAGTTTCCTTTTACATATCATATATTACTATAAATCTTTCTCCGTTCTTTAATTCTAGGTTCAATGCAAGGAGATTTATTAACTCTATAAGTTGGTGTTTTCTACATTTATAACAACCCACGTCAATTGATACATCCCTCCTAATTGCACTCAGCAACTAGCCTCATAAATTTGTCTTTAAAAAATGCTCTTCCAAACCTAGATATTGGTTTCAAGTGCCTTCATCATCTCTTTATGACTTTAAAGTAAATGTATAATCTTTTAAATTGTAATAAAGAAGTTTTATGATTCTTTTACATTTATAACTATGTTGTTGATTTAGGATTGATCACTTTTAATTCATGTACATGCCACTCCAACTTAAATATTCTTTCAAAAATTTTGTTGGCATCTTCTTTCTTAATGCTTCTTTATACAACCTAAATTTAACAAATATATTTAACTTATCTTTAGATTTTTCAACCATATTAGTTGTAGATATATTGAGTTTTTAAAGAATTATGTCCTTAAAATATCTCATCAAGAACTTGGCAAAAACTATTTTGGTTTGTTAGATGTGAAACAACTACAATCGTGTTTGTATATCTTTACTTCGAAACACTTGTTATTCTTGCAACTACCATTGGCATTCTTCGACATAGTCAAACAAGATTGGTTGGGTCGGCTGTGCTAGGCCCGGGCCCAAGTCCACATGTCCATGGCCTATTAGCAGATGTTAGTCTCCCATGC
>JANVCQ010000006.1:26525092-26537969 GCA_025531925.1 Erythroxylum plowmanianum | reverse complement strand
ATACTATCATGGTATAAGTATCTCTTTATCTATCTATTTAATTTAGTGGTGTGTGTATATATATATATATATATATATATATATATATTACTATATTAGTTGTGCCTTTTCTCTTTGTACCATGCACCACTCTTATTATTGTCTCATTTGCATGTGAGTCTACCAGAAACAGCCTCTCTACTATGTAGGGGTAAGGCTGAGTACTATCAGACCTCCCCAGACCCTGCTTCATTGCGAGATTTCAAACTGGGTGATGATGATGATGAATATTCAATAAATGATAATTAATAAATAAAGTATCATCTAATATTTGTTCAAAGAAATTTTTGAAGGAAGAAATGATCTGTGTGCTTGTATCTAATATATGATTGTTAAAATTATTAAGGTAAACATAACTAACATATCATAAAGAATAGAGTTTACATAAATGTTTTCATCACTTGACCAACTTTGGATACATATAAGGGCTTCCATAGTCTTAGAATGAAGTTGAGTAAGATGAGGACTCACTATTCAACCGTGAATACAAAAAGCAATCTCCAAAATAACAGTAGCTACTGAAATTACTAAGAGGTTTTGTGTAATTGTTTTCATAATCAAAAAATCACCTATGTATAACTTTCACCATGATAATAAGTTGAATTGCATCTTTTCAATTGGGGTTATAACACTTACTTCCAAATAGTTGTCTAACTTTATCCTACTGTAAGATGTCATAACCTTTCTTTTCTTGATGAATTCTTCAAATTCAGGACTCGCACCTTTATCTTTTATATCAAAAATAGATGGAGATGAACCTAATACTGAAACAAAATTATTGTGATCGTGATCTTTGCCAAATCTTAATTGATAATTATTAAACAAATTATACCAAAATTGTTTAGTCATATCAACATGTGTTTGAGCCTAATCACCATACAACTTTTGATAATAAAAATGTAGCTCCTCCATAAACCTAACACCAAAATGACTACTATAGCATATCCTATCATAGACTAAAAAAATTAATTTTCTCTATCTGCCATGATTTGGATGACCTCATTGGAACAAAAAAAATTAATTTTCTCTATCTTCCTTGATTTGGATAACCTCATTGGAACAAAACATCAAAGTAGATAATGCTTATATGATCTCACACATTTGGTTAAAATAAATGCATGAAGTTCGATATTTTTTTCTTTATAACAAGTTAGCAATATTATGAAAACAATTTCACACAAATTGTTGTAGCTAACTCTCATTGCTTTTCTTTTGGCAAGCAAATATATTAGAGTCTTTTTTTTCTCAATCTATTGAACACCTCAATATACTTGATTGCTGACTTCATCATCTTGAATGTTGAATTTTATCTAGCACTAAAACTAACTTCTTTACATATATAACACATAGTTGTCGTGTAGTTTCTTCAAAATTTTTAACTCTTCTAAATGTCACATTCCAATACACTATGTTACTTTAGATTGCCTCTATCACTTCCTTCATTACTTCCAAGCCATCTTTTACTATCAAATTCATGATATGCATGAAACAATGCATATGGAATAACCTTCCACTAATCAACAAGCTTCCAACATGTAACATGTTCTTTACTTTTTTAATCATATATATAATTGTTTGTGCTATATTTCTCCAAAGTTATGGTTAATAGCTTGGTCTTAATGTTCTAATTCATTAAACATTTGGCCATTACAATTTTTAACCTTTCACGTACATACGACATTGACACATAAATAAACCTATCATTTAAAAATATGAACAAATTATAATTATAATTATAATTATAATATAATAAATAAATAAAGTATAAAATAAATAATATTTTTTACCTCAAGATTTGTATGTGTAAAGTTTAGTCTTTGTTAATATAATGCATCATCACTACCATATAACCCTTCTTTGGGTTGTCGATCATTCATATATCTAATGTGATGACTACTTATTCATAAGTACGTGATAATGTCTTTAATATCAAATTTGTTTGTTCTTCGTAAATCTTAAAAATATCTTTCTTTACAATATTCTAAGTTGAGATCATAAAGGTCAATTAGAATGAGGTAAGCAATATCCTGAAGTTTTTGCTATCGATAATAAAGAGTGGTTATTCATCACCAACGGTCATTTTAACTAGTGAAAAATTTGTTTTATTGTTTTCATAACTTGTGGAAGTAATTTGTCTTCCTTTTCATTAGGCTAGGGATAAAAGACCTCCTAATACCAGCTTCCTTATATTGTATGACTTTATATGTCTCTTCAAAAGAGAAGTTCCACATTTAGGACCTCCAGCCAACATCTTATGAAAATACTTGCTTTCATCCTTTTAAACTTCGTCACTTATTTTAGTCTTGATGAAGTGATTCCAAACATCATTTCTCAATCAACTTGTTCCTTCAACCTTAACCATTTCTTCACTTGGTATCCATCTGAAGCAATCAACCAAAGAAATATGACATTATCCAACATATATGATGCATGAGTGTTGTTTTAAAAATTATACATGATATTATCCGCCATATATGATCTTCCATAATGATTACTATGTGTGAACACGTAAAATTTCCTTAAAAAATATAAGAAATTGAATATGAAAAGGATTTCAAAATCTAGTAGTTTCAACTAGATTCATCATTTAAAAGATTTATCTTAGAATGCTTGACCCTATTCTGTAACAAATATATATGTGAATATCATACATAATATATGTAACATGAGTTATTGACTAGTCTCACTACATATATATTGATCATCATTCTGCAAGATGAAGTCAATAACATAACACTAGTTAATAAAGATATTTATGCTACTTAAAAAAATATACAAATCTAAACAAGATTCTAAGCATCATTAAATAATAAGAGTACCATATATTTAAGCTTCAAGCACAAACAAATCATGCACTTGCCATACATGCATAAAAACAAACATATATGAAGCAAGACATATATATCACTCTTAATCATCTCAATTCTACACTTTGACACCAATACATTGATTCTGATTTCAGTTATCATGTCTCCTATCGTAATATATATTGTTTCTTAACATAAAGATATAAATAATTTAGTCAACACTTAATAATACAAGTATAAAGAGAAGTTTTGTTAGGATAAACATATGTGAAGTAGTAACAAAGATCTAAAAAGGTGAGTTCTGTTAATTAAGAATCTTATCCATCCATAAGTTAACTTTAATATATAGTAAGACAAATTAAGTTATTTTTAAATTATCTAACTAAGAAAGTTTTAAAGCCTCTACATCATTATAAATGCAATATAATTCCTTTGAATAAATTTAAATAGTAAAGGTATATTTTTTTTTATCCCTAATATATATCATAACATATCTTTACGAATCTTCATACCATTTCCTTAAGAATTTATATGTCTTTTATTTATTAACGTTTTGACTAAATTGCTATAAATTATTTTGTATTAACAGTTACTTTTTTTTATATAAAAAACTAGTACAAGTATATAATCAGATCTATAGATGCACATTATTCACTATTTTATTAACAACCAAATCATTTAAAACATTCAAATCAAACTCAACATTCAATATTATACCTTCGAGGAGTACTGATTAGGAATGCAAAGAGCAAGCAACAAAGTATAAAATTTGAAAATTTGTGACACCATATAATTATCAAATCATATAATTTAAAAGACAAAAATAAAAAAGTATAAATCAATGTAATATTAATTAATTTTGATATTATAGTTTCATAAATTATTGAAATGATTTGACATTTCTGTTAACTAAATTTTTTTTCACTTGCACTTCTTGTCAATAATATTAATTTTGATTTTTCTCAATATGATGTTCAGTCATAAAATGATCAAGTCAAAGTTAGTCAATTTATAATTATAAATAGGAGAGTTATTTTTATTATTTAAGCTTTTGGCGACGATTTCAACGATTTAAAAAATCATCACGACAAACCGTCATAAAAGGATGAGCCATTTGCGATGATTCCACGAAAGCATCGCCAAAGGCTTATAATTAGCGAAACTTTTGTAAAACATTGTAAAACGTAAAAGCTTTGGCTACTTTTTTAGAAATCGTCGCAAAAAATTGACTTTTAGCGACAATTTCGAAATCGTTGCCAAAATAAAGTAACAAAAACTCAACTTTATTGTAGTGGATATGTGTGATTTATCCTTTGCATTTGGGATGATATGTAAAGCCATTAATCTTATAAACTCTCATCATCAACCACCCGCTAAAATATTTTGTCACAAGAACAAAAGGACATGGAGAAATGGGGTCTACCTGCCCCTTCCCATGGTTCAAATTTTCCTTAAGAATATTATTGGTCAACACGTAGAACTTAGGAGTACTAACACAAGTTATAACCCAACTATGGAAATTTAAGCTCTCCAGCACCTCCCTCACAAAATTATTTATAAATAGACCGGTGACATAAGTATTAAAATTATTTATATTTTAATCTTATATATTCAATCTTCTTTCTACTTCATCAATTGACAATTGAAGATTAAAGTATCTAAAAATCATTGATGAATTACAACATTAGCAGTTAAGTGAAATTAAATCTTTCTAAAAGGTTTTCCTAATAAGTTGTTGGAAGCATAGCCATAAACCACGACACAGAGATGGTAAATATAAAATTAAAAAATGTACGGAAATGAATTTTCCTCTAGTATCTTTAATTTTTACCTTTTTTATGCTTGCAAGTTAAGTATGAACCCACATAATACAGGATTTACTACTTGGTGATACACACGAGTAAGATGTTGGTCCCCAAAACCAACGGCGCTGATCAAACCACCTGTCCAGCAAAGAAACAAATCTGTGGTGGTTTATCGCAGGATGGAGAGTCCGCGTGGCAGTCTCTGGTTAAATCAACTTTATAATGCCCTATGCATGTTCTATAGGTTACATTAATCCAATAGGCCAATTCACCTTCTCACTCCTCTATATAAACCCTATCCTGTAACGCTAGCTTTCACTCCTCTTGATTTCCGACAACATCAGCAGAGCTCTCTACTTTCCTTATCTTCTCTTACCATGGCTGCTTCTGTTGATCCTCTTGTTGTTGGTCGTGTTATTGGAGATGTGCTTGACATGTTTGTACCTACTCTTACTATGTCTGTCCATTACGGGTCCAAACATGTCACCAACGGCTGTGATATTAAGCCGTCAATTGCCGTCAACCCACCCAAAGTGAAGATCTCCGGCCAATCTGATGAGCTCTATACCCTGGTAGGAGTGGCTCTCCAACAGCTTCTTTTTTGCATGTTTCGAATCCCTCTTATTTATATATATATATATATTTGGATACTTGCATGCATGTGCTGAGCTATTTTTTACTAATCTTTTTTTAATACATTGCTTTGATTTACTTAACTATGTGTAGCACTTTAGTTTAAAGGAATGTAATGGTAGAAAGAGGTTGGAATTGTAGTTGATATGTGTGTAAATTGTAATGATTAGCTAATGATGGTAATAATGGGTTATCTAGGTGATGACCGATCCGGACGCACCCAGTCCTAGCGAACCCAGCTTGCGAGAGTGGGTTCATTGGTAAGTTACCACTACTATAAATGTTCACATTAGTTTTCAGTGAATTGCTGTCTCTAACAAGTATAGAATTTATACTGTTCTTTTTTGTTTTGTTTTGAGTTACAATTACTTCTGTTTGGTTTATAGATCTTCCCTGTGATTTCAGGATCGTGGTTGATATCCCAGGGGGCACAAATCCTACTCGAGGTAAAAAGTACATGACACCTACCCTTCTTGTTTACTTGTAGAATTTATAGGAAATTAAATCAGTTGGCTTCTTAATTATGTTCATACCATTGTACGTGATCAAACTTGAATAGCTTTATGATCATAAGGACATTTTTTAACTCATGATGGACACTTAGCTATGTTCAAATGGCTGTGTTGCCAAAATAATGAATCTTTTCCAATGGGCTTTCTTCTTGTTTGCTATTTTCCTATTGTGCAAGTATAAAGATGTAATTCTTTCTAACTTCTACTAAAGAAATAAAGTTGTCAGTTGATTGAAATTGAGTTTTTAGAAAAAGCATGTGGACACATCACACATTTCACGCATGTAATATACGTCTGCAAATTAAACGCCTTTAGTCGTACCAAATCAAATTTCATGCACACCATTATTTCATTCAATTTATATGCATTGCGTCATTAATTTATTCCTTTGCCGGCTCTGCTTCTTAGGCAGTCGATCACAGAATTTGTTTATGTCGCAGTTTACATCACATCAGGATCAGCCCCAATTTCTAAAAAATACTTAGCTCTAAACCAAATCACATCATAACACCTGTGCTTTAGCCGCAAAACTTCCCAAATGACCAAAATGGCCCATACTTGTTTGCTAACACGCGTTAAGCATGTCTACAATCTTGCCACGTATAAAATGTATTCCCTAGTAGCACAAGAAAAGTGTAGATACTTTTTACTGTTGAGTTTAGTTCATTTCTTTTTATTCATGTTTTTTGAGTTCTCGTAACGTATCAGTTCTCTTTTTCCTGTGCATGCGCCTCTTTATTGATGCTTGGCTAATTGTGGCAGCTACAAGTAGAGAGTGCCAGAGTTCAAGTTAACATGTCTTACGACACTTGTAAAACTGACATCTTGAACTTGGGGCTGTTTTAGTCCTCTTCCTACAAGTGGCTTGCGTAGAGTATTGCCAATTGGCGAGCACGAGTTAATGAGCTGTGTTTATTGCTGCGTAGTCATTACTTCTTAGTACATATTCGTATTGTGGCGTTTGTTTTTTTTTAGGATGGTACTCATAACTTACTTTATGTTGATCTAGTGTTTGCCTATTCTCTTCTTTTCTCTGATAATATGGTGGTGGGAATAACTAAAGGAAAAAAATAAAACCTCAGTTCAAGCAAGGCTAAAGACTTGTTTATGCAAGGTTGCAGGAAGAGAGGTGTTGTCGTATGTTGGGCCTCGACCACCGGTGGGAATCCACCGGTACATACTGATACTGTTCAGGCAAAAGGGGCCAATGGGGCTGTTGGAGGAGCCACAGACACGTGCTAATTTCAACACCCGCTATTTCGCTGGACATTTGGACTTGGGTCTGCCAGTTGCTACCGTCTACTTCAATGCCCAAAAAGAGCCTGCACATAGGAGATGCTGAGCTCATCATATACAAATCAACTTTGCCGCCAAGTGAAAGAAGCTTACTGTGTTATAAACCCATGGTTCTCTTGGTTTCTATTGAGTATACTATAGTCCCTTATCTAATGTCTTTTAGTATCGTCTTTCTCGAACTGGTGGCAGTAGTGTTAGTTATATGAATCAGCATGTGGGAAGTCTAGTTAATATGTAGTTTCCTTATCTGTACTTAAAATCTTTAATGTAAGTTGCAGCAATTTGCATGTTAAGGTTTATAATAACAATTGGAGAAATTTATTTGGACTAGCTTCATTCATTAACGCTGCTTTTGGATGTGGATATTACTTACTATTAAGGAAAAGTCCCTTCCTTGTTACTGACTTGAGTCTTAGGTGGAATAGCTGGTTTTATGCCCAAAAACTTGTTAAGTGATCGTTTTACCACAATAACTTAAGCTATTGTGTGAGATCAACTTAATTGGTTTTATATATTCACTACTACACCCCCTCAAGTGAAAGCCTTTTGATCTTGAAACATGCACAGGCTCACTCTAACTTGTGCGGAATAATAGGTGAGTGATAAGATTTGAACTCATGACTACTTGGTCACAAAGACTCTGATACCATATTAAGTGACTGTTTCATCACAATAGCTTAAGCTATTGTGTGAGGATAACTTAATTGATTTTATATATTCACTAACAAAGCTTACTTAAAGATGACATGTTTCTTTTATTGTTTGCACCTGCTAGTGCCATACATGCATTAGTGGTATCAGAGAACTACCACCGAATTAGATACCAGGTCCGTTAGGTTTCTGCTTGTTTGTTATTTCTTTAGTGAATCACACTTTGTCCACATCCTACATATTATGTAAATGTTTATATCACTACCCAAGGTTTATATTTAATTTTCTTCCTACGAACATGGCCAACTTTTCTCATCCATATTTTATTTCTTCAACAAACTTTTTTTTTACTTTTTCACGCAAAATCATATACCACTACTACATGTCATTAAATCTTTTCCCTTTACAAAGTTAGTGAACGTTGCTAAATGTCATTATCATGAAGTCGCTACTGATTACAAAGACAAAGATAAGAAACCGTTTTAAAAATTAGTCTTAAGTAGCGAAATCAATCCTTGAATTAATTATAAAACAGAAAAGGTAGTCTACATCTAAAACACAGATTTGACATTTTGTAAGTTTTTTGGAACAAGTTTTCTTATAAAGATAAGTAAGAAATCCTATTTCCAAAACTTTCAAGACCTTGTAGAAATCTACCCTTTCCCTCTTGTCGTTCTAGTTTGAATAAATTTCTCACTTTCTAAATCTATTCCTCTCTTCTGTGTCTCTCATAATCATTTTATTTTGTTCATAGCTCTTTGTTCTTTCTGTTGTGTTTCTTTTTTTGGGAATTTTCTTTTGCTTTGTTTTTTGGCCTTTTTATTCTACAGAATGTAAGAGTTTTTTTTGGGTTTTTTATTATTCTCTAAATCTTGTTGAAAAACTTTGCTAATTTTTCTTTTCATAGATGCAAAAATTGCAGAAGTTAATCTTGTTCCAGAAAAGTAGAAAATACAAAGAAATCATCGAAATATAAGATCAAGCCTATACATCATGAAAACATTTGATAGAAAACAATTAGAAAGATTTAGAATTATAAATTCATTATTTTCGATTTGCATTTTTGTTTATGAATATTTGATTTCATAGTCAATCATGTGTAATTGAACATCCAGTTAGTATTTAGATTAGATAAACCTTATGTTAATATTTTGACATAATTGATTCTTTTATTAATGTAATTGCTTTTACTGTTATATTGAATCCAATTATGTGTTTTATTTATAATCTGATTTCATACGTAGAGATTGAAAAATCTAAGGTTGAATAGATCTACTGTAATTAGAAAAAGTTGATTGCAACTCTAGAGATTAGATGACACAAAGCAATCAGATTATGGTCAAACCTAATTGAGAGACTCATAAATCGGTAATGCAATCCTATAAAATTTAACCTGAGAAATTCAACTAGAAACTTTAGGATTAGTTGATAGTAGACTTAAGGTTAGTTATTAGGATACCACAGGAGTCTCCACAGTCGAATAAGTCATCAAACAATTGCATGCTAAAAGGTCAATTTGTTAAGGTTTCGAGGGATTCAAAACCTATATACTAATTACTCGATATCAATAATTTCCTGATGATTCATGACTTCTCTATTCAATTTTGTTACTTATTTTATTTTATTTGCTTAGTTTTGTTTTATTTATTAAAAACTAAAATCAATCCTTAAGATAGATAATAAGAAAAGGGTAATTACTAGTATTCATCATCTTCGTAGAATCGACTCGTATTTGTCAGTACTAGTTACAACTACATCATACACTTGTTACATAACTTACCAACTCATGAAATAGATCAATCATTAACACCACGATATTGCTAAGCTTGACATTTAATAAAGAACACCACATATTCTGCATCTTAAAAGTACTTGGATTATGAGGCAGGGATAGACACACACACACACACACAGCTTTTAAAGTTACAAATGACTTGGTTAAATGAAAATAAGAATTCAATAATAATAAATCCACATTTTATAAAAAATGTACGTGATGTTATAAAAGGTATTATTTATTTTTCTCAATAAAATGTAAAATATTCTCATTCCTTATAGTATTACTTAGCTTAAAGAAGAGGGAAAAGAAATCCTTGAACTTGGAAAGGAAATGAAGGATCATTGAGTAGAAAGTTCGATATAGGTTAAGTTTACATTCTTTTTCATTTTTCCTTTCCACCTTATATAAATTCATGCAGTATATTTTAATCTGAAGTCAAAAGGAATAATTTAGAAAATTAAAATTTTATAATTTGAATTAAAATTTCAAATCTCATGTTCATATTTTAATTATTTCTATAACTCTCCATTTTGAAATGGGTAGCAATTTAAAGTATTAAGAAACTTATCAAACCTTAAGCACCATAGTTATCGGATTGTCAGACATGAGTAAGCTATGATAATTATTACATACTTTACCAAGAACTCCAAGTTCACACACAAAATGAGTCAAAGTCTAAATATGGTAGTTGAACTCTCATAATTCAACTCAACTTTACCAACTCCCTCATGAATTTTACTCAGCCAATAATCGAATAGATAACAATGAGAAGATAAAGATGCACCAAACTTTACAGCAAAATAGCTAACCTTTATATGACTCTCAAATAATGAAAAAGATATATAAAAGTTGCAACTCTCTTTAATGAATGAAACGTTTGCTCAAATGAGCTATTTATAGGTTTTTAGAGACTTATTGGGCAAGAATACAAGAAAGTCGTCTCAAGGCCACTAGGTCACTAACTTAGTTGCTAGTTGACATCCCCAACCATTTTATGCACCACTTTAGTGAGTGGTTTACATAACTTACCACCGTCCCACTTTTAAGTAAAATAAACATGTGTAAAATGCTTACAAGACACCTCCTCCATGTTCTTTGCCATGTCCTCCCACTTTTTTGATGATTTATCCCACTAAATTTGCCACATCACTTATGATCTTCATCCAAAGGTGAAAGTTAGTCAAGTTTTGATCAAATTCGCACATGGTCCAACTATTGTGCACCTATGGTCTAGTCTGTATCTCCATAATTCACCATTTCAGCATAATTTGATTCACAATCTCACTAATGACATTTTACGCAAGTCTAACTCACTCTAACGAAGCCAATCAATTACCTATAGTCCATCAAAGCTAGCCAAAGCTCGAATCATGCTTGATCTTACTCGATTAAGTTACCTTGAGCTTTCGTAAGTCACCGTCATGCATGTGATCTAGCTAATCTTTGAGTTAAGGCCTATTTTTAGTTATTTTTGGACTCGCATCCGAATCTTTCATCACATCGAAGATTTTTGCTAATGTATAGCAATGCAGGTCAACTCTTTTACAATGTCCCAATTTTTGTTGCCTACTCACAAGTCTTTGCCTTGTTTTATCATCTTGAGTACCAAATGTTGGCTAACACTTGCCAATACTTGCACAATTCTATAAGTTAGACCTAGGGCTTTAATAAACCACCTCCACTAGAAGAACTCGATACCCTTGTTGAAATAATCTGTGAGCACTCCTCTAAATGTGATTCTCTAAAAAACTCCTCAATCATTGGAACCTCTCTCACATACCATTTTCCTTCTCTATTGGGTTTTTCCTTACTTTTACTTGAACACTCCTTTTCAAGGCTCATTATGCCCAATAAAGAAAAATTATTGAGGTAGACTTCTTCCATCGAGGCATCCTCTACTTTTTTTTGATCCTATTTCACCATAGACTTTATATGCTCCTTACTGGCCTTCCGTTTTGTGTATTCATGAGTAAAGCGCGACCCTTCATAAATGAAACAAGCAATATGTAGTTTTGTTTGTTTCTTAGACTTGCATTGAGAAGATTCACATACCTTCTCTTTTCCTTTTTCAGAGCCATTCCATGTCCCACCATTCTTCTTTCCCTCATTTCTAGTTCAAATTAGGGGTGGCATTTGGAGATCCAACAAGTCATTTGTAGCCATTATCACGCTAGGGAGGTCTTTCACATTTTGCCTTTGAAACTCCATTTATGTCTAACCTTGCAAGCAACTTATGAAATTGAACAACTTGTCTTCCTTAGACATGTTCTATATGTCTAATATCAAAGATGTGAATTTACTTACATACTCTCACATTAAGTTACTTTCTTCAAATAGTTTAAAGATTCTCCCAAGAATCGTGAAGTATTGTTAAGGAGGAATTGGTCTGTTAGCTCCTTGTTCATTTTCTCCAAGGTGCCAATAAGAGGTATACCTGCACTGATATTGGTAGAGATTTCTGTTTACTATAAAGATACATTGTTGACATGTTCACCTTTTTGTACGTCTAACACCTTACCAGCTATACAATATTGCTCCGTTTTTCACAAAAATTCCTCAAGCTCCTTAGCATTTTGAATGCCCTCAAAACCTTTGGTTCATGCACCTTTAGCATGATGCTTTCAGCATGTCCCAAATATTGAGTTACAATAGCACATTTGAGGATGATCATCTCAAAAGTGGCATCCTCTTGTGCTTTAATCAATGTAGCCACTTGATCTTACAATGCTTGGATCTGCCTCTCCAAAGCTTTAAAACATGATGCATATGAAGGGATTTTTTCTTCACCTGTAGGTAAAGAGCCGATGAGTTCTTCCACTTTTGTAGCATAGTCATTTAGATTACTGCCACCCACTATTAAATCACCAACACAAATTTGATACTAACTATTACAAAGGCTTTACTAAGAATTCCAAGTTCACATGCAAAATAAGTTAAAGTCTACGTATGGTAGTTGAACTCTGGCAATTCAACTCAACCTTACCAAATTTCTCTTATTTAAAGTATTTCACACAAAGGCAACCCACAAATTTTACTAAGCCAATACAATCGAATAGACCAAAACGAGAACAGAAAGATATACCAAACTTTACAACAAAATAGCCAACATTTGTATTACTCTCAACTAATACAAAGGATATAAAAGCTCTAACTCTCTCTAACTCAAATGAGCTATTTATAGGCTTTTGGAGACTTGTTGGAAAAGAATAAAAAAAGCGACCTTAGGGACACTAAGTCAGTAACTTAGTTGGTGGTTAACATATCGAACCTTGGAAAATTTTTCTTTAAGTAAGTATGATTTAAAATAATTTTGGAGTTTTGATAGATTTAATTTTGGAACTATAATTATGTCAA
>JANVCQ010000006.1:26505677-26524182 GCA_025531925.1 Erythroxylum plowmanianum | reverse complement strand
CAACTAGCCCTTCTAACCCTAATAGGTGTGTCATAAGTCAAAAAATTAGACTTATTAAGGTCATAAAATAAAATCATTTTATTAAATTAAATTTTTTAAATTTATAAATGAAAATGACATTATTTTGGACAATTACATCAAAAAGATGTCATTGTGAAAATCATACCTTTTTGTCTCCAATGAAATTATATTAGACTCCACATAGTACATGCCTAAGTTAATTATTAAAAAATGTATAGTAATTTTTATTGTTGTCTATGATTGTTTTGTGATTATTTATGAACCATCTTTAGCATTTATTTCTTCATGAAAATTGTTGTGATTGATGTTCTCTTTAAAGAGCAAAGAAATATGCCTAGGTTAAGAATTGGTATTCACTAACATGAAATTTCTTATCTAATATAATTTTTTCATTTTTAATGTTATTACTTATATATAATTACATTTGGTGTTGGAAGCTTTAGACAATATGTAATTACATTTCTATATTGTTTAGGTGTCATTTTTTAAGCATACTTGAATGTTATGTCAAATATATTTCTATTGTCATTAATATGTAATTACTTCTTGTGATGGAAGCTTTAAGCATTACGAATGGTTCTAATGATTATGTGGAAATAAATAAAAAAATGATGGAGTAAGAAAAGATATGATAGAGATGTATTTAATCCTATTAATTGTTGAAGAAGTGAAAAAGGGAAATCAAACAACTATTACCTTTTCTAAATCTAGTTGGAATAATATTAAGTCAAATATTAAAAAATAAAGATTATACTAATGTTTAATTGAGGAACGGGTATAATACATTAAATTTAGATTAAATAATTTCAAAAACTTATCTAAAGAAATAGGAATCAGTTACAACTCCATCCCCACTGATGTTAATGTTACAAATGAATCTTGTAAAAATCTATTTAAGGTAAAAAAAAACATGTCTTTGTTTATAAATATATCATATTATATTTTTTCTTATGTTTCCTTTTTTACCATTCTAGGTGCATAAAATGACTCACATGTTCAAGAAAAAATGATGCAACTAGTTTTTCATAATTGTGTCATGTTTTTGGAGATACTCCTGCAATTGGTTTGCATATATACCAATCAATTAAATCTCCATCAAATAATGTAAAACAGGAATATATAATTGATGTTGATGAAGATTGATCATATAATAAAAATAGGATATCAGGTTGCAAGTTCTCCTTCTAAGATAAGTAAATCTCCTAAGAAGAAGCAAAAGAAAAGGGTTAAGAAGATACACTCCAATGTTTTGGAAGAGGACCTGATTATAATTGGTGAACAATTGAAAAGAAAGAACAATTTACTTAAGAAAAAATTGGTTGAAACATCATTCATTACGGAGAATGGATTGGAGCTTTATTATTTCATCAAGAGACTAATTTAATGATGGAATGTTTAAACTCTTTATATGTATTGAGTGTTGAGGGTATATCGAAGAATAGTGAAGCTCTACATGATTCTTCACTTTATAGGGAGATTTATATGAAGATGAAAGATGCAAGGAAGCTAGATTGGATTATGTCTCTTTAGTTATATTTTAAAGTTATTGCATATTGAACTCTTATTGGATTAAACACTTTTATTATAAGAACTATTCCATGTTTTGAACATTTTAAATGTATTTTTATATGAATATTTGATTTAAACCTTTTGACTAAATATTTGATGTAAACTTGTTAAATTTATGTTAAATGCCATCAAGTTTTTATAATCGTTTTAACATTTATATTTAAATATTTGTATTCATTATTTAATGCTAGTATTTTAGACACATGGCTTCCTCATCATATTTCAAATTAGATTTCAATGATGAACTGGTGAAGGTATTTATTATTTCTTTAGCTAGAGAAGAGAATGAATATTTTTATTTGTATAAGCAACTATGCAGAACTTCTACTCTATCAAGTCACGATTAAATATTGGAACTTTTGAATGAGAATCTTATAAAGATTTATGAGAACTTAAAAATGAGCAAGATAATCTTCCTGAGCTTATGTGATGAGTTAAAAAGTTTATGAAGTTTAAAACCAACAAATCATTTAATTGTAGAGGAACAAGTAGCAATTTTTTAATGATTATAAGGCATAGCGAGATGACTAGAGTCAATACAGAGCGCGTTCAACATTCAACTTGGACAATTTTGACGTACTTTCGCAAAGTCCTATATGTTGTTAATCATATTACGAAAAGAGTCATTACTTCACAATCCTTTACCAATACATGTCCTGAGATTTAATATAATTCAAAATTCTTTTCATAGTTTAAGGTATATTCATATACTTAATTATTATGTTCATTATGTCTTATGATTAATAATTTATTTCAATGGTGTAAATTTATTTTTTAGGATTGCATAGGAGCAATAGTTGGTACATATTGATTTATATATTCTTGTCAATGAATAAATACCATATATGGGTAAAATAACCAATCCAACCCAAAATGTTATACCTATGTAATGGTTGGATACGAATTCTCGAGTTCTTTCAAAAATACTAATAAATCTAGTGAACCAATTTCTTATACCTCCATAAGGTATTACACTATTTTAAATAAATATTGTAATTATGATTAATTTTAGTAGCTTTTTGTCAATATTATATTCTTTATATGTTAGGTAAGTTTTATTTGGTTGATTTAGGCTATATAAATATTCATTAATTTATGTCACCATATCGAGATGAGAAATAACATTTGCAAAATTATAGAGGAAGAGGAAGACCTCAAGATCTACAAAAATTATTTAACTACAAGCATTCTTCACTAAGAAATGTTATTGAAGGATATTCTAGTGTTCTAAAAGTAAGATTCCCTATGCTTTCGAACATGCTAAGTTATGATATGAAGAAAAAAAATACATCTTTATTGCATATTGTGATATACATAATTATATTAGAATACATCGACAAAGTGATTAGTTATTGGACAGTTGTGCTAAAAATGAAGAGCAAATGACGAAAAGTCTAAATGAAAATGCAAGTTCTCAAGTGGAATATAATATTACTCTAACACAACTTGGATGTTTGTCTCGAAAGTGAGATAAAATTGTTAGACAAATGTGGAATGATTATATTAGTTCCAATTGATTTACGTTTCTGTTTGTAAGCAATATTACTATTATATTTTGAAGCATTATAGTATAATGGACATTTTTATTAATTAGAATGACCTACTATAATTTTTATATTTTATAGAATTTTATTATATAAAACTATTATGTAAATTTCTTTAATTATGTAAATATTCATACATTTTGTTTCTAATCATAATGAGAATTAATTAATTTGAGAATATGATTTGATATAATAAAAATAATTAATTTAAAATTTATTATTATCATCTAATAGTGTAATTGAAAAAAGAAATAGGACAATAAAACAAAATATGTTTTTATTTTTAGATTTTTTTATTACAATTCTTAACCAAATAGGTTGTTTTTCGAACAAAAAAACAAAAGCTAAAAATTACAACAAAAAATATAAATAGAACCAAATGGGACCCTAATTTGTTAATTAATGCAAGCCTCTGTTTTATATACTTACCATTACTATTAAGATTTTATAGGCTTCTAAAATGTCATATCTTTTTCTCCTCTCTATTGCAATAGGTAAGACATCACTTGCATATGAGGCATTCAAGTATCAAAATCAAAAGTATGCATCACAATGATTTTAGTTATCATTTAATTATATCAATTTATTTAAAAAATTATAATTTAAATATAGGGTTTTGGATTAGGTTCTTCAAAAGTTGGGTCCATCATCCTAATTTTATGAAAATCAAAGCCTAAGTTTGGGCTTTTAGAAGTTGACACTTAAGCCTTTTTTAATTATTAAAAGTAGCGGTGTTACTTATCTAAGTCCAAATTAAAAAAGAAAAAGATAAACGACATATTATAACATAAATCATTACATAATTAATACCCAAACTTAGGTATGCTCTTTTGACCTTGCTCTTTCTTCTTAAATATTTTATTGTTTTCTTGAGATTTCTTTTTGAGGCTATCGATGTAGTAAGCCCAATCCACCCACATGAAAGGTTAAAAAAAGAGAAAGGAGTTAAGTGATCAATGACTAAAATTTCAAACATTCATGAAATTAGGGATTTAAAAACCCTAAGATAGGCCACCTTTAAACTAAACAGTGAATCTAACTTCGGGTCTTCTGAAGAAATTTTAAGCTGCTTCTAATAACAACAAATTGGAAAACATTTTGCTAATGAAACTGATCAAATTACATTAAAAATTCTTTTCTTTAATTTAAGTCTAAATCCTAACATGTTGCATATGACAAACAAAAGGGAACTACACAATTGCTTAAACATCAAACATAAACCTTAAAGGATCACACTAAATTTGAACAACCTTCTTTGAGAAAAATGTAAATGTTAGACTTATTTTGTAAACCAAAAAATCAATAAGATATGCCCAAAGTTTAATGTCAATAATCAGTATTTAAGGTAAACATCATAAAGTTTTTTATCTGGAAAGTAAAACAACAAAAAGTGCATAACACAGATCCTTGTTTCAAACTATAACTAATAATGAAATCATTATAAAGATGATATGGTTAATTTCTTTTAAAAAAAATTAGAACATTTTGAAGCCCATGCAAAGACAATAATTAACATGTTATGAATCCTCAAATAATAAAGATAGAGAAATCATTATCCTTAAAAAAATGTTTTTCTTCTATAACCAAAGGCTTCATCATGAAACACCTAAGGAAACAGTTTTACACAATCCAAGAAAGATTAATTGCATATGCCTATTATAATGTGATTAAATAAAAACCCTAATGAGAAGTTAAAGGGTATTATTAAACCTTCAACCAGTCAATTTTTGTTCCAATTGTTAGGTATAAATGCTTTATTTTATGAAAATTAGTATTTTTATAGGCATGGTTTAACCATAGAAAACAAAAATTAAAAAAAAGAATCATCAAATGTTGAAAAAAAATTTAAGCAAAAAAAGATGAAATCCATGAAAACAAAATTTCAAAGTAAGATCTATTTGAAACAATACATTCTCTAATTTAAAAAAAAATTAGGATGAAATATTAAGAACTTGAAATATTTTAAGAGTAAAACCCTAAATTTGAAACATCAAAATAAAAGTAGTAACATTACTTCAAGACAAAATTGAAGCCTTCAAAAATTCAACCACGTAAATCAATGTTTCCTATAATGAAAAATGAAAACAAAGAAACAAAGATTCAACAAAACTTGAAAGGAACATACATTAAAAAGGGATAAACCTATAGCCAATAAAAAAAACCTAAGAATATAGGAAAATTGTCCTTTACCCTAAATATTTTCTGGAAGTCACCTATATAGTTCTTGGAGTCTAAAATGCATTAGCAATTGATCCACAATGAATGAACTTAAAATTATACACAAACAACTTAAAAAAAAGTAAACTAAAAGTAGAGATGGAATGATAAATAAGATATAAACCTTTATACCTTAAATAAATTAGGAAAATATGGTTTAAAAGATGTGTTAATAAATAAAGATTAGGTGTTTCTCTTTAAGCTTTCAGGTAAGCACTTTGTCTAGAAAATCATTGAAGAGGGACCTTCACAAATTTATAAAAAATATTATTATTAGTCAAATGGAGAACCAATAAATTGTATTTAAAAGGAGTCAAGATGAAACACTTACCAATATGGGTAAGATTTCACAATCTTTCATTTAATTATTGACCAACCCAATGATTAAGTTATATTTTTAGCTCTTTTAAGGAACTTTTGTGTTTAAATGAAAGTAAGATATGTATTAAGGTTAGTTCGTAAGCTCTAATTCCAAACCAACTTCTTATAATGAGATACAATGAAAATGAGGAGCTCATGAAAGACCGTATAATGTTGAGTTATTAATGAAAGCCTCCCCTTATGGGTGAGAATAACATATAGCGAGACACAAGAAATAAATTCCAATCAGACTTTTATGACAAACTCCAAGGCTAAGATGTAGTACCTAATCAAATTCAAGACGATATGTATTAGAATGTAAAACAAGCTCAAATTTTGAAACTTTAATTTCTTGCACAAGAGATTTATCAAGTAAAGGCCCTAATATGAAAATTAGTCCAGTGGAAAAAGTAGCTACATTGAATATTACATCAGCTAATCAAAAGGAAGCTCCAACAACAAGCACGCCTATTTCTCTGGCTATTGAAATAGAATATCACTCCAAGATAGAAGCTAATCAAGATAGAAGATAAGGATGAATATACTATTATAAGTAGAAAGATAATGTCATTCTTTAAAACCCACCTGCCCAAGACAATCCTCTCCCTAAAGATAAAGTATTTGGAGATGTAACCCTAACTATGGTATTGATAGCTTCTACAAAAATAAAAATAGGTAGGAAGTCAAAAATCAATGGGACTTCATCCCCCAAATCCCTATTATCTTAGTATAAAATGTGAGGGGTATGCATTATCCCAAAAATAAACAAATGATTCATGATTATCTGCTCTCAAATAAGCAATGTTTAGCTAGTTTGTTAAAAACTAAAACAAGGGGAAAATAAACTTCAATCCACCTATTGGGTGTTTGGAAAAATGGAAGATCATATCCAACCATAATTACTATCCCTATGGAAGAATAGTGATTTGATTTTCCCTACTAGAGTGATTATTAACCGGGTCTCTTTTTTATCAGTTTGTCATCTAGTTATAACCTTCATTAGTAAACCTATCCTAATTGGGATAACCTTTACTTATGTTACTAATCATTGAGTTCCAAAGGAATGCAACTACAAGGAGACTTACTTAATTTGAACTCCACATAAACTACTTATGGCTGGTATTAGATGATTTTAACAATGCGTTAATTACATAAGAAGTAGATAGGGATAGGACTAACCCAAAGAATGAAGATGAGAATCCTAAAGACTTCTTATCAGGAGTTAGACTAGTATATTTGAGATTTGATGGAGCTCTATTTACTTCAAGCAATAAACAAGCTGGTAGTTGATTCATCAAAAAGAAACTAGATCATGCATTGGTTAGTCACTACTGGCTCTTAAATATTCCTAACAATTTAGCCCATTTTCAGAATCCTTAAGGTACATATCACTCCCTTATCAAAGTTAGGATAGAACCAATATTGGTAAAGTTCACATCACCTTCAAATTTAATAACTTTTTCACCAATGTGGATGGATTTAAAGATGCAGTTGTGAGGATTGGTCAAAAATGTGGAAGGACTTGAATCATATAAATGTTTTAGGAAGCTTAAGATGAAAAATGAAGAATTGAATAAGCTCTAGACTCTCAAAGTTAAAAATACTAATTCAGTAGTTGATAAGGCTAGGGACACTCTTAATAACATCCACAATTTATTAATTCTCTAAAAAACAAATATGGTACTAAGGAAAAAGGAGAGATTGGCTCTTTATAATTATAATTAGGCTCTTGACAATCATCACTTTCTCCTCAAACAAAAGGAAAATGCTAAGTAGTTGAAGGATAGTGATAAGAATTCACAATTCTTCTTCAATGCAATATTGAAAAAAAAGGAATTCCAACAGAATTTACACTCTCAATTTAGTTAATAGTTGATAGATGGATATTTAACTATATTTTAACACCGATATTTGATATATTTTTCTTGATATTTTATAATTTTATCATATATTTGGTACTTAATTTGCTATAAGTGTGTTTAAAGGTGATAATTGCCTTTATGGACTTAAAACAGAAGAATTCGGGTAAAGACATGGCATAAAATACAAATTTAGCAATATAGGAAGAGTGCACGACTATGCACTTTTGCATGCCCATGATCTTTTGCGATATACATGATTTGATAAATGGTTGTGTACCAGACTGTGTAAGTCTCAAAAACCCTAATTTTTAATATAAAATGACATTCCGGTGGCTAGTGAAAAGAGGATACTCTTTGAGGCAATTTCTAGGTGTGGAGAATGTCCAAAAGGGACAATTTTGGTCCAGAGAAGTGGAAACATGAAGATTTCATCAAAAGATCCATCGGAATACAAAATCAAGCCTCTACATCTTAAGAACATTCGATAGAAGACAATTAGGAAGATTTAGAATTGTGATTCCATTGTTTTTTATTCTTTGTTTCAATTATATGTTTGATTTCATGTTTGATGATGTATAACTAAATGTTCAGTTAGTATTTGGGTTAGATGAACCTTATCTTAATACTTTGACATGATTTGATTACTTTATTAATGTAATTGGTTTGATTGATTATTGTGATCTGATTACATGTTTAATTGATAACCTGATTCCATATATAAAGATTAAGAAGTCTTATTGTGAATAGATCAATCGTAATTAGAAGAGTTAATTGTAATCCTAGGGATAGGATGACATAAATCCTCCATATTAGGGTCATTCCTAATAATAGGACTCATAAATTAGTAACGCAATCCTATAAGATTTAACTTAAGTAATTCGGTTAGAGACCTTAGGATTAGTTATTAGTAGAGTCAAGGTTAGTTACTAGCATACCATAGGAGTCTCGAAGGTCCAATTAATCAATAAACAATTACATGATAAAAGATCAATTTGTTAATTCAAGCCTAGATACTAATTTCTAATAATGATAGCTTTTTAAGTGAATTTCACTATCTCTTAGTTCATTATTGTTTCCTATTTTTATTAGTTAGTTTATTTTCATTAAAAATATAAAATCAATTATTAGGCTAGATAATAGGGGAACGGTAAGTACTAGTATTCATAGTATTTGTGGGATCGACCCATACTTGTTGGTACTAGCTATAGCTACGTCGTTCACTTACAGTTATTATATAATTGCCCAACTCACAAAATAGGTCAATCAAGTTTTTTTGGCACTGTTTAGGGAGATTTTCATATTAGGAAAGCCTGAATGCTATTACTCTAACCATTTTCATTTTATTTTGTTTTATCTTTTCTATTTTCTTTTATTTTAATTTTGCTTTTGCATTTATTTTCTTTTATTTTTTCATTTCATTTTATTTTATTGTATGTTATTGTATTTTTAACTTATTAATTTAATTATCTTTTGAATTTCTCTACTTGATCTTGAGTTTATGGTTTATAGTAGTAATTATGATTCATTGTCATAGCCATAGCTCGCAATGAAAGGATGAAGTGGACAACACATTTATGGGAGCCAGAATATGTCTTCACAAACTATGACATCGCTATATAAGAGAGTAGGTGTTCTCACATGTTTTCGAAAGCTTAACCAATATTAACGTTATTTAGCAAAATTGGTGGGAGTTATCAGTACAATCATGAATGTAGAGTATGTAATTATACACGGGAGCAATCGAGCATGTGCAATCAACCTCAAGGTGTGTTATATAAGAATAACTACAATTCAGAGTGGAGTAATTCTTATACTTAGTTATAAATGGAATGATTACACTCTAGTTAGATATTTATAGCACCGATCTCCATGTAACAAGTTAACTGTGGAAGATTAAATTAATGGAAATATTTTTTAAAATGAAAGTTGAGCGACATAAATTCAAGAGTGAAGAAAAGACAAATGTTAGCTTTATAAATGGAGGTACAATTCAAAAAGAGCCTCTGGAATTCTATGAGAGACTTTCTTCACCTATATAAGATGAGCATAATTTGAGCTTCCAACTATCTTAGAGTGAAGAAGAGACAACATTCGATTTAATAAATGAAGATATATTTTAAGAAGGCAAGGAAGTAACTGCTGTTTTGAAGAATATGATGAACGAGTATATTCAAGATTTAAACATGAGGCATCATTAAACAGAGACTCGTATACAAAATATGGTGAATCAAATCGATCAACTAGCAAAGATATTTTCAATGAACAACTAGGGAGTTTGCCTAGTCTTAATGAAATAAATCCTAACGAATTTAGAATGGCAATCACCCTTAGTAGTGGAGATGAGCTCTCAGAAGAACAAGAGGAAGAGGAAGCAAGTATTACAAATAAATTGATGGAACTCCTCATTGACATAAAAGTTGAACGATGTGAATTCACTATAGAAGAAAAGGAAAGGGTTGGCTTTATGATTAGAGTGACATTACAAGAAGAGCTTCCTGAAGAAGATGATGAAGAAACCTCCATCCAAGAAGAGAAAGTAGAAGAGTGGAAGAAGATAACTAAAGAACATAAGTCAAAAACTTTTGTCTAAGAAGAAGAAGAATGGAAAAAGGTGGTTGACGAAGAACTGGCGGAGGAACCAAGTAAGGAAACTAATAATGAGGTGTTGGTAGTGAACTTAAGTACAAAGTCCTCAAAGACAAACTGTTTGAGTTAGCCGATGACTCAGGAAGTTTCATTATCCCTCATTTTATTAATATTTTTCATTAAAAAGGGCATTAATAAAGTCTATTGGTTTTTTAATCTAATCGATTATGTCCTTATTATTATCTTGTAGCAAGTGGCTTATTTATAGGTTATGAAACTGCTTTATGGAGAAAAGGGTGGAAGCAAGCTGTTGATTATTAATACAGGATGAAGTTAAGCTTAAAGGTTACATCGAGCTACCAATGTTAAACAAGCACTGTATGGGAGGCAACCATGAGTTAGTTTTAGTTTTATTTTAATTTCTATATTATTTTCTTTTCTTTCATATTAGTATAAGATTTTATTTTATGTTATATTATTTCTTTTTATTCTTTTTATCATTTTCTTTTATATTTTTCAAAGACGTTACTTTCATATTGGATATATTATAATAAGAGAAATCGTCATAGTCAGGAAAGTATTAGTAAACCCTCTCATTTTTTCATAAATGCTTATATTATGTACATTGAGGACAATGTACAACTTTAAGTATGGGGATGAGTTTATTAAATTTTTGCAACTGATTTCTTCAAGCTTATTATAATCTTGATTATAAATTTTTTTAACTAATGTCTTGAATTAATTGAATCTGTCCATTGATGATCTACTTTATTGTTAAATATTGACTAAATTGGTATGAAACAGGATGATAAAATTAGTTTTCTAAGTTATATTTTTTGTTATCATTCAAATATTCAAGTTGAGTGAAATTGCATATTATTTGCAAATACATATACTTGTTCTTTTTTGTGAGCTTTTGAGCTTAAAGAACAATTTTTTTCAAAATTTTATGCTCTTGTTATTCTTTCATGTGTGTGATATCACTACATAGTAGGATAATTCTAGAACTTGCTTTTCTTATGCATATTGAGACTATATTTGTTGAATTAGAATCATTAACATGATAAAGACACTTAGATTCACCAACTTGTTTTAACCTATTTCTTTGAAATTACCATACCCTTAAATTTTACCTTTAGGAATAATCAAGTTAAGCCTTAGCCTTTTTCACTGATTAAACCCAAATTATATACCTTTATCCTATTTTTCTTTGAAGACCTTTTTATTGTTTTGAACCCTAAAGGCTATTTACATTATTTACTTATTTGAGACTTAAAATTTGTGAAAGGTCCAATATTTGTTGAATTATAGTCCTGATTGGAATTTTGTGAAAAAAAGCATAAAAAGAAAAAAAAGAAAGAAAGAAAAAGTCAAAGAAAAAAAAAAGAATAAGTTTATGGTACCGATAGAGTTGCATTGATAGGACCTTTGTATTTTGTAAACAAGTCTTGCATTATTTCTTTGAGTAAATTTCCTTCAATTTAACCCTTTTATTATCCCAATCATATCATACCTAAACCCTATTATAACCTTTAGAAAGACCTTTGGATTTTTGTTTCTAGTTTATACATAAATGGTGGAGATGTGATTTTATTGCAAGCATATGGTAAAAATTCTACTATGCATTGATTGAGAGTTTTGATGCTTTTCAACCTAAAAACTTGAATGCACTGAGTAAAATCTTGGTGAAGGTGTAAAGAGATACGCTTTTAATTCCAATTTGATTGTTGATGTGATTATTACTAATATTACTTAGGAAACTAATTTTAAGACAACTTGATTCTGATTGTATATTAATTTGATTTAATAGGATATGATGATGTAGGACAAACAAAAACTTCAGTGTGGGAATGTTTGATAGATGGATATTTGACTATATTTTACCACCCATATTTGATATATTTTGCTTGATATGTTATACTTTTATTGTATATTTGGTACTTAATTTGTTCTAAGTGTATTTATAGGTGATAATTGCCTTCATAGACTGAAAGGAAAAGAATTCGAGCGAAAATGCAGGGTAAAACAAAAAATCAGCAATCTAGAAGGAGTACAAAGCTATGAAATTTTGCACACTCATGCACTTTCATGACATACACGACGACGTACCAGATCGTGTAAGTCCCAAAAACCCTAGTTTTTTATATAAAAAGACGTTTTGGGTGGCTAATGAAAAGAGGAGACTCTTAGAGGCAATTTCTAGACATAGAGAATGTCTATAAGGGATGATTTTGGTCCAGATAAGTAAAAAACACAAAGATTTCATCAAAAGATCCATCGAAATAAAAGATCAAGCCTCATCATCGCAAGAACATTCGATAGAAGACAATCAGGGAGATTTAGAATTATGATTTCATTATATGCTTGATTTCATGATTGATAATATTTAACTAAACATTCAATTAGTATTTAGGTTAAAGGAACCTTATGTTAATACTTTAACATGATTTGATTCCTTTATTAATGCAATTGGTTCGATTGTTTATTGTAATCTGATTGCATGTTTTATTGATAATCTAATTTTATATGCAGAGATTGAGAAATCCTAGTGTAAACAGATCTATCATAATTAGAAGGAGTTGATTGCAACCATAGAGATAAGATGACATAAATCCTCTAGATTAAGGTCAAACCTAATAGAGAAACTCATAAATCGGTAATGCAATCTTACGAGATTTAACTTGAGTAATTCGGTTAGAGACCCTAGGATTAGTTGTTAGTAGACTCAAGGTCAGCTATTGAAATACCATATAAGTCTCCACGATCAAATTAATCAACAAATAAGTACATGATAAAAGATCAATTTGTTAAGGTTTTAGAGGATTCAAGCCTAGATACTAATTTCTGATAATGATAGTTTTCTAAATGAATTCCATTATCTCTGTGGTCATTACTATCTTCTATTTTATTTTATTAACTTTAGTTTTAGTTTCTTTCCATTAAAAATCTAAAATCAATCCTTAGGTTAGATAATAGGGGAAGATTAAGTACTAGTATTCATAAGCTCCATGGGATCATACTTGCTGGTACTAGCTATAGCTACGCCGTGCACTTTCGGTTATTACATAATTAACTAACTCACGAAATAGGGTAATCAATGGTACTGTTTGTAATGTGTAACAGCCCAGACCACCCGCCCACAGATATTGTTGACTTTGGGTTGCCTTTAGGGCCAAACCCCTCATGATTTTGCTCTTCTCACCCTTAGGAAAACGCTATCTTAGGGGAAGAGGTATCTATACCCTTATAAGGCATACTTCATTCTCCACTCCAACCGATGTGGGATCTCACAATATCTACCCCCTTAGCACCCAACCCTCTTTAGGGCCCAACCTAGCTGGCACAACGGTTCGAGTACTAGCTCTAATATCATTTGTAACAACCTAGACCACCTGCCCACAGATATTGTCCACTTTGAGTTACTCCTAGTGTCAAACCCCTCATAGTTTTGCTCTTTCCACCCCTTAGGAAAACACATCTTAGAGGGAGAGGTATCCATACCTTTATAAGGCATACTTTGTTCTCCTCTCTAACTATGTGGGATCTCACACTCTGCACCCCCTTAGTGTCCAGCCTAGCTGGCACAATGGTTCAAGTACTAGCTCTGATACCACTTGTAACAGCCCAGACCATCCCCCACAGATATTATCCATTTTGGGTTGCCCCTAAGGTCAAATCCCTCACGGTTTTGCTCTTCCCATCCATGGGAAAATACGTCTGAGGGGTAGAAGTATCCATATTCTTATAAGGCATACTTCATTATCCTCTCCAATCGATGTGGGATCTCATATAATGAATAATCTATGATCAAAGATGTAGATTTCAATCATTTTAAACAACTCCTTAGAAATTCCAAGTCCTCTCATTCCGTCCTTTCCATTCTTGAGGTTAATTTCCATCAACTTAAAAGAGAACTAATAAAACCTGTATATCAAACTAATTTCGCTTTTCTTTATAAATTGTGACAAGTCCCTAAGCCTAGATGATTTTATTGCTTACTTCTTTCACGAAAAGTGGCACCTAATTAGAACTATTCTCATTCAAAGTAGACTTTCATAAGGTATTTAATTCAATACAATGTGGATTCTTACTTAACACATTGCTAGATTTTGGCTTCTCTATAACTTTTACCAAGTGATTGGAATAAAGTATAATCACTACCTCCTTTGGTATGTTGAGTAATGGGGAACACAAAGATCCTTTATATCTTTTCTCCTTGTATTTTAAAATTCTCATCAAATTGATAATAAGAAATATTGAGAAAGGGAAGAACTTCCAATACCATTTTAAGTGTAAGAAACTTAAAATTTTTAACCATAGCTTTATAGAAGACCTTTTGATATTATGTAGGGTTAACATGGATTCAGTTAAATTCATTATTAATTCTCTTTAGCCTTTCCAAAGGTTTCCATTTCTTTTTATCAACATATATAAGAGCAACCTTCTTATCTCTCCTAGTGTCTCTGAGTTAACAAAAGAAGGCATTAGGAAATTTGGGTTTAAGCTGCTTTAACCACCTTTAAGAAACCAAAGGATCCCCATTGTTGTCTCAGCACTTACTAAGAGCGGTTGTTAGCCACTCTATAATATAACTTATAAAAGAATATGAACTTGGTATAATAGATACCTCACCTTTATTAGGAGACTACAACTTATCACCTCTATCCTTAGTAGTATCCAAGTCTATTACTGGTCCCATCTATTTCTCCAATTAAACACTACCAAGGCTATTAAAATGCTATTTAAAAAATTTAGATTCACACGCATAATGATTCTATTAATGTAAAGTCAAGTTGATAGAAGTATTATTCCTAAAGGGCAATGGCGGTTTAGGAATCAAATCCATTAGAACTATGAATGAACTTTTTTCTACCATAAGAATTTGGAAGTCTTTTATGGATCAAGAACTCTTATAGGTGCAATAGATACATACCCAATTCTTAAGGGGACAAAGCTTCTAAAACCAACACTTCCTGGACACCTCAACAGATGTTAAATCTATAATATAATATTAGCCTTAATATGAAATGCATAATGGAAAATGGAGAGAGCACTTGGCTTTAATTTGATAACTGAGATGTGATAGGCCCTTTCACAAGCTTCCTAATGCCAAAACCTTGATGATAAGACATTCTTGACACTGAAAAGGTGCAATATATCATCAGAGGTAATAGATGGTATTATCTTACACACAACACTAGAGGTTATTCTAATATTATCAATAATCTACCAAGTCACAACCTTAATCCCAATAAAGAGGATACGTTAGGCACCGATTCTGAAACCCAACATTAAGAGTCACAATAAATGTGATGGACTGAATCATAGAATGTAAGCAAACTCTTGCTCTGATACTACAATTATTAGACATCGATTTCAGAACCCAACTCTTCCTCTAATACCACAACTATTGGGCACCGATTCCATAACCCAACATTTAGAGTCATAAAACGTGTGCTTGTGCTTGTTACCATATATGGTTATTCTAATTAACCCTCATTAGTTATCCTCAATTCATCTTCATTTTCTGATATTGTAAGTGTCGGGCCCTATTTTCTGAGTAATTCTTATATTGAAGCAAATATTGTATACTCAACTTCCATCCAATTACTGAACATCTTAGAGGCTAAATTAGAATTCGACCTCTTCATATAATTTATAAACCTACATCTCTAGTTTACTTCACATCAGAAATCATCTTTGTTGGAACCCTACAGATCCAGATATATTCAAAATGCCGAAGTATGTTCAGTAAAATAACACCAGTTCATACTATTCCAATAGATTCCTTCACTTTCCTTCAATCAAAACCTTTTTCCAATCAATTTGGAATGCTGCCAATTTTTGGTGGAGAGATAGCACTTGTGAGCAATCTATTATCTCAAGGATCACTTCATTTAGAGGTCAGATAACAAAGATTGGGCCAAAGGAATCAAACAAGGTTCCATCCTCAATCATAATAAACCTGGTTCAGGACAATGGCATAACTTGCCTTAGGGATACCAAATCAAAATCATTCTTGAAGGGTTCGAAAGAGGACTTCAATATCTACATATTTCATGAAGACATTGAAGTGAGATTTTGTCATCTAAAGGGTCAGAATTGGACCAGACGATAGGATCAGATGAAGCTAGACGAAAGACAAATTGGGAAAATTGTCATAACTTTTACAAGAGAGGTCGGATTAAGGTTTTCTTTGGATGGTTTGAAAGAGAACTTCAAGATCTACAACTTTTATGAAGATTTTGAAGATAGGGTCTATCGTCTAGAGGTTCAAATTTGGACCAAACTATAGGGCCAGATGAATGGTGCACTAGACGAAATGACGTCATCACCAGACGATATGATGTCACCAAACGAAGTATCCTCACCAGACAATACGTCCTCACTAGACGATACGTCCTCACCAGATGATATGTCCTTACTAGACAAAGCGTCCTCACCAGATGAAGCGTCTTCACCAAACGATGCATCCTCACTAGACGACATGTCATCACCAAATGATAGGTCATCAACAGACGATATGTCATCACCAGATGATATGTCCTCACCAGACGACACGTGATCACCAGACGATACGTTATCACCAAACGATATGTCTTCAACAAATGATATGTCTTCACCAGACGATACGTCCTCACCAGATGACACATCATCTGCAGATGATACGTCATCACCAGACAATACGTCTTCACCAGACGATATGTCCTATACTCTTGAGCATCTCCACTTATAAGGACTACAACTTTTGACTCCAATGTCCAAAAATTCCATACTATATACCATTGGAAAGCTAGAAAAACTTCTATGAAGACAACTTTGTCAAATTCAACCTAGATCATTCCAGATTTTCCCCTGAACTCATAACACGAATTTTTTCCTATGGAATACTTGAAATTTTGCATTTCGCAAACTTGGAATATCCTGAGCTTAACCATTCAGTTACCAAATTTACTTCATTAAACTCTTCAAATCTTAACTCATTTTTCTCATCACCTTCAACTACATTTGATCATTCATAATTCCTATCTTCCTTTCCATAGTATCTCGCTTATGCATACATACATACATACATACATACATACATGGATGTATATATATATATATATATATGTTCCAAAATCATCAACTCAATTTGATTATTTCTTCACATATGTCTAACTTCAACTCACATCATCCATGCACCATTCACATTTCATTAACATCAAAAGAATAAAGTTTTACAAATCTTTAATGGCATTCCAAGCCACATTACATCATCGTCTCAAAATCTCATATTACAAAAGGTTCTTGAACAACAAACTTGTTGCTTTCCCAAAATCAACTCTGAATACAAAATAAACAAATATGGAGATATTCCCTTAGGCTTTTGATCACTTGATCTCTTAGCTATTACCTGAAGAGGGGATAAAAGGGGGGTGAGCTTGAAAGCTCATAGGTAACAAGTTTATAACAATGAATAAGCAAAATCATTGAAATGTTTCTTATCTTATAAAAGTCATAGCGAATTTATAAAATGCTTTGTTCTCAAATTTTTAGTTAAATTCACAATTATTGCTTAAAACTCATAGTTAAAGTATCATCACATCAACATAGCATAACATTCAAATTATGCAAAAAACTTGATAATTTAAAGATGCAATGCACAAACAAATGGCTCGAGATGTTCATAGAATGAAATGGAGAAACTGAAGTTTACATCGTGAACAAAACGAGTCCAATTTCTTAGGATCTTGTGGCCTCAAGCGAGTAGTCGGAAGAAGGCTATGGGTCAACGTGCACATGACTAAAAAAGCGAGTTCCTCTCTTGCCCAAACAAAAGCATATATTCATGCTCAAATCATTGGCTCATGTGTTCATACTTTCATGCTTTCACATCTTTTCATTCATACAAAATGCCTTGACATGTTTCAAGGCATAACATGAATATTTCAAAACCATTTTCCTTCTTCATTTTGAAATTCGACAAAAAAAATTCTTACATCAAACATATAAAGATTTTTCAAATCATTCAAAATCATTAAAAGCAACATTTATGAAGTAGTTGAAATCATTTTACTTTCTTGATTTGTAAAAATATTAATGGCTCATAACTCTATTATAAACGTGTAACCCACCTTGATTTCCTTACTTAAAGACTTGCTCAAAATGCCTCTTCTCTTGTTCCTTTTGCCTCTTTGATCCCCTTTATACAATAAAAAAATCCCACTCAATAGGGTTTTCAATTGAAAATCCCACAAAGTACAATCACTAAAATTGGTGTTAGAATACTTAAACCCATGGATTTTCTAAACTCCATGAACTAAAATCCTTCCAAAAATCTCAAAAGATTTAGGTGATCTTACC
>JANVCQ010000006.1:26491893-26505577 GCA_025531925.1 Erythroxylum plowmanianum | reverse complement strand
TAATTTCATCAAATTTCCTTAAATTCAAAATTTTCTCACCAATTTCTTTCTCATTTAAATTCATTTTAATATTTCTAATTTTCTTCAAAAGTTCGGGGTCCAACACTCTCTCCCCCTGGTCCTCCATATCTGTTGGTAGAATTATGCTCTGAAATAGACATTGTCTTGAGTGATGTCTAATACTGTTGCCAATGACTCCATATTTGTTCAGAAATATAAGGTGATCATACATCAATCTTGTGTATTACACCAACAAACTCTTGATAACATATACGTGCTCGTCTCTCCCATACTTTATAAATGACTATATCAAATTCAGAATCCCAAAAAAAATTCTTTATGATATAAAAGGAAAAACATACAATAAGTATTTATAATGTAATAATATTTATCTAATAAATATTTAAAATTTAATTTAAAAACAAAAAATAATTTTTTCCCCAAACTCCTTACGGTAAAATTCCTTTGTCGTCTAAGAGATATTCTTCCATATATAACCCTCAACATCAATCTTTTCCTTGAATTTGAATGTCATGTTTCTTGAGCATGGTCTAGAAGGAATCAACCTAATATTAAAACAATTAATTTTATACCAATTTTTAAATTTAAACCTATAACTTAAATATAAACATATGGTATTTCATGTATTTTTACTTACAAATATTTGACAATTGTGATATAAGTTCTTTCATCAACTCCCTCAGCTTGAGGCTGGAGGTCGCCTCCTTCATCTGCATCGTTTGCCCCTGATATTTATGTCGGTATAGGGGTGGTGGATAGTGTAATAGCAAGTATGAAAGGTGATGCCTCATCTGTAATTGTAGTAGTAGTTGAAGGTATAACATCTAATTCGGTTGCAGCTGGAGAATGTGATGCTTCACCTAGATAGTAACTGGCTCCAAATCGTGGTTTAAACCTTAGTCGCATTATATCTTGTTTTCTCTTTAGTGACATATTTTAACCTAAAATTAATATCCCATCTTTTGAATTAATATTGCTATTTTCATCTTGGTGTGTTTATGCTACTCTTACGACAGCTCTAACAAATTTGCTATGGTAGTAATACCCGTCGCTAATTTTGTCGGGATAATTTCTCTCCATATTTAGTGACGGATATTAATACCACCGCTAATCAAAATCTTTTCCGTCAATGTTACTATTAGAAATTGATTTTCTACCAGTAATTTTCCATCACTAATTCCTACTTTTCTTATAGAAAAGAGTGTTTAGTTATTAAAGAACCTAAAATAAGAGTTTTTCTAAGAAAGAAGATGAAGAAAACTTGCTCCAAGTTAATTTGATTGAACTAAAAATATAAGTTCCTTCTTTACATTCATAGCATAGTTTTATATAGGTTTAATGCCCCAAGAACAAAAAATTCCTAAAAATTAAAATTTGAACCTAACGAAAGATTGACTTCTGATTCTAGCACCTAATTATGTTCTATAACTCTTTGTTCAAAGCTTACTTCTCACTTAAATCAACATCATAGGCTTGACTTTAGCCTCTAGAAGTAACAAATTTCACTCCTTGTATAAATATCTACCCTTAAGTCTTTGAGAGCTTTTTTGGTCTTCTTTACTTTACTCCTTACCAATGGCCCTCCAGCGCCCTTCAGTGAATCTTTAATAACATTTAGCACTTCGCATGAACTATTGGCAACATGTTGAAGCCCCTCTTCACGACTTAATTACTTTAAAACTTGTATAACTTGAGTAGATGCTTGATTTACATCACAAAAAGTAGCATGATAATTAGCCCTGGATGCCAAGGTGCTAGAGATTACTATAGAATGTATTGTGGCAAATGAGTTGAGGAGGAAATTGACCTATGTACGCTTACGGATTGTAAGGAGTACAAGGTTTAGTTTAATGATGATGACAAACAACATTTATGAGGCTCTTATACTGGTACATCTGATATGGTTCACAATCCTATCAAGCACCGTTGTTGTTAATTTTTGGACAAGAACTTGTTGGTCGAGGAACAACAAACAATATTTTTTTTTAGTTTCTATACTTGCATATCGACATAGTACAGAGTTCTTTCGAGAACTATTATTATTGTTATTTGAACGACACCTTGTCGGGTAAGTTTAATGTAAAAAACGATATCGTTTGGTGTTAAATTTACCGACAAAATTTACAAACAGAAATTTTTATCGGTAAACTCAAAAAAAATTTATTCCGCTAACAATTCTCGCTTTATTTACTGACGATCGTTTTATACCGTTAGTAAAGTCAAGCGCAACTTTTGCCGAGATGATTTTACTTCATATTTAGCTACAAATATTAATACTGCTGCTAAATAAAAATTTTTCTGTCAATGTTATCGAAGAAATTGATTTTTCGTCGGTAATTTGCAACGGTTTCTTTTCCGTTGCTAATTCCTGCTTTCTTATAGTGAATATATTATGATATAGAATTTTCTTTTTTATTAATATATTATAAACGTCTATCTACTTTTATCACCCTATCATTAAATTAATTACACATTTTTTAATCAATTAATTTTAAATATCATTTAGTTTTCGCACATTTTGCACATAAATGTTTAATATATATAGACACATGCGAATTTGTCTAATCAACTAGTACTCTTGTCTTTGTTCAGTAAATTAAAGCGACTGAAAATCCAAGGATGACGAGAATAAATGAATCATGGCAAAGGCAGATGTGGCAAAGCTTACCAAAAGGGATCTATTTTTCAATGGAACAATTTAGCGAAGTATTCTGTTAATTTTGACACATCAAAGGATGAGATGCCTTAAATAATAAACAGGAAGCCATCCACCGAGACTTTCAAGCTTCTATATTTTACAAATTTTCCTGCTGACAAATCATTGATGGGCACGCAAATTGCTGTAAGAAAAAAAAAAAAGAATTGGTATAATTCTTTTGAAAACATAATTTTTCTTTTTTTATTACTATTTGATGAAGATCGTGAATTTAAGGTATAATTAGCTTCATGAAAAAAATTCTTTTTGCGAGATTGCCAATATCAAGTTTGAGAGTTGGGGAGAAAATATAATGCTAAACCGATGACCTTAACTGGGCTCAACTTTTGTTCAAAGCCGATTTATCTTAAATGCAGATGTTAAAGAAAGGAGGCTCATATCATGTATTAGCTTAGTTAATGTAAGGATGTAAACTCTCTAACAAGCTCTCTATTTTAAAACTTTATTCATGCTGCGTCGAAGTGAATGTCATAAATACTTCTGTTTGCCTCTCTATTAATTGTTCTTTTTTTTTTTAATTCTCAGCATTTGTTGGACTTGAGCAGCGTCAACTGCTTTTGGAATTTCGATCACAGAAGTTCTCATCCATGCTATTTTAGACATACATACTATACAATCGGGGGCAGATCCATGTTCCTAAACTCTTATAACTTTAGGCCGAGTACTATTTTTTTTCCTTTGTCCTACTTTAGGTAATTAATCCTTTCGTTACATGGGTAGGATGTTGTACACGAAATAGTTCTAGACATGAATGTACTTTTATCACTGAACCTTTTAGTTTTTCCCCTAGATTGGCGATCTTTCCTATAACAAGTGTAATCCTATCCAATCTACAGCATGAAACTAATTTGGAAAAAAGTTAAACATGATTCATAAACTGTGCTTTTTGCAGGTGTTTATAGTTTAACTTGTCTTAGAACGAGGAAATTACAAGGAAACAACCTGTCAACTAATAGAGCAATTTTCCAAATAGAAGTCGAGTTGGTGGGCGATCAACATGCAGCTGCTTGTGTTCAATAACTGGCAACTCCGTGGTAACATCAAGATTAAGATCAGGCAAAGTGCAAATCTTACTATTTTCAGAACCACTTGTGGATTCCAGGCACGAAACACTCTCTTCACTGTAGCTAACGATGTGACATTTTCTATCACCAAATTGGTGCATGCGGTGATTGTTGGGGTCTATGCCCATCTGTAGTAGTTTTCTCCTCATGTGTGTATTCCAATAATTCTTTACTTCATTGTCCGTCCGTCCTGGCAATCTTCCAGCTATGAGTGACCACCTAAGTCGTTGTTACAATTACAATTAGCATTGAATGGTTGAAGATTTAATGCCAAATAATTAGATTAGATCAATAAAACCTGGAAAAATATTTTTCTTTTGAGATTGATTTCCTAGTTACAATCAGAACCTTAGTGACTTATCCTAATTTTATATGATAGGTAGGGTGCTTACGTGTCACGCTTACAATTTTTTCTATAAAATTAAGAACAAAATCTCGATGGTACCTGGGGCTACCGTTCTGCACAGATTTCGTGGGAAATAAAGATGAGAACAGAAACTATGTTATTAATACATCCCATATTACATGCATTGGAATGAGAAAAACTAAAATGGGAATTTGGAATTTTTCTGAGTGGATTCCTGGATAACGTTGTCATTTGTTATTATATGCAGTTATAAATGCTTCTGCAAAATGAAGAATTTGAACATATATACCTGTTTCCAAGAAGTGCATGTAGTTTGATGATAAGTTCCTCTTCATCTTCATCAAAGTTACCCCTTTTAAGGTTTGGCCGTAAATAATTCACCCATCTCAATCTGCAACTTTTCCCACATCGAAGCAGCCCTGTATATATACGCACAAATGCGAAGAGCGGAATTGTTAAAAGTAAGTGCATGTTTCTGGTAATTAATTACATGGTAATGAGGTTTTTATACAATGGACGAATCGCGGGTATCATGGGTATATAATATACCTGCAGCCTGAGGAAGTGAGCTCCAGCAACCTTTGCCATGTTCACGAACATAATCGATTAGTTTCTGATCTTCTTGCTTAGTCCAAGCTCCTTTATTTAGCATTTTTTTCTCGCACCCACCTGGCTTCCTCATGGAAATTTTCTTTACTTTCCAGGCCGTCGAACAAAGAGAAATATAGAGTCAAGTTCCTAAGGAGCATGTAAATGAAGTAACCCGAGAAAGTAAGAAGGCAATGGTGAGATATATAGTAATGAATATAGTGGAATTTAATGCTAAGTATATAGTGATGGGGGATTGACTTACAGTTAGGATGAGAAGAAGATTAGTCCTGGTGGTGGGTTGTTGACATTTTGGCATAAAGTATTATTAGCTAGCGTACTGTGCCGTCGTGGATAACAAAGCCAGTTCACCTTTGTAGTTGCACGTCTTAATGAAGATGAAGATTGTTTGAAGTGTAAATTCAACATTGAAAAACCTTTCATTAAGGTAGTTGCCTGTCTCTATCAATTTGTTTACTTAGATCGACCAGTAAGTTTATGAATGTTGTAGAAAATAACCACCTTGATCGTTCATTTGAATATGGTTTATAAATTTTATGTGTATGTATATTCATATAAAATATTTCCATCTTGATAAATTAAAAAAAAAAGTTAGACATTTATATTTTAAAAAAAGACATACTTTGCTCGATTGGCAAAAGGTTCTTAAGTTACACGTACATTTAATGGTTGTCATGATTTATTAGAGAGAAATAAAAGAGTTCTATAAGTCAATTTTGATTAAAAATTTTAATTTTATAGAGGGATAGCAAGAACCACCTTTCTCGTTTGACAGCCACGGGAGGGTAACTTTTTTTTTGTTTTTGTTTTTTTTGGGGAATAACTGAACCTATCAATCCACACAAGGGCGATGCATGGTAGGTTGACCGTTAGATTGATGACGGGAAGGAAAGTGCGTATATTGCCACCAGGTGAACCCATAGATAGGATCCCACGTGTATCTCCAAACAAACATTACACCCAACTGTATCTAGTTCCACATGACCTCTGTTTCAGTCTTTCAACGCCACTCTTGAATTTTGACTTTCAAGTTTGTATATGTACCAGGTAGCCTGGCTTCTAGTTCTAGGGAAGCGTGATAACCTTTTTGCCGCCTAAGGAGTAACGACTAGGGCTGGAAGTGAGTAGAAAACTTCAATTGAGAAGAGAGAGAGAGAGGGGAAGCGGGTTCAACTTCAAGTCAGATTCTGTTTTCCTTTTTCTGGACAAACCAAAACTTAAAACGCGTTTTAGCTGGGCCAAGCAGGATCTTTAAGCCTTTCAAGATTGGATGGAAAGTTTAAGCGTCGAAGCCCCTTCTGTCGGTGATAAGTACGCTCACCTCCACTTCCCCTTTGGTGAGGAAGAAAGTTTTCACATGTCTTTTTTTATTTTTGAAATAATATTTATTATCATTCATCGAAACAATCTACTAGCGTGAAAATTGATACATACTCTACATATTCCTCACATAATAATCCGAATAGTATCAATTAATATTATACATTTATCTCTTTCACATTCATTCGTTTAATAAAAAGGTTATTAACATATGAAAACAACCATAGGTTCTGACTATTTTAAGTTAAAATGATATTTGAATCATTTTCATCCTTATCCAACGCTTCAGTTTTTGACTTCAACAAAAGATACCTATGTATCAAATGGTACAAATCTGAAGTGCACGTAATTAATTATCTACTAATGAAGGTAGTCATTTCCCTTTCACCGTAAGGAATACGACTTGATGGTTGAGAAGCAGAGGAGAACTAATTCCTTATCTTGTCTGTGTTCACGGTTTAACATTTCCAATTTCATTCTACCTTCAAATAACAACTTTAAAATTTGGGTTAACTATAAAAAATAACCAAATTTTAATTTATTAAAAACTTTATTTCTTGGCAAAAATTTCACTAATTTTATTTCCTAATATGACAACCTATATTAGATTTTGTCACACTACATGACATTTAGAAAATTTCATAAATTTTAAGTCCACTCCAAGTGATAATTTTTAATTAAAAAAGTCCAAAATTTACATTAATTTTTGCAAATTTTTAAATAATTATCCCTCAAATTTTAACAAGGAGATTACTACCTTGTGATTTATCAAGTGAACTATCACCTAAGTAGATAACAAACTTCATAATTGATTATCTCCTAATAAAAAACTGGGCGATTAATAACAGAACTTGTCAAGCCAACTCTACTACCAAAACAATTTGACAAGCATTATATGGTTAACCAAGGGGCCGTTTAGTTCTACTTATGTTTTTCTATTATAGTTTTCAATTTTTGTTTTCATTTTTTTATGTTTTTCTTTCAAATAAAAACAAAAACTTATTTGATTCTTAATGTTTATTTAATTGTATTTTTATTACTGATAATAAATACATTTTAGATAAAACTTAGTGATAAATTATTTTTATCCAAATAAATGTATTTAACCTCTTACATAATATTTATTAACAAATTATTAATAAAATTATGTTATTTTAATAAAATAAATAATTTATAAATTAAAATTTTATTTATAAATTAATATCTATTAGAAATATATTTTAATTATTAAATCAAATTATTCATAATTTTATTGATAATTAACTTTTAATTTATTAAATATATAAGTATAATGTTGAATTAAATTATCCATAATTTTATTAATAATTAAATAATATATATTTAAAAGATAGTCAATCAGATTATGAAAAAAACAAAAATAGAAAACAAAAATCACTTTTTATGGTTTTCATGATTTTTGAAAACTAGAAGAAACCAAAACTAAAAACTCAAACAAACAAGATTTTTTTACTGAATTTGAAAACAAAAAAGAAAACCAAAAATAAAAATAGACACAAAAACCCTCCAACTAGATCATTATATCCATTAAACCCAACATGATTTTGTGCTTTGTTGGGATTTAAGTTCAAATTCTGCAGTAGGGTGATCTTTACATTAAATTTGAGTTATTTAAAAGCCCAACCAAAACAGTACTCATTTGATTCTTAGACTTTACATCTGATAAAATGACTAATATTCATAACCAAAACTTGGTTTAATTAAAGCCAAATGGTAGTACTAAACTAAATTCCCATAAGGTGCAAACTTGTTAAAACATGTTTAACTAATACCTTTCAACTGCAAATAACTGAAAACCAACTTTTTGTACACTAATGTATAGTTTTCAGTGTTAGGTTCCCACACAAAATTAAAAGTCTTTGAGAAAATTACTCCAGTTGTTGTACTTTTCTAACCTGCTTCGTTTATGTTTAATAGTATGTATTATGGAATTCACTTATGTAGTTGACCTATTCTACAATATAAATTGTTGAATTGTTTTAATAACAGAATTGGTTGTATATGAAAGTTGATTAGTTCTTTTGTTTATCCTAAATGATATGGTTCATATTAGAGAAATCCTAACAAGATATTATAATATATTTCATGTATTAAAATTAAGGTTAGTTTAACATGATATTCATGTATATCATGTACATGAATAGGTTACATACTATACAATGAATATTAATTGAAACAAAACATTCCATTCCTAGTATTTTTTTTCTACTCATAGGGTATTAGAGCTTTATTCCTAGTCTTTTTCTATGATTATTTTGTTGGAAGAGGTTTACATACATCTTCCTTCAGGTTATTATTTTCTTATCAAATTTCTAGGTTCTAATAATTACCTTATATGGATTGAAACAAACTCCTACAATTAACTTAGTTTGCAAAATTCAGTTCCATTTTTACTCAATTTGACTTCATTTCTAATTTGTATGCTTTTGCGCTATTTATTCAATCAACTGTTTGGAGCATTGTACTTCTATAATTGATGATGATGATATGATAATCACATGCGTTGATATTTCTCATATTTTAGATTTACAATATTACCCTAGTCATCATTTTGAAATAAAGAATTTGAATTCTCTCGGCTATTGTTTCAACTTTGAAGTTTCTTATACTTCTTAAAGTTATAATTTCTCTCAAGTAAAACATGTATTTGATATACTTTCTCACTCCAACATCACCAACAATATCTACTCTCTTGGAACAAAATCTTGATGATCCTACTTTATGTCAATAACTTGTTGGTAGTGTAACGCTTCAACATATACTCTGAAAGTATTATATTATATCTAGGGTGTAATAAGAAGTGAACACAAAGAATGATTTAAGTACATCTAAGTATAGCAAGAGATATAATGATACTTAATGTAAAAGACAAGGGTAAATGGATAATTTGTTCACTTCGGTATGGATATACATACTTTTTGATATGTTTGCTTGGATTTATGAATGTGATGTGAGGTGAATTGATAAAAAGAAGTATTCTATAAGCAAATGGGATGTTTTTGTTAAATTGGATATATTTTTGTGTTGCTTTTGCATGATAAGACTGAAGTTAGTTGATTTTGGATGTGTACCTCGTTGAATAGATAGATTCCATTGAACATATTTATGTAAGTTGGCCATATCGTGGCCTATAGACTCCAAATTGGACAATTTCAATTGGAGATTAAACTAGAGACATAGACTAAAAACTTTCATTAAGGAACCAAAATCTGAATATGTCTTTAAGAGTTTTGAATTTTGTTTTGAAGTTGAGTTCTAGCTACTATCTTTGTTTTCGAATAGCCTATAGTTTTTGACATATAACTTCTAATATAATTAACCAAATTGTATGAAATTTTATGCCATTAGAAACTTAAGACATAGGGGGCTAATATGGGAATCAAAAAAAGAGGAAGGATCAATATGTAATTTTCCTAAAGTCAACTCATGGAGCAATAATATTAAAGCGTATGTGTCCAATAGAATTATAACACATGATCCAACAGAATTGTAATACATGGTCCAATAGAATTGTAACACGTGGTCCAACATAATTCCATCACATGGTACGATAGAATTATAATATGTGGTTCAATGGGATTGTAATATATGGTCTAATAGGATTGTGATATATGGTCTAATGGGATTGAAACATATGTCTATGCACTAACAATATAGACATCACCCATTATCCATACCCACAGAAAATGTGCAGGCTTAACATAAAAAGAAAACTTAACAGTCATAAATAAGAAATACAACATGACAATATATTGATAAGCATTTGTATTGGTTGTGATGAAAAATACTAATGATGTACAATTATATTGATAATTTGTATCAGTAAGCGTTGAATATTAATATTTGGCTTATAAATGTGCATTTTCAATATATGAATAATATGTTGAAGCATATTTGCATTGTGTACTTTGCTTAAGTATGTCATCATTGTTTACATGAGCATTGAATATCAATGTTTGGTTCATGAACGTGAATTTATGGTATATAAGTTATGATATTTCTAAATGTGTGTGCTTAGTAGATGACTGCTATGAGTGGTCATCCAAACTAAGTATTCCCTCCCCCCACTAAGCTTTCAAGCTTAGCACGGGTGTTAATCCGTGTAGGTCCAAGTCATAAGAATGAGGTATAGGGAACATCTGTCAGGATCAAGGCCAACATATAAAAGAAAAAGTACTTTTGGATTGTGTTTTTAATTATAGATGATTGCACATCTAATAAAAAAGGAAATTGTATGTTTTCTTTTGGATTACTATGTAAATGTAAAGTTGTATTACTCCGGTTAAATAATAATGTTAAGCGTTGGGGAATTTTGTAATGTGTATATGTATAGCATTGAACCAAAACGCATTTCTTGAATGTATGTACAGGAAATTGGTTGCTTTATGTGGGGATGGTTGTAGGTTCCGTTTAGGGGGTATTACAGGTAGTCTTGTCTATTTCACTATTACTCAAACCTTAAATCTCATATATTGTTCATTAGGTCTGTCAATTTATGTCTGCTCTTCACTTATCTCATTTTTTTACTTAGATACTTATTAAAGTAATTTTTTTCTATGGATTACACTTCTCAGCTAACTTCTTCTTTTTATGATTTAATTATGTTAATGATGACTGGGTTGGTGATCCAATAGATCGTCGTTTCACCATTTATTATTTCTTCTTGGGTGATTCTCTTATCTCTTATAGCATAATGAAAAGCAAACTATTATTACGTGGTCTAACACTAGATTTCAATATCATGCTATTGTTAATGCTACATATGAATTACTTTGGTTATGGTGGTTATTAACTAATATGAATGTCAAACATTCTTCTATTACTAAGTTTTATTGTGATAATAGAAGTGCTAGACAAATTTTTCACAACGACATTTTTCATGAATATACAAAACATATGAAATTGATTACTACTTTGTACGTTATTATATTACCTAAGGCACCATACATCTTATTCTTATCTATTGTTTTCAAGATGGATGTAACGAAAGCTCCTGGACCAGACAAGCCAAATGGATTTTTTTTTCCAAAAATCTTGGAATATCATAGGGAATTATGTTAAACAAGTTGTTCATGAATTTTTCATCAATGGAAAACTTCTCAAGGAAATAAACAAAACATTCCTTTGATTAATTCCCAAAGGAACTCATCCTTCTTCTTTCAGTGATTTCAGGCCCATTGCTTGTACCAATTTCTTATACAAAATTATCTCTAAGATACTTGCTTCTAGATTGAAGAAGGTACTCACTCCACTCATTAGTGACAACCAAAGTGCTTTCATATGCAATAGACAAATTGGGGACAACCTTCTCATTGTATAAGACCTATTAAAGGGTTATTTTAAATCAAAAGCTTCCCTTAATTGTACTACCAAAGTTGATATCTTTAAAGCATTTGATAATGTTAGTTAAAACTTCCTTTAAAAGGTCCTGGAGGCTTATGAATTCCCAATTTTATTCATCAATTGGATAAAAGAATGCATATCGACTGCTAGCTTTTTGATATTAATCAATAGGAGCCAATCTACTTATTTCTTGACAACCAAAGGACATAAGCAGGGGGACCCTCTCTCACCCTATTTGTTCATACTTGGTATGAAAATTCTGAACTCCATCATCAAGCTTGAAGTGGAGGCTAATCTCAAGTTCAAATTCTATACAAGATGCAACATACAAGAAACTTGGACTAACCAATCTACCTTTTGCAGATGATCTTCTTCTTTTTTGCAATGCCAAACCTGATTCAATACAAACCTTTATGAAGGCTCTAAATGGATTCAAAACTTTATCTAGATTGTAGGTCAATTTCAACAAAAGTCATGTCCTTATCTTTTAAGTTTCTATCTCCATAGAATGATGAATTGCTTCTATCACTAGTATGTCAATGAAGTCTCCAATATTGCTTTATTTAGGGCTGTTAGTTTTGGCTAAGAGGTTAAGCTACCTTGAATGCATTCCACTTATTGAAAAATTCAGAAAAGGATTAATTCATGGGTGGAAAAATGATTATCTTATATGGGGAAGATACAGCTTATTAAATCAGTGCTCAATTCATTACATATTTATTGGAGTTCGCATATATTTTTATCTAAAAGTGTAATCAAGATAATGGAAAGATCATTCAAGAATTTCCTATGGAATCATTCTAATGGAAACAAAGGGGAAACCAAGGTCAAGTGGACAAATATATGTTGTCCCAAGGATGGGGGCTATTAAACACTTAGTAAAACTATCTAACCAAGCTCCTATCCTTAAGAGGCTTTGGTGGATGCTTGAAGACAAAAAATCACTATAGATTAGGTGGATCCATTCCTAGTTTCTCAAAGATAGATGTACTTGGGAGATGAAGAAGAGTCCTCCAAACTCTTACTTCTTGAATCAGCTACTGCACTTGAGGAACTTAGTTCGAGATGATGTTATTTGCAAAGTTGGCGATGGGACCACTCTAAGGTTTGGCAATTGGTCAGGTTCATATTCTCTTATTCACCATCCAGCCTCATTAATGATCTCTCTTTTTCCCCTTCATACCAAGCTCATAATATTCATTAATAGTAACTTTTGGAGGCTCCCTGCTAACCTTATTCATTTGCAACCAGAATATTTTCCAAATTCATCCAAATTAGATACCTTTTATTGGAAGAATTATCTGACTTCTAGACTATCGAACAAGCTTACTATGGATATGATTAGATTAAGGATTCCTAAAGTCAATTGGAGTAGAATTATTTGGCACAAAGTCCTCACCCTAAAGATGTCTTTTCTTCTTTGACTTATTGTTAGGAATAGGCTTAGGACTGTTGATAAACTTTCTTTCTTTGACATAAATAGAAGTTGTTCATTATGTTCAACACAAGATGAAACTACAGATCATCTACTCTTCATGTGCTCAGTTACTAAGTTCATTAAGGAATAGGTGAAACAAAAATGCTTCTGGACTGGTTCAGATAACTCTATCTCTAACATTATTCATTGGCTAGCTATACAAGTCTCTCTTCCTAAGATTAATACGCATATTTACTTACTGGTTATCAGACTATGTGTGTAAACACTCTTTAAAGAAAGGAATGCTGGAAGGTTTGAGTAGAAATGCAAAACATTTGAATCACTTACCAATGAAGTTATCAATGGGACTAGAGAGCTTGCTTTACTGAACAACCTTGCACCAGATTGCAAATCCAATTTACTTCTCTCTTTGAACATCTAATCAATGTACTACTTACAAAATAAAAACTTTATAGGTAAATTCTATGTGCTCTTATTTATTTTGAGGGGTACTCCCATGAATCTTTTTATGGGGATGTAAATCTCATTATTTATTAGTTTATTTCCTTTTTCCATTTTTAAAAGAAAGCTTTCTTAGGCTCTTTTTTTTTCCTTTCTATTGTTTTCTAAATATAGGAAATTTGATATTGTGTCTATGTTCTTCACTAGGAATTGGCTGAAACTATTCACATGTTATTAGGTATATGTTTTTCCAATAACACCTTATATATGTGTTAGACCCCGAATTTTTCTTATGATGTCATTAAGCATGAATTATGATAATTGTGTGTTTATGGCTTAGTTTGATT
>JANVCQ010000006.1:26452292-26478040 GCA_025531925.1 Erythroxylum plowmanianum | reverse complement strand
ATTTAATTATATTTATTAATAATTATTAAATTAATTTTATATATTAAATTAAAATTGTGATTATGTCTAATTAAATACAAAATGAAATGGAATGTGAAAATAACAATTTTAAAAAATAATGCAAAATTTTAATAAAATACAAAAATTTGAATTATTTTCATTGTTTTACAATAAATTATTATATTGAGATAATTATTATATATAGATAATTATTATTTTTGATAAAATACAAAAATTTGAATTATTTTCATTGTTTTACAATAAATTATTATATTGAGATAATTATTATATATAGAAATAATTAGAATATTATAAAGATATATATAAACTAAAATGATAAGATAATTATTACATATAGATATATATTATATATAGATAATTATTATATATAGAAATATTTAGAATATAATAAAGATATATATAAATTAAAATAGATAAGATACTTATTATATATAGATATGTATTATATATAGAAATAATTAAAATATAATAAAGATATATATAAACTAAAATGGATAAGTTATATGCGAAACATTTTCTGATCAATGAAAAGAGTCACGTAACAACCCATTTTTAAAAAAAACATTAATAATTCATCCGTGTGAAAATAATTAACAAGTATCTTTTTGAATGTGGAGTTCCTACATTTTCTCACAACTAAGTTGGCTCAGAGAGCTTTAAAAGAGTTGCAAAGCTCCATCCTAAAAATCTAACGTCTCGTTTGATAATCAATAATAAAGGAATTGGAATTTAAAAAAAGAATGAAAATAAAAAGTGAGAATGGGAATGAAAATAAAATCACTAATTATTCAAGTTTTGTATACAATTAAACAAAGTAAATAGTTATGTTAATATTTGGTATTAAATATTAAAAATGATAATGAGAAACTTTTACTCATATTTAGTTATTATATATTTTTATTTAATTAAAATATTTTATATTTTATAAATAATTAATCAAATAAATTTCATTGATTTATAAAATTTTTAATTTTGAAATAATTATGAATGGTTTTATGATAAGAATAAAAGTATCAATGAAACAAAATAAAATAATTATTGAAGAAATTAATATAAAAGATTGTAATATGTGAATTTGATGATAATATTCTTATAAGAATCAATATCTAGATAATATTTTAATAATATCTTTTATCTCTTATTTCTGATTTTTTTAATTCTTACTTATATCTACGCCCTCTTAGGAGTAAAAGTCTGAGATTGCTTAGAAGTTATTCCAGTAATTCCTTATTTTATCTATTATCAGTAACCAAATAACTAAAATTTAGAAAGATTGCATTTTCATTCCCACCTCTTTATTACTGATAATCAAACAAGACCTAAAAAGTTTTTAAACTCTATCAAGATAAATACCTATATTAGATCCATCTTCTAAATTTGTTAGATCAAATACTTTAGATTCATTTCTCAACTAATTTCTACCCAAATTTGTGTAAGAGTAATTCTACACCAAATTCCAAACCCCAGTGATGTCAAAGTTAACAGATATTTGAACCAACATTTTTGAAAGTTTGCATTTGAAGTTCGCATTAAGAATTTTGAGTTAACTTTATGATTGTATTTTAATTATTTGATATTTTATCACTTTTCTTATTTAAAAGAATCAAGTATGATTATTTATCTCAACCCTGCCTTTTATTGTTCTTATTTTCTTTAGATTGTTCTTGTTATTTTCTCCATTTCATTACTGGTGAGTGGTTATGGGTACAAACCATTTTGTTATTTAAGCTCAAAATGATATTATAGTTTTAAATTATGAATTGCAAGTGGATAATTACAACTATTGCAAATAATACAAGCACATTCTCAATTATAATATTACAATTATAAATAAGATTATTCACAATTTAAAACTTTAATTAATATGTAAAAACATAATGCATGTGATGGCCACAATGTTTAATGCTAAAATAGAACTATAAAGGATAAAGTTAATCTTCACTTTTAATTTTTTTATAAAGATTAAAATAAAATTTTAACATTTTAATGTCCATAAACTCACCTTTAAACATTAATATTTGTTAATAAAGCAGCCTTTATTTTAAAAACTGAGTTATGTTATTTAAATTAATGTTTTTAAGGGTATGTTTGGGAGTTTAGGATGGAATGGAATGGAATGACAATTAATGGAACGGAATGGAATGGAATGGAATGAAATGGGTCACTTCATTGTTTGGAAGTTTAAATAAAATAAGAGAGGGACTCCTTTGACCATTGTTTGGAAGTAATACTAAAAATGAATGGAATGGAATGACTTGTAATATTTTTTCCAAAATTACCCTTGTAATAAAATATGCATAGTTGCCATGAAACCATTTTAGTAACCCCAAAATATTTCAAATTGTAGGATGCCCAGAATATAGTTTTCTCATTTTCCTATATAAGCAATCAACTTTCTTGTTCTTTTTCATTAACCCTCATCGCACTGTACTCTTTATTAGGCATTTATTCATGTGTCTTGTTATGGTTGATAATCATTCTTGGCATTGTAAGTCTATTTTTACACAAGATAGGATAAGCGCACGTCCATCGATGAATAAAGAAGATGACACCAGCATCAATAAAAATTTTTGATTTCTTCACATACAAAAAGTGTCAAGAAGATGAACACAAAAGAATAGTCGATGCTTACCTGATGGAACGAAGACAGATAACCCTAGTAGCAGTAGAGAAAAACATTCGTCAATGGAAGAAGCTAGTTGAAGGAGAAACACAATGAACGTAGTAACATGTAACCGCGTAGGTATTTGCTGGACTGGGTTGTAATTTCATTAATTTTTTTAGGGTATTTTTGTCATTAAATTAGAGTTTAGAAGACAAGCCATGTCATTACATCCCTGACCCCCCAATTTGGGAGGTCACAAAATATTAAATTTTGGATGACAAAGGATGGCTTCCAAAGCTATTAATTGTCATTCCATCCTGTTTCAAAATAGACTCCCAAACAATGGCCTAAGTCATTTGGGTCATTCCATTCCATTCCCTTCCATCCCTCCACCCACATCCAAACATACCCTAAAGGACTTATTAATGTGAGATATGTCTTGAATTTTAAGTAAATAGTGAAATTTCATAATCTAATCAATGTTGGTAAGGGTATGGGACCAACATTAGTTTCATACTGATCGAAGGACTTTTTAAGTTATAAGCAAACTAACGATGGTATCAAGTGTAAGATAGGCACCAAGCTCATGACGTGATTTTTAAGAATACATAAAGTAGAGTTTTAGTGTTGTTACACATTTGTGAAAATAGAATTTCCATGACATTAAATTCTGTGGAAATAACTATTTATTGTACTTAAATTTTTTACATGAAACCCTATGATATAAGTACCTTGATAAAGTTTTTGTAAGATAAAATTTTTTAAGAGATTGAAAAGGTTGTTGACATTTATTATCCTTATATCATCTTTCTCACAGTAATAAAAGAAGTTTATCTCCTTATTTGTAAACGTAGGTTATATAAAAGAAATCTATCTCCTTACCTTAGATGTAGGTTGCATAAATTGTTGCTATCAAGATGTCTTTTCATAAGTTTGACATTGAGAAATTCAATAGATCAAATAATTTCACTATATGAAAGGTGAAGATAAATATGATTCTTGTTCAGCAAGAATGCACATGAGCATTGGAAAGAAGAGAAAATCTACAAGAGAATTTTGGGGAACTGGAGAAGGAAGAGATTCTATCAAAGGTGCACATAACTAATACTATAATTTAGGTGATGAGGTCTTGAGAGATGTGGTTGATGAAACAACTGCTGCATTGTTATAAAAATAACTTGAAAATAAATATTAAAACAAATCACTTATAAATTATTTATATCAAAAGTAGTGCTTATATACCTTGAGGATAATATAAAGTACATGGGCAAAAGATCACATTGCTAATTTAAACGGGAATCTCTTAGATTGACAAGGTGTTGAAATTAAATTTAAGGCTAAGGATCAATTCAAAATCTCTTTATATGCCTTTTGTACTTCGTATGAGGATTTTGTTAATATCATATTAGATGGTAAAGAGATTATTTCTATTAACGATATGAAGGATGTTTTACAATCTAAAGGATTGTAGAAAAGGTCTTTAATATAAATGAAAGTAGATCAAATATGAGTTTGGAACAAGAAAAATGATATTGGAAATAGAGGTGATTAGGTATTGAAGCTCTCAAAATAATTATAATTCAATAAACTTTTTTAATTATCATAGAACCAAGTCAAATCCTAAGATAACTAAAAACTTGTTTATTAATTTCAATTATATAAACAAAGTGGAGTTTATGATTAATTAACTAATGAACTAAAATTAATAAAGAATCAAAATAAGCAATTGAAACTAAAGATTGAGAAATTTAATTTTAATTAACTCAAATTCAGGGAAAATATGTAATAGTCAGTTTCCTAAAACTACTGAGAGTTAGAGTGTTAGATTACTTAATCACATGAATTACATCCTATTAGAATGAAGTTGGTGCATTTAGGATATGATTTTATGATTTCATTCACATGCATAATATGAGCATACACACATGAATTTTGATTTAGAAAAATTACAGTCAATTGACATGTTCTGGGATATGAAAGTTTCAAAATGATTATGATATGATTACACGTTTCTAATTTCTTGTATTTTGATTTACCAATAAAAAGTATTGATGGATTACAATTAGTAATTTGGAGTTAATTGTTACAATTAAGAGATTGATGAATTAATATGTACTTTAGCCTTGGAAAAAATTCATGTGGGGCAAAACAACTTGACATGTGAAAATTTAGGATGACTAAGCCTATAAAATGAGTGACATAAGGCAGTAGAATTGAGTGATAAATGGTTTAGAGAATTAAGTGACAAATGGCAGAAGAACTAAATGACATTTGGCAGCCTAAAGAGTGGACATGTAGTTGGCTTAGACACTTGACAAATGCCCTTAAACTCATCTGACACCTACACCATACGACATAGACATTTACATAATCATCTTCATTGTATTCTGCTGTGACTCTCTCCTTCTCCCTCTCACTGCCGAAACTCACTCCTCCCTCAGATCTTGAGTTTTGCTCTAAATTCTGTCCATTACCACCTCAAAACCTTTGTTAATTTCTTTAGAAAGATAGTTATATTCTACTGTCTTCTTCTTGTCTATGATGAAACTCATCCTACTCCCTCATTGTTCCTGAGATGATCTTGCATACATGTGAGGCAAAGCAAGCTTGATACACTGAGGTGGCATTTGAGCTGAACAAATAAGTGAAGTACTAATCTATTGTGGCATGTGTTAGTAAAAATTATGATGACTGCTTAGGGATAGATTAGTATTGATGTTGAAATTGTGCAGGAAAGTGATGAATGAAAAGGGTATCTTCTATTCTGTTTTTAGATGCATGACAATAGTAGTTTATAGGATGTTATTTGGATGATTTAAGTTGGGATTTGAAGCATAATTGATGATGAATTCATGCTAAAAATAGGTGTTATTGAAGTGTTTTCAAATCTGGAAAAGTTAGGACTGCATGTAATATGGTATAAAGTGAATGATAATGAAAGAAATGAGCAAATTTTTGTGAGATTTAATGTAATCAATATGAAAGCTAGACTAGCATAAAATGAATTAGCTTTAAAGGACATGAATTCTGGAAAAATTCAAGTGGTAATGATGTCTCTAAGTATATGAAATTCATGCAAAATTGAGGGAAGAAAGATAGTGCACAATTGTGGCCTGTTGCACAAGCTTCTGTCGTGATCATGGCATGGTTCCCACGATCATATACCCAATTTTGTAATGTTAATTTCATCGTTTTGTACATATTGAACCAGCTGAAGAAAAGTCAATCTAAATTGGTGTATTTGGACCTGATTAAGACTTGGAATGAAACTAGATTGTTGCTTGATTAATTGCTTAAGAGCTGATAAGTTTAGGTTGTTAATTGATGTCATGACTGAAAGAATGTACTGTTTTGATGTTAATATATCCAAATCTGGAAATTATGATGTGATAAAGGAATAAAGGTGTTCTTATGAATACAAACGTGATCTTAAAGATATGGGTAATGTGTATTAGGCATAAATGAATAAGCATTGAAGAACATGAGGTAATTATGAATGAGAATTGGGTAATTGTAAGACTATATAATGCTAGAAAAGTTTGGTGAATGTATGATTGATGAATTTGGAGTAAATCAAGCTTACTTAAGGTATTAACTTGATTGCATGTATTAAAACATAACACATATACATGTGCATAATTATATATTCATATGATTAAACAAATTAGTGATTTGTGAACTATTTATGTAATGCATGACGATAGACGAGCAAGGTGATCGTCAACATCTAAACATTGCTGGAACATCGAGGTAATTACTTTTTTAGAGCATACTGTGAGTTATTTTAGATGTGTAAACTCATTTATATGTGATTTTGTATGAATTGTATGTTTAATATAGAACGTGTGTACAAGTAATTGATAATTGCCAGACTTGGATCCAAGGAGTTTGATATAAGTGGCATGAGTACACAGAAATGAAAGAAAATGAAAACATAGCATATGAAATGATGTATCTCATCACGTTAAAATGCATAATCAAATAAAGGAGTTGTTACTAGAGTGATGATGTGCAGAAAAAGAGCTTTGAGCTTAGGATTGTGAAAAAGAGCCTCAGTCTCAGATAACATAGACTCGGTATCTACAATGGATACGAGCTAGAAATGATCTCGATATTTACAACAGATATGGGACAGTAAATTAGGTCGATAGGCACTTGGTTACAACAAAACAAAATGAGAATAGAAACAAATGTGCGATTGCGTATACATCCCTACATGTATCAAATGATTGAATTGAAATGAATTATTGAATTTTTTGAAATAGTGAATTACAGTTGAAGTTAATGGAGGGTGTGTTGTGATGTGCAATGTTAGCTTACATGATATGCTTGTGGAAGTATGATAAACTTTGATATACTTGTTTTTGTGATCTGACTTGAGTGAATACATCGATGATGGTTCACTCACTAAGTTCATAAACTCATCAAAATTACAACATTTTTCAAGTTCAAAGGAATTCTAGCTACTAAGGTGATATTGTAGAAGTCTAGTACTTGTATTTTGGGAAGGAGAATGACTCAAAGGTTTGATTAGTTGAATATGAGGAGTCTAGATAGAGCCTTATGTATTAGCATCCCATTTCATGTTATATATTTGGTACTAAGATTGAACTTAAAAAAAATGTTATGGAATGTATATATAGATTCTGAATTGTAATGACACATGTGACTTTTATATTTATGAATGAAATGGGAAGAAATGAACATTTAGAATGCATATATGTGCATGACATGTTTGATACCTTTAATGAGTTAGTTTGATTGTCCTAATATAACATTTTCATAGAGTATGTTCGAGCTTATGTTCTATGAGAGTGGTATATTACAAAATAGCTCAACCAATTGTAACTTTAATCATTAATTTAAAAAGAACAATTTTCACAATTCAAGCATTTATTCTGAAATCTATTAGGAGAGTCATAATAAGTTTCAATTTTTTTTTAAATTAATTGGTTCAAACCTTGTATTCAAACCAAAACTTACCATTAATTGATCGAATATGATAACATTGCATATCAACATAATGATAACAAGAAGCTTAATGAAAAAGACTAATCCCTAAATTAAATAATTAAGATAACTATGACTATTCAATCTATATCTATAAATACACTACAAGGGTTAGGACACTTAGTGACAAATTTTTTTGTGACAAAATATTATTTCGTCACAGATATGAGGTTGTGACAAGACATTTAATTGACACTACTGTTTTAATTAGTTATGATGATTTATTCTTTCAGTTACTAATACAATGATAATTGTGACAATTTAGTATCTTTTACAATTAAATTGCCACTATTAATATATTAATAGTGTCAAAATTTCTTTTATCACTAAGTTATGTCAAAGTAATTTTTGTGAGAATGAATTATAATTGTGACAAAACATATGTTGGTTACTAATATTTTATATTTATTGTGACAAAACATAATTTGGTCACTAATATTTTTCTCTTACTGTGACGAAACGGTTTACCGTCATACCATATTTTACTTTTTGTGACGAAAAATTTTGTCAATAAAAATTTAGTTAGTTATTGTCTACTTAATATTGTCACAAAAACGGAAATACACTATGATTACTACTATTCATAATTTTTGTGACAAGATATTTTGTTGTCGCTTGATCGTCAAGTTTGTTTTACAAAGGTTATTATCAATATAAAAATAAAAAATTTATGATAACTATTTTTTGTTATAATAACATATCAAAATAACCACTTTAATGATTAATTTTGTCATTATTGTACGAATTTGATGAACTAGAAACTACTTGTCATGGTTTTTTCTTTAATATTATTATTTGCAAACAAATTTAAATATTTTCATATAAAATATTCAAACTACATATATTGATAATCCATATATTAAAATTTAAAATAAGAACTTAATCTAACATTATCTTAAAAATTTTGAATAACGAGTATAATTTTGTCACAAAAGGTAACATACATTTTCACTAAATTAATAGGTTTTAGAAAAATAAATATGATTTTTTGAATGAAAATTAATTCACTTAACCCTTTTTATGATTGATTGTAGCTACAATGATAAGGTCTTTAGAAAAATAAACACGATTTTTATTAAATGGAAAATTAATTCATTTGACCCTTTTACTATTTACTATTGCCACAAGCTTATAAATTCTATTTTATTGTTTAGAATTTTTTATGATTGATTGTAGCTAAAATGATAAGGTCTTTAGAAAAATAAACACGATTTTTATTAAATGAAAAATTAATTCATTTGACCCTTTTACTATTTACTATTGCCAGAAGCTTATAAATTCTATTTTATTGTTTAGAATACCGCACTGTATAGGTTGGTATTGGTCATACTGACAAAAAATTGATATCGTACTGAACTTTGATACTAGTTGGTATTAGCTCTTTCTGTTGCAATTTTATAAATTTTATAAATTATTTTATAAATTTAAAAAATTATCAATGTTGACCATTATTAGTATCGTATCGTTTTGATACCAAATTTGTTACGATATTCATAAGAGTGTTCTATGTGCTTAAACTCCCTTCAAAATTAGAATTTAGTAGTTATTTGATGAATTATTCCAGTAAAATGTAAAATATCATATGTTTTTTAAAACAGTAGGCTATTAAATTTTTATCATCTTTTATTTGGTTAAAGATGATAATTTAATTCGGACCTAATTCAAAATTTGAATTAATTTAATTGAGTTACCGAAAAGGTGAGGTTACCATTTTTACCTTATCAAACTTCTGATCTTGCTACTATTCCCCCCACAAACTTATCAAACTCCAAGGTAAGAAGATACTTAAAGTTTTTAAAGCTCTAGTCCTTTTTTTTGGTATAAATACTCATGATGCAATGCGAAATTCTGTGAAAATATTTTCAAAGAAATCTTGGTTACTTCCCTCTCCCATTCTAATAGAACTAGTGATCCTCTTTGGATGAAAGAAACCTTGAAGTTCAAGAAAGAGTGGAAGCAGCTCCTTTAAGTTTTAAAAGAAACTTTCCTGTTGCAACAAGTTATTACCAATCTGCTGGATCCCATAGATTAATTCCTTTACGGTTCCCTATTCTTAAATTTTTTATTTTCAACCTACAATGAAAGCATGCCATAAGTTTTACCACATTTCACTATTGTAGATTTGTTTAGCTTAAGTTTTGAATGCAAATAGTCTTATTGCATCAGGCTCAACAATCTTTATAACTTATTCCTTTTGTGCAGACCTGTTGGATCTCCTTTGAACTGGGATGAAGCAAAGAGACCCTTTAAAGATGATGTGCAAGCAAATCCAAGACCATCTATCACAACTTCATTTGTTGCTTCCAGCAATTATGGAACTAATGTAACAACTAAAATTGATAGAGTCCAGGGACTTGCAAAGGGTCACCTCCTTTGATTTTTTTTAAATAGACAGATATCAAGTAATTCAAACAAACTTATGTTCAAAGGTAAAGTATTGTTTATATATTTAGCCTTTTAGATACTAGGAATCACCCATAACTGTATGGATGTCCCTGACATTCCAATCTTTAAGAAATATGTTCTGGTGCTAAGGATGTAGTAAAGAGGGATGTAGTTTACTATTTTCTTCTTATACATCCAATGTCTAAATGGTCATTATACCATTGAGCCATGTCTTTATATTTAACTCATTCATCCTAAGTTACTGTTAGCATTTTAGGGTGGCTGAGTCATAAATTAACACTAAGATTTATTGTTTGAATAGTTACCCGTTGATTTGATCTTCTTATTTGATGTTTCTGTTTGTTGTTTAATCTTGCAGCCCATCGTCATTTCTTGTTGACTATAGAAAGGACTCTATTTTTTCAAAACCAAGACCACCTTCTTTTGTTTATGAGGATTGTAATATGGTTGAGCGTGGGCATGCTATTCTTGATGAAGAGGAATGGTCCCTATGGTTGAACTTATGAATGCATATAGGTTTGTGAGAGGATAAATGTACCTTTTGTCTTTATTAACTGCTAAGTTTTTTTTTATCTGGGTAGTCAATTAATCATCAATATCCAAAATGGTTATATATTATGTAGTTCATTTTGCATCTAAGTTTGAGAAACTAGTCTTTATGACAACATTTTCATTCCTGCAATCTCTTCTCCATTGATCTTCTTGTGGTAATCTTCTTGTTTTCACACAAGCCTGCTTTTTCAAGTGCCTAGGAAAATTGACCAAAGATGCTGGGAACTTTCCCCGATTTGCCAAATTGTGAACTTAGAGAGTCTTTTCATTTTGGAAAAGGTTATATGAAAGAATTTGGAGATGCTCGTGTCCCAAAGTAGACTAGGTCACCACCTATTCCACTTGTCACTGAAACTTTTGTGGAGGATGTTCGATCTTGCCAAAAATCTATTAGAAGAGATAATAGCATATTCTTTTGATTAAAAAAACTCATCTTTACTCTAACCACCTTGTTCATAGTTAAACGTCAAGTAGTTATACCATGAGTTATATTTTTGATTCTTTATAAATAAATAAACTGTCTCTATCTTTACTTTTGTAGGCCCTTTACATCTCCTATAGATCTCAAATTGCCTCCAATACTCTTAGCAATGCCTATCATTCTCAAATTCCTCAAAGTCCTGCAACCTTTGTATAAGACAATAATATTGAACCTATTTCCACCAGGACTATTAGCCTAACTGTTGTAAAAGAACAAGATCTCCACCATCTATGACTGATAAAGGTTTTCAGAGGGCTTTTAACTCCATTCAAGATGGCAGTCATCGGTAAACCATTTTGGTGCACTTTGTTGATTCCTAGAACTAATATGTATTGTATATGTGTCATTAATTTGATTAACCCATTGTAGAGATACAGAAGCCAGGGCAAAGCGGTTGGCACGCTTCAAAAAAGAGCTTAGTGAAGATTTTGAAATTGGTGCAGATATTACAAACCCCGTAGCTTCTACAGGTAGGCATGAGTCGTCTATGGTGAAAATCCAAAATTACATGGGTATCACCCTGCAGAACCAACAGGGGATCTCATGAGTGACAACATTATTATAACATATAACTTTTATTGTTGTGATAAAATCTATTAAACAATATGATCACTAATGTAAATTTCTTTTACTACTAATGCAATTCTATTGTTGAATTAATATTTTTATTTGTGACAATAGCAAACACATTAGTGGCAATATTTTTATAAGAACAAATTTTCATTTTTGTAACAAAATGATGTTGACATTTTTTTCTTAATTTATTAGTGACTAAGAAGTAATGAACACTGATAAAAAAACACAAGTGATAAATATTTTGTCACTATTTTCAATTATATTTAGTGGCAATAATGTTGTTATAATAAAATGAAGTATTGTTATGACTTTATTCGTCATTATTTTATATTGTTTGTGTCGATAAATTTGTCATAAATATATAAAGTTATTATGACCATATAGTTTTTAGTATCAATACTTTTGTCACAAAAGTGTTGCATAATTGTGACCAATTTTTTAAATTAGTCACTGTTTAAGTGACAGAGGTATTTGTGACGAGATATGATGACTTTAAAAATTAGACACTATTAATAGTAGTGACTAATATTACTACTTTTAGTGACAAATTTTGTTTTCACTAAAAATATAATTTCTTGTAGTGATAATTTATATCTTAATTTATAGATATAAATTATTTAATTAAATAACCAAAGATAAAATAAAAGAATTTAAATTTTTTAGTTCTAAATATGATTTAAGGTTATAATTTATATCTATTACCAATACATTTAAAAAACCTATAGGGTTACACATAAGGAACAAGTTAAAGGGAGAAAACAAGTTTTAGTTAAATTGAATTTGATTGTAAAGTTTGAGAAAGTTTATAATTAAATATAAAATATTTAATAGATAAGGACCAATATTAAAGATTGGATCTTATTTAAGCACAACTATAATTAATTGTGATTTTAATTAAAATTAGAATTTTATTTCAATTAAATTATTAAACAATCCAGAACTTATTATAAACAAATTTAGGCTCTAAGGGACTTGACACTTCTTGCCTAATCCTTTATATAATAATTGTAGAGTTTTCTCAATTCATTCTGTAGATATCAGAGTTTTAAATATCGTTCCTCCTCGACCGTCATCTGCTACCTTTTTGTTTCTCACTTTCTCTCTCTCATGGACTCACACACACTCTACTTTCCTCCACTCTCTCTCATTGTCTTACACTCTCCGTTCTCTCTTTCTCATTCTCCTATTTGTCTTTGGCGACTGCTTCTCCCTCTTTGGTGACAACAGAACCACCTCACGACTTTCATCTTCCTCCACGCTACCACCACACCATTTTTAGCCCTCCTCCACACGAACCACGCCACCACCGAACCACTTTTAGGCTTTAGCCCTCCTCCACGTGAATTATGCCACCACCAATCCTCCTCCAGGCCACCGCTGCTCTCCTCCACGAATCCGTAATCATCATATCTGCAGTAGATCCAAATCTAAACCCAACCTGACCCAAAAACTCAAAGAAAATACATTATAATTTTTTAGGTGTGCTATCAATTCGTTTTTTTCTACTTAATTGCATTTGTGATTGTAAATGAGTTGGAACTTGGAAATAAATTATGATTTGGATTTGTGATTTGTGATTTGTGTTGAGTTTGATACTAGATTAGAGTTAAAAGAAATGATACACGATTTTGTTTTATCTTGTTGGTTGTTTGATTGTGGTTTGTTTTATATGGGATTTACCTTAAGTTTTTTTTGATAAAGTTGATGAATGAAATGCACGTCATGAATGAATTAATAGTTAGAATGTTGAAAGTTTCAACTTAAAACAAAGAATATGACAATGTGACAATTATAAAATATGACAATGAACTATTTTGCAAATTTAAAAAAAATTAAGAACTATTTTATAAATTTAAAAAAATACTCAAAATGGTACCCGATATTAACCAATATCAACACAGTATCATTCCAAAATCCAATTTAGTATCAGGGTCGATATGGTATTCACAACTTTGGTGGATATTATTAGGAGTGGAAAACTTGTGCAATTACATTAATTGAGATGAGTTGATTTTAAAAATAGTGCGAGGGAAATGATAAGATAAGAATCAATGTCTGTAATAAGATACAAATTGAAATTCATGTTTTATTATGTTTTTATCTATCAATCTTGTTATAAATTTTTAATTGATCTCAACTTTTAAAAAATCATATAAAATAAGTTTTGGTTAATTACCAAAAAAGCCTAAAATTTCATCAAATTTTCAATTATAGCTCGAACTTTAAAAAATAACAATAAAATTCCTAAATTTTTAATTTTTTAATTCTCACTCAAACTTTAAAAAATAGCAATAAAATGCTCAAGCTTTTAATTTTTTAAATTCTAACTCGAACTTCAAAAAGTAAAAATAAAATGCTCAAATTTTCAATTTTTTCAGTTTTAGCTCGACATTAGTATTTTCATTAAGTTTGTTGATATGGCTTGTCATCTGTTTCAAAAACCTTAATTATTAATACACGTAGTCAAAATTAACACAACAAATGAAGATTAATGAAATGACATCATTTAATCACATAATTAAAATGACATCGTTATTTAAAAATGATCTAAACCAAATTACGCAACATCTACGACTTTATGCTTTGATTTCAATTTTTCCTTCATTTTTAGTTTGTTTTCTCGACGCTGTTACCCTTCGATTTTTATATTATGTAACATCGACGTCCTCGCAATAAGGATATCAGGAAAACGAATTAAAAACGAAAAACTTACTGATGCAATACGCTATAATGCGAGAGTAGTTTTGGGTATAAAACAAATAGAAAATAAAGAACTAAGGGCATCAAAAGAACAACGAAAAATGTCAAGCTAGAATTGAAGAAAATTGAAAATTTGAACATTTGTTGCCACTTTTTAAAGATTGAGTTATAATTGAAAAATTAAAAATTTAAACATTTTATTGCTACTTTTTAAAATATATGCTATAATTAAATATTATTAAAAAATTTAAAATTTTTTAATAATTAACCCGATAAATTTCATAACTAATTTATTTTGCGTGGAATAAAATCTCAGCTGAATCTCCCAACAAAATCGGATCAAAGCTCATCAAAATCATCGTCTGAAACACCATTTCCAAGAGAACATTAGAGATGGACACAACTTTCTAACATTTTTCGGTGATTGTTTACGTGGCCGCCTACATTCCACTTTCAAATTGGGGACTTCTTCCTTGGATCCACATAATTCACGTTGTATGAGTAATACCATGACTATCGGCTATCTATCTATCTATTAATTTGTAAATATATTAAAATTCATATAAACATTGTATGAGAATTTCCTACACATTTTTGTTATTTTTAATTTCGGTTGGTATGTAACTTAATTTATCCATTAATACTAAAATACATCCTATTAGTCTTAAAAAATCTTTTTAAAAAGAAAAAGGATATAAGAATATTTGATTATTATCAAATAAAATTTGAAAAATTGACCTAAGTAAAAAAGATTAATTAAAATAATTTGTTGAAAGCAATTGGCTCAACCGGGGAGCAAATCTTTTGCTCAAATATTCCTGCGCTTTATCTGTTGTCTATAGTGGCTGACCGAAGAAAGAAGGAAGACAAGGAATCAAAACTATGGATTTAATTGATTACAAACACATTTTATTTAACATTTGCATCATAGCATAGGATATATTTTATGTGAATATATATTTTCGTTTAATTACTTGGAATTAGTAAATATAATTTGATACTGCTGTTCATTATTTTCATAATGACAAAAGTAGTCCCCAAGTTTATCATTATTAAGAAGCAATAACTAAAATCATTACACCTCTTGTCTGGTCTGGTCTGGACCCTAGTGACATTTTCCACAGGGAATCGCTAAACCCCACAACCCTGACTTTCAGGCCATCTCCAATAGCAGCAGTTCGCCGACGCGGGCACGGGCAAATACGACAAGTCACGTGCTTGCGCCGGACAAATTTGGACAGTTTGTCGTCTACTCGCACATTATGCGAGAGGTTAGTACGTTACATTTGCTTTATCTTATCCGTCTGGTACATGTATTCCCGCAGACTGTATTTTATTTTGAATTAAGCATAACTTAAATGCAACACTACTTTTTAGTTGAAGAGCAAATACAATCTGCTTTCTCATAATAATTAGGATTCTGTTAGTATATTAAATACATTCTTAATAATTAAAGGATTAAAATAAAAATATTAAATTGAGACACTAGAAAATATGGTTTTCTGAAATAAAAACAAGTTTGGATTAAAAATGAAAAGTTCTCATTTGCATCAAACAGAAAATAAAGAAACTACTTTAAAAAAACTAAGAAAAAAAGAAATATGGTCAATTCTAAGGATAATATTAATTACGTAAATTAATATTTATTTATAAACATTAAGTATTCTTATTACAAAAAATCCCTTAAAGAACATTTAGACATATTTACCTTACGGTTTAAAGAAGTACAGTACATTGGTTCAAATACTTAGGAATCGGATCCTAAAAGATATTCTGTTCTACTTGTTTATCCTTGAACGTCATTTTGATTAATCCACCGAACGTGTCTCAGATTCCGTTTTATCTAATTTTATTTAAAATAACGATGAAATCGTCAATGTCCCTTACCCTTTCTTTCTCTGTCTGTCTCTTGTCTTTCTCTATATATGTACAAGTAAGCCCTGTCCCTGCCTCACTCAATCTGAAAGCTTCAACAACACTATTCCTTCTATCTCTCTTGAAGATGAGAGGAAATTCCCAGTTGCCATTATCACTGTTACTAGTGGTATTGACATTCCTGCTAGGAAGTAACTACTGTTCTGCATATGCAGCAGATGTGGCCATCGAAAGAGGAAGCTCTTGGGAGAGCATAAGTTTGGACACCGGAGGGCTTAGCAGAGCCAAGTTTCCCAAGGGCTTCGTGTTCGGAACGGCAACATCTGCTTACCAAGTTGAAGGCATGGCCGACAAGGACGGTCGTGGGCCAAGCATTTGGGATGAGTTCGTCAAAATTCCTGGTAACCGCACTTACCTTAAACTGTAATAACCAACATAACCCCCTACTAGCAGGTGTGGTGGTTTAGTAACCTTATGTTCTAAAATTAAAGTGCAAAATAACCAGTCTTTATGTGGGTACGTTACTCTTCTTTTATGTGTAAGGGAGTAAATATAAAGTATGTGTGAGACTTGAGAATGAGTAATTGAATGGTGACATGGGAACAGGAATTGTTGCCAATAATGCCACGGGGGAGGTGTCGGTGGACCAGTATCACCGTTACAAGGTATGTCCTCTAGTCATCTTAGTTGTGCTTTTGTAATTTGTTTTGTACTACAATACAAGGCACAAACGTTTTCATATTCACTACTAAAACACGACGTGCGTGCCGATTTTTATAATGAAATCTATCCACTTTGGAGTTAACTTTAAACCAAAACAAAAACAAAAACAAAAACGTAAACGATCTTATCATAGTCTTTTGCTAAATACATATTAGTTATGGTTACAATCTTCCATGCTTAACCAAATATTTGTACGTGGTCAAGAAAAGATCTCTCTTTCTATTATACTTACCTTGCGGCGTAGGGATATTACCTGCCACTTTCTGCTCAGCAAGAGTAGTCATTTTGGCTGAATCATCTCGTTACTCCTTACATGAAAACACAACAAAACGAATTGCCGTCAGTCTACGACACTTTCTTGTCCAATGTTACAGGAAGATGTAGACATCATGGCAAGGATGAACTTTGACGCATATCGGTTCTCGATTTCGTGGTCAAGAATTTTCCCAGGTAAATACTTCATCCTTAATCTATCAACCGCTTGTACGAAGTTGCTGGCATTGTCCAACCGTCTTATGGTCCATTGTTGCGTAGATGGAACAGGAAAAGTGAACTGGAAGGGAGTTGCATACTACAACAGGTTAATCAACTACATGCTCGAAAGAGGTTAGAAATCAAGAATGAGAAATAGAATTTGCATTTTCATTGTATTCTGTTCTCCACCAATGTGATAAAACTAGATTTACTATAACTTGCAGGCATAACTCCATATGCCAATCTTTATCACTATGATCTTCCCTTGGCACTTGAGAAGAAGTACATGGGATTGTTGAGTCACCAAGTAGTGTAAGGATCATTGCAGTGTCACTCAATTTAACATTTTTCAGATGAATTTCAAGGATTCATTGTTTAGGTATATCACTGTTCTCATTCTGATTTTGGATTGAAGGTGACTATCATTTTGCAGGAAAGATTTTGCTGATTATGCAGATTTTTGTTTCAAGACCTTTGGTGATCGAGTGAAGAATTGGATGACCTTCAATGAGCCTAGAGTTATAGCTGCTCTTGGGTATGATAACGGGTTCTTTGCTCCGGGAAGGTGCTCCAAGGCGTTTGGAAATTGTACAGCAGGCAATTCAGCAACCGAGCCTTACATCGTTGCTCATAATCTTATTCTATCTCATGCAGCTGCTGTCCAAAGATACCGCCAAAAATATCAAGTTAGCACCTAGACTTTCCTTATGAATTGGGTTAAGACTTTCAATTAAGCAGGACCTGCTAGGCTAACCATGAATCACCACCCTGAATTCAGGATAAACAGAAGGGAAGGATTGGAATTCTTTTGGATTTTGTTTGGTATGAACCTCTTACCAGATCTAAAGCTGATAACTACGCAGCTCAAAGAGCAAGGGACTTCCATGTTGGATGGTACGAGTTTTTATGCCTCAATGCCTATAATAATTTATAATCTTTTAACATATAGCAATATAACTCCCAAGTCTTTCAGGGTGACTTAGACTTGTTCGGATTCACTTTGGATAAATCTGCATATCATAATTGCTGCAATCTAATTTAGACTCGAGTCATGCTGATGAGATGAAGAATGGCCAAGGACTTGCACAAGAAAATATGGACGTACTAATCTGTCAAATTTGGGTCTTAGGGAAACTAATGTTGCTTCACCTCAATATGTTCAAACATAATAGTGAGTGTTGTCACTCCATGATTTAAGCTATTAGTTTATGTAGCTTCATGTCTGGCCTTGTCCAGGTTCCTACATCCCATTGTCTATGGCGAGTATCCAAAAACAATACAAAATATTGTTGGAAATAGGCTACCCAAATTCACAACTGAAGAAGTTAAGATGGTGAAGGGATCAATTGATTTTGTGGGCATAAATCAGTATACGACATACTACATGTTCGATCCACATCTAGCAAAGCCGAAGGATTTGGGCTACCAGCAGGACTGGAACGCTGGATTTGCTTGTAAAAGCTTCAACTTTCAAACTTCATTCTTCTGTTCATATTCGACATATAATCTCCCTGGGGTGCTAATTTAGGTTCTTGGTTAACTTTGCAGATGCTAAGAATGGGATTCCAATTGGTCCAAAAGCAAGTTTCTTTTCCTATTCATTCGGTCTATTATTCTTGCTTTTTGTACGGTCTTCTTTAATAACTTTGTGAATGATTGAACATGTACAGGCAAATTCTTATTGGCTTTACAATGTGCCATGGGGAATGTACAAGGCTTTAATGTACATAAAAGAACGTTACGGGAACCCCACATTGATACTGGCAGAAAATGGTATGAATACCCCTTTCTGTCTACTGAGGTTTTAGTATATTTTAACCCTTCTGTAAAAACTGGTTCAGGTATGGATGATCCTGGTAATGTGACACTTCCAAAGGCGTTGCACGACACCACTAGGATCAACTTCTACAAGGGCTATTTGACACAATTGAAGAAGGCAGTTGATGATGGAGCAAATGTTGTTGGCTACTTTGCTTGGTCATTGCTTGATAACTTCGAATGGAGACTAGGCTACACTTCCCGGTTTGGTATTGTCTATGTTGATTTCTCCAACCTCAAGAGGTATCCCAAAATGTCTGCCTATTGGTACAAGCAGCTGCTAAAGCGGAACAAAGATTGAGCTTAGTCATGCTAGCAGGTGTTTGGCATAATCAGTCAGTCGAGTAATAAATCCCATAAAAGTTGCAAGGATATTATTATTTAGTATAGTTGCTGTGTCTCGTAATTGCAGTTACAGTGTTACACATTTGGATTTTATTGTCTTCTCAACGCAACACTAAATCAATTGTTGAAAACTTTACTCTTATTACAACTTTGATAAGCTACAGAGTTTATAACGTAATCATTAAAATACGAATGATAAGTTTCACCAAAATTTTGAATGGTTACACTTGCACACGGGAGAAGAACTTAAAAATAGTATTCTGATTAGACACGTTAGGTTTATTTAGTTTACCTCTACCTTTCCCAGAAGAAGTCCTTTTATCCACACTTTCCTGGGATTTTTCCACCTCAGTCACCCCTTGATCCAAGTTAATTTCCTGATGCTTCCTCTTCTTGGAAATACCATTGTCAGGAAACTCCAATGACATGATAGAATTTTCATCCTCTACTGAAATCGAAATTTCTTCAGCCATGCCTTTTGCCTCTATCTTGAATGGGTTTTTTGAAATCTTCACTGGAATGTCACTCCAAACTATGGCCTCTTTGGCTTCTTCACGAACTTCTGGTGAGGAAACTAATTTCTGAAGTGCTAGGGCCTCGTGGATATACTTACTTTCGCCTAAGACTGGATTTTGTTTCATTTCCACTCCTGCCACAATCAACCCATGTCTAAATCAAATATGACAATTCAGTGACATTTCTTAGTTACTTTTGTATAACATACCTATTTATGCTTTGAAACAAATATGCGGAACGTGCAAATAAATCCAGATACAAATCTTCAATTTAAGAAATGTGTATGAAGATAATAAAGCACTTGGTTTTACGATCTTCACCTCTGGTTTCGTTGGAGAAAGGGCCCACGAAGCAGCTGCTTGGATGTTTTGCTTGAACAATGGCAACAACTTTCTTGGGTGTACAGGGATCCTTAATCAGAGGCTTTAAATCAAGTCCAGAACTTGAAAAACGATCAAAAGCCTCCATGTTTGCCGGATTCAAGTTTCCTTCAGCAATTGCGCTAGCAATGGAAGAAGGAATTTCCCTCCAGTCCAATTGTATACAGTCAAGATAGAAACATTTGTGTAATACCAAAACCGGACACAGAACAAGAAATAAAACATCTCAAGCATATTGACGTGAGGTCAAATGCCCTCAATTATGCAAAATGTTATATTCATAGATAATTAATAGAAACTAAATTCACTGACAAGACAGGATACGGGCCAAGGAAATCAAGGTCCTTATCTGATGATCCTAGAAGTGTTTGGGAAAGAGGTTTCATGTGTTTTAGCGACTTAGTATTGGTATCATATCTGCATAGCAAATGAGCATGTCATAAATTACAGTCAACGATATAAGAAGGCTTGAGCAACCAATCATTGAGATAAATACATTCGAGCATACTGGAAAACCGCAAATGCTTCTCTGAATGAGTTGCAGTAATCTTCAGGCATTTGACTGCCCTTCTCTAACTTCAGCACCGATAAAACCTGTAAGCAAGCGCACCCACTAACTTCAAGATTGACAGCATGAACCATACATTACGGCTATGGAATATTCAACTAATGAAACACAGCAAACTCCAACTATACGCAATTCACCAGTGTAACCGTACATGAACTACATGACAGAAATTTTACGTACTCATTCAGATCAATCCACAGTGTCAGTGACATTGTGTTTTACTTTATCTGATGTCGGAAAGCACAAGTTCCTAACACTTCAGCCGTATCGCTACATTTTGTTGAAATATGTAAGCAGTTATTTAGCCCCATCACTTTTCAACGAATTAGATATTAAGCTGTAATTCACATTACGACCCAGTAGCTCGTATATATTTAAATCCATTCATGTCAAGTTCACTCTCTGTTCTTTGTACGAGGGTTTGCTTCCACGACACTTCAACCTTTTCCATTATCCAACTATGATAAACAACAAACAGCATGGCATCACAAGTTCTACTTCTGACAGAATAACATGTGCTTTAATAGGAATACTTACTCGCTCATTATTTCTATACTTGGAAACAAAAGAATGAGCCTTCACAATGCCAATTCCGGGTATGGAGGGAAGAAAATCACAACCAGCTAACACACACATTCCTGCAAATACCCGAAGATTTAACCATTTTCCAATGCAAAATAGTAACCAACAAGATTACAGTTGTGTCATATGTTACATGACAATTGATCCTTGGATAAGTTTCTGGGCCAACTTAAGCAGCAACTATAACAAGAGATTCTAGGATATGCATAAGAACTTTGCTGGCGTCAATCACAAGGCATTGGTGTTTTTTTAATCCTCAGTCATATTTTGTCTGTGCTGATTTGGCCTTTACTTCTACATGTATTTACAAAATTTAAGCCGAAAGATCTATTATGAACTTCACAGACTCAGTACTCACCTGTGAATAATTCCTTACTGAAGTTTTGGAAAGAAGGTCTGCGATCTACAGTATCAAAAACCTTGTCTAAAATTATCTCTTCACCATTGCCATATCGGTCCATTTTAAATATTGTCTGGTAGCAAAGGATGTGAAACAAAACAATAACACAGTAGTCTTAATAATGAGGCGAAATCAAGCAAGTGGTCAGGAGAGTACTGGACCTCCTTCAACAAATCAAAACTTCATGGAAGTTCTTACAGCTTGGCAACCATATGCTAATAGGTCACTGTCCTCTGTGATAACTGCTGCTATGCCATCTTTTTCTGTTTCAAGACTGGACAAATATGCTAACTGTGCATCAGCCTCATAGGGAGCTACTACAAATTCAATGCTCTCTGACCTCAAAATCTAAAATTTAACCACAGAACTATAAGCAATTAGTTATAAAGGGAGTATAGTAAAAAAATCCAAAATTTGAAACAGAAAATTGAGTGAAAGGCATGGAAGGTCTGTACCTGTACCAATTGATATGCCATGAATGGGGTTATATTTACAGCTCTCTACACAAAGTTTAAACTAGGAAAATGTGAAATTAAGTCCTCCAATTAGACTTGATACAGAAAGAATAGGAAACGAATTTCCCTCACCTGGAAGAGCTCAGAAGCAGCATTAACATCGCCTTCTTTGAGCTTCTCCATTGCCAATTCACGATTTGTTTGTCTCTTCCTGAATCAGAAACGACAGTGATGACGAAATGGAAATTGTTGAAAAAAGGGTCCTGCTCAACTTTCAGATGCTGTCAGGCCTGGGAACAGTAACTTACCTGTGTCTTTCATATTGTGTTGCAGCTTTACAGGGGATACTCCCACCATCGAAGACCACAACTGGACTTATGTTGTAATGTCTAAGGAGATTGATTCGGTGCATAAAATAGTCCAAGTATCGTAACTTTTTTTCGCTGTTTGCATCAAGACAAATCTCCATACTACATGAATAAGCTGACCGTGTTCAAAATGTTAGAAAAAAGAACCCAAACGAAACCACTAACTCCCTTCCATTCCACAGACAAAGCTAAAACTAAAATCATCGAAAACACTAATTTCATGAATGCTGAAATACCTCCTTTGTGAAGCCACGAATACGCATCTATACCCACCTGAAGAAATAAAAGACGTAAACTTGAAACAAAATACGTGTGTATGGGAAGAAAACAAAAAGAAAGAAAGAAAGAAAGAAAGGTAAGAATGAGTACGCGCTTGCCAGCATATTTCTTGATGTGGATTGGTTCAATATAAGGTTTCATGAACTTGAGAAGATCTTTGATACCCATTGTTTTGTCTTGGAATTTCAGGAATGCATATAATGTGTTAAAAAGCCTTAAGAGGAAAGCGCGGGAAGAGTGGCAACTGTCAAAAATATGGCGGCAACACAAAACATATACATGTTACAATTTCAACGTCCTCACCTTTCTCAATCTATCTTTCATTGTATTCATAAGCCTTACAAAATCACCTCAATCCAATATTCCTATCAAAAGTTATACTTGTGAAGTGTTTATTTTAACAGTACATTAAACCAATATGTTTCTTCGCCAGAGTTCTTTTTGCCTTCAAGTTTATAAATTAATCTTTCAATTTTTAGGCATCTAATAACTTAATTCACAAATATTGTCTAATTTTTCCAAGGTGTTAAATTTCATCAAGCCATTAATATCACAACCTCAATTTCAGGATCACAAATTCCAATTTGCAGGATTGCTTACTTATCTCAAATGAGGGATATGATATATGGCACTAAAATCTTAAGGTCTAACAGTGGATAATAAAGCCATAAGAGTTCAATAGTAACATTGCCCATGGCTTCATATTTGACCTCAATTGAAGAACGCAAAACTCTATTATGCTTCTTAAATTTTTAAGAAATTGGAATATATACCAAAAACAAAAACTATATAACCAGTGTTGGAATGTCTAGTTGTTGGATAATTTACCTGATTTGAATCACAATATATAATTTAGTGTAATTTACTACTGTGAAAGAAAAGTTCCTTAATCATGGGTTATTTTGAGATATTGAAGAACTCAATATGATGGATTCATATGTGGACCTTGAGGATCCCGTACAAGGCTTAAGCATTATATTGGAAAAGTGATATTAGATTAGTGATTATGTAACAGCCCAGACCATCCGCTCATAGATATTGTCCGCTTTGGATTGTCCATTGGGCCAAGATCTTACAGTTTTGCTCTTCACGCATCCGAGAAAACGCGTCTATAGGGAAGAGGTATCCATACCCTTATAAGACGTACTTCATTTTTCTCTCCAACCGATATGGGATCCCACAGATTGTCTAGTAGAGTAATCTACCAATAAGATGATAATAGTGATGTACATAAAAAATAAATCACCTATACTCGCTACTAAATTACGTCATGATTCAATGAGAAAACTAGTATATTGAGTGTCTAAAAGTAATGTATCTTCCAAAAGATTGAGGGCATATTTTTCGTTGATTGACAACTATTCCCTCTTTACTTTGAGCCACTTCAACGACAAGGAAAAACTTCAAATTACCCAAGTATTTAATACGAAATCCTAAATTAAGATGGAGTTTAACCTAATGTTTTACCGTTGGATTATTCCTGACAAGAACCAAATCATCTAACTAAACAAAAGGTTGTAGAACTTGAAATTTTCTAAAACCAACATCTAGACAGACGTTTGTTTAAGCTCATAAATGGACTTGTTTATCTTGCAAGCATAATTATCACTTGGTTTGCTGAAACCTTTTAATACCTTCGTGTACAATTCATCAGCTAGATCTTTATATAAGAAAGCTTTATTAAAATCTAATCATTGGTTTTCTTAAAGATGTAATGACAGTAAATGGAACTAAGCAATTCAAAGTAGTAATTTATGCAACTGGAACAAATGTCTCATGGTAACCCATCACTTTAGCATATATAAAACCCTTAGAAATGAGTGACACCTTAACGCACTCAGTAATACCATCATACTTATATTTCATTTTGTACAACCATTTTGAGTTAATCGGTCACTAACCAATAAGTAAATGTAGTAAGCTTTATATTCTATTTTACTCAAATTTTATGGTACAACCATTTTTTTTTTTGTATTATTTTTATAGTTTATTTGATTGATGATAAACAATGAATATTTTCCATTATTAATGACAAGAAGGAACTTTTAACTTCAGGGTTAGGAAACATTTTCTTAAAGAAATATAAGTGTATTAAAATAAAAAGAGATTACATCTGGTGAGAACAACCAGAGAAAAACTATTAAGTAACCAAAACTAGGGTAAAAAGGCTAATTAAAGTAGAAATTAAAACTCACAATGTTGTGTAGCCTGAGATTAACTTACATCCATTTAAGACCCTTTGTTAATAGCAACACTAAGGGGATCATAACTCATTAACATTCCATTTGTAAGTTAGTGCATCACTCATCTTCAATTGAATGGTTTGAGTCAAGGTCAATAATGTAGCGCCCCCTTATTTTAGGGTACATATCGAGACACTCGGAGGTTATTCTAGTATATAACCTATGACAATGACGCATTACGTTTAATTACTACATTCACTTAACATGGCATCATGTCTTTATTCACTTATAAAGTATCATAAGAAAATCACAATATTTTAAAAACTAACTTTTTCTTCATTTCATTTCACAAAAACCGAAGGTCTACAATATGTCTTTCAACATTTCCTACATGTACATCATCGTAGCCTAATACAAAAGTACTATATGAA
>JANVCQ010000006.1:26441144-26452192 GCA_025531925.1 Erythroxylum plowmanianum | reverse complement strand
ATACATATATGTAAGTGTATGATTGTTTCAAAACAAAATTTTTGGTACTGTGTTTTAACTGAGAGAGGTAGCATCCCATCCTTGCAGGACAAGGATTCGGATATCATCATCGATGTCGGGTCTGGGTCTTACGGGAGTGGGGCGTTACAAGGGTGATAATGGATCACCTTACCTTATTCCCCTCTCAACTTTAATGATGTTTGAAGGTTCTCCATTTATGAGAATTATGTGATAGAAGTAATACAACTCCTTATCTATGTTATGAATGTGGTAAGCAGTCTCATAGCCTATAGTGATGATATTTCAAAGTCTCAGCTCAAAAAATCAAAAGCCTTGATAAAATCTATTTTTAAGGAACAACTTTTAATAGATGAATTAGAGTTATAGCTTTTGAATAATTCTTGTGTCAATATGATATTGTCACCAATGTTCCTATTCTATACATTAGCATCTAGGCATTTATTAGTGTATTAGGCAATATTATTCTCAATCTCTTAGCAATAACCTTTGCAATGATTTTGTAATTCACATTACAACAAGCAATAGGTCCATAGTTGTTGAGAGTTGTAGGATTTGATACCTTTAGAATTGGGCATAGATGAGTCTTATTTAACTCAACAAGCTTTCTACCAGATTTTAAGAATTCCATGACAACATATGTTACTAGTTTGCTAGTTTAATTAAAAAATTTTCAAAAAAATCTATTTCTAATGTTGACATTTTTATAAGGGTCAAATATTGTTAGGATATTGTTAAGATTCCTCCTTGCTTGAATAGATCTAGAGAAGAATTTGGAGTTGTTTTCACCTTCTTTCGACTAGTTTATTCTGGATTGCTATAGGACTTAAGAGTTATATAGTTAAAAAATGCTTATGTATCTTCTTAGCTCTTAATAGTTTTGTAACTTGTGTGAGTTATCTTTAGGATTCTCAATTAGTAAGTCCTAGCATTGGTTTAGAGCATCCAAAGCTTCTTTTTTCTATGAAGTCATTGGATTGATTATTAATTTCCTGCAGTTTGATTGGTTCTCTTTTCACAACTTTTAGTGTGGTTACATATTTATATATGGTGAAGCTCATCGTAAGCTAACAAATAATAAAATACCTAACTAACCTAACTACGTAGCTAAGGTGAGTCAGGGTTGAATCCTCAGAAAGCTAAGGTGAACTGCTATCTCTAATGTTGCAAAGCAAATGAAAACAAAAAAAAGCCTGGAATAATGAAAGCAGAACAAACTAAGATTTAACAAACAAAAAACAAAACACAAAAAGACTACTAAAAGTAATAAAGAAATGGGTCGAAGATATCATTAGGATTCAGGAATGACTATTGATCCTCGAATCTAGATAAACGGTATTCTAGCTATGGTGTTAGCCTATAGGTTCGAACAAGTTCTCAAACCATCAGTTTCTTTAACTTAGATAAATCTAACAAGCTCTAAAAATACCGCTATCTCCATCTATAACCTAGAATAAGCTCTCTAGATTTAATAGTGGATAAGTTTTAAGTACTAAAGAACGACTAACTTAGGCCATTAACACGTAAGCTCGGAAAGCGTAACCTAAAGGTATGAGAACCTAGATTAGTTGATTAAGCATCAATAGCAAATCCAACTAACCAATTGATACTTTTAGGAATTGCTATGGACTATTACGTATCATATGCTCATTCGTAGTTTTAGTATTAAGGAATTACCTAAAGGGTGATCAATCCTAAGGATAACACCTAATTCATGGCATTTTACATAAAGTCCCGAACCAACCTAAGTCTAGAAATGTCAAACTAACCAAAACCAAATTCAAATTCTCACAATTTCATCCTTAGTCCTTCCTATATCTTCAAGCCCTTAAGCAAATAGCCACACATAATTAAATTAATGAAAACAAAGACTAAACAAACGTTAACCATACTTAATTAAATTAAATAAATGCTAAAAAATTAAACCAAAGCCATTCATTAATCAAAATTCCAAGTTCAGACAATAAAAACAAAAAGATATTAAACTAAAGAAAGAATTAAACTAAGCATTAAACTAATGAGCTAGAAATTAAAGCATTCGGTCAAGACAAATAAACATAAAGCATTCAGATATGACAAAGGAAAAATAAGCATTTGGTCATAAAACTAAAGCTACAACAAACACTAAGAAAAAGGTGGAGAATGAATAGTTTAATAATTGAAATTAAATCCAAAAAGGTAACTATAGACGTGCTGCATCTGCTAGAAAGCAAGGAAGGCTCCAAGCTCCAAGCCAGTCATCTCTAAGTTAAAATCATCATCTTTCCACTATGTTTTTCTATTGCAAGCTTTATTCTCTACTTATTTCCCACGCTACTCCCTCTTACTATTCACTTGATGTAGAAATTAATGTTGGTGGCCACCTTATTCTTCACACAAAAACCATTGCAAATGTCTCCATTTTGTCCATCCTAACAACTAGCATTTTCCACTTCTGCTACTGTCATTTTTGTTCCTTAGTGCAATCCTCCTACGCTATGTCGTTTTGACATGGATGAAGGCTCCATCAAATTTTGCATTTTAAAGCCTCCTTTCCAGCTGCTACTTGGCGTGGAATCCTATGCTGCATTTCACCTTCTTCTATTTTCCTATACTGCATGTTAGTCCATGCTTTTGCCATGCTCTTTTTGTCATATCACTACTCCTTGCCTCCCCTCTTCTGCTTTACTGTTCTTATGATTTTGTGATTTATTTTTTGGTCCACTAGTACTGTTCACGCCCCTTAAAACCTCATACATTACACACCCTTTTTGTTGCTTTTCATTACGTCTACATTTTGCTTACTAAACGACGAAGTTTCTTCTTTGTCAAACGTCCTCCAGCTGTGTTTCATACGTGAAACTCCTTTTCTCAAAAGCTGATGGTGATGTCGTAATGTTGGATTTTTAAAAGTCAATTGAGCTGCATTTTAAAGCAAGGAGGACCTCCAAAGATGTTGTCATTTAGTGTGCAAAGAAAGTTCGAAGGGCTGTCGTTTTGGACAGGTTTTTGGCTCTCCATTAAACACATTTCACTGTCATTTTGGACAACCTTTTTAATGTTTCTCCAAGTCTTTTTTCACTTTTTTAACTGCATTATGGACAGCCTTCCTAGCTCTTAATGGCTTCAAGACTTCGTGCTTTAATCTTGTATTTGTATTCCATCATTAAATCTAAATGTGAAATCAATAGGAACACAAAATGAGTAATTAAACACAAAAACAAGAATGAATTCAAATGAAATAACATATAAAAATATAGAAAAATATATCATATCAAATACCCCCACACTTGAACTATTGATTGTCCTTAAGCAATTTAGAAACAACCAAATTATTCCATCAATTCGTTTTCAAAGAAAATCAAGTGTATGCAATCCTTCAAACTTCGGCAAACTCAAGCATCAAGCTACTACACATATCACACATAAACAAAGTCAAAGGTAGACATCATTGATCAAAGATAAGTATAAAATTAAGATGGACTTTCCTCTCGGTGTTTGCTCAAATCACTCAAGTATGTGAGGGTTGGTGTTTCACTCAAAACCCTCTCTAAGAGATTGTACTTCCATAGGCTTGCAAATACACCCATTTTCTCTACATAGAATACATGCCATCATGGATCAAAAGGGCTTTTACTGGTTTTAATGGGGTTTGGGTTAAGGTAAGGCAAAAAGGGTAAAGGGGTTACTCACAAGCATATACAAAGTACTAAGTACGAGAGACACCCAAATGTCAATTCTGAGATAAGCAAATAAATACAATGGATTACAACTACTCATCACTAACTAATGCTACTACGTTCCCTTCAACAACAGAAACAAAGACGCTTTTAATCAATAATACTAAAAACAAAGATGCTTTTCTTTTTCTTTTTCTTTTTCTTTTTCTTTTTCTTTTTCTTTTTCTTTTTCTTTTTCTTTTTTATTTCTCTTGTTTTTGGATAACACTATAACAATAAGGAATAATAGCAGCACAAATCAATAAAAACATTAGTAGAAGTGCCTTTCAAAACATCCCAGAATTGAATGCAAATCAAAAGTCCCAAAATCATATCATCAAATGCTCACTCATTACTTCATTAAACTTGTGACAAGGTAAGGCTAATGGGTTTTCAGGTTTCAATGTAAGGTGATTAATTCAAAAAACAAACAAGGTTAAAGGCTTAAAGGGGTTGGCAAGGAGGAAATGAGTTGGTGGGTTATTTAAGCTAAAGGTTAAAAACAACGAAGGATTAATCATTTCCATAAAGCATGCATCTCACAATTTCAAACTGGTTTAATGTAAGTTCTAAAGGTAATCTTCCTAGGGAAACATCACATATAACAAAGTAACATAATGACTATGAAATGCAGTCATATAAGTTCAAAACATCACATGTGCTTATATAAAAATCCATCAAAATTTCAGACATTACCTAATCACTCAAGTATCAAATTATTGATTGAGTTTATACAACTAACTACTTCAATCAATCCATATGATTCACCTTCCACTCAATCTATCTAATTTAAATTCAAGCACACAACTCAATTCTCAGTCCAACTACTATAACAGAATGACATTGGTTCAACATTCATCATAGTTCAACTGCAAAATGAAAAAATTTTAAATCTGGCCCCACCCCTACACTTAAATGGGACATTGTCCCCAATGTCCTAAAATCAATAAAAATACAAGGGGATGAGAACAGAAGGACTCCCCTGGATCAGAGAAGGCTCAACAACTTGAAAGTGGAATTTACGATTCTGGTCTTGCATTCCTAAAAACAAAACAAATAAAAAAATAAGGTAATCAAATGAAAGCAAACTGAAACATCAAAGAATTAAAATGAAAGGATAAGGTTAGGGTGCCTCCCAACAAGCTCTTGATTATGGTCACAAGCTCAACACCTATCAATCGATATTAACCAATGTATGTTGGAGCTTTAAGCTCCATCACCTCCATGTTGTGAATCTGAAATCCCTCAAAGTAAGGCTTAAGATGATGTCTATTGACTTTAAACTCTTTCCCTATCTTGGCACTTCTAATCTCCACTGCTCCATGGGGATATACTTACGTAATCTCAAGGGACCTATCCATTGGGAGCGTAACTTACCTGGAAAGAGCTTGAGATGTGAATGATATAAAAGTACTTTATGTCCCACCATCAATGTCTTCCTAGAGATGTTATGACCATGGAATGACTTAGTCTTTTCCTTATAAATCCTGGCATTCTCGAATGCTTTATGTCACAACTCTTTGAGCTCTTATAAGTGCAATTGTCTGTAGGCACCAACAACTTCTAAATCCATGTGACACTTCTTGATTGCCCAATAAGTGTTGTATTGTAGCTCCACTAGAAGGTGGTATGGCTTCCCAAAAATAAGCCTAAATGGTGACATCCTTATTAGAGTCTTGTATGCAATCTTATATGCCCACAAGGCATCGTTGAGGTGTAAACTCTAATCCTTCCTGTTAGGATTAACCATCTTCTTTATGATGAACTTGATCTCTCAATTCGATATGTAGCGCCCCCTTACCTTAGAATACAAATCGGGATACTTGGAGATCATTCCAGTACATAACCTAAGACAATGGCATGCTACGGTCAATCACTACATTCACTTAACATGGCATCATATCTTTATTCCCTTATAAAGCGTCAAAAGAAAATCACAATATTTTAAAAACCAACTTTTTCCTCATTTCATTTTGTAATTATCGAAGGTCTACAATTTGTCTTTCAACATTTCCTACATGTAAATCATCGTAGCCTAATAAAAAAGTACTATATGAAAGAGGAAATATAAAAAAATCTGTCTACTTTGTCCAAAAACCAACGGACCAACCTTTGAGTCATGACTTCTCTTCCCAAATCACAAGTCTATTTTGCTTGTAATGCCTCTCAATAACTAGAGTCATCTCTTGGTCCTGAAAAGTTAATGTTGCAATTTTGGTGAGTTTTACAAACTCAATGAGATAACCATCATCGATGGTTCATTCAATTCATGCATCACATCAACACATATAATATATATTTCACATTTTTGCATAATTGAACACATATCACATTTTCACTTAAGAGCAAACCAATTTGGCATTTCAAACAATCAACATACTTATTAAAATGCATATGAAATGCTCAAGTGACTCATTTCTAATTATTATGTTGTTGTGACTGAGTGCCTAAACTCTCCCATATCCATTGTGGATATCGGGCTTGTTGATAACTATCCCTTATTTGATGGGAATACAGGGTTCATTTTACATAGTGAGCCTTTGACTCTTAATCCCTTTCTGAGCTCGAGGCTCTTTTTCACAATATGAGCTTTAAGCACATTTTTGGTGGCTACTCTGGTCACAACTGCCTTTATCTGATTGTCCATTCATATATGGAATGCAACTATCACAATCAATCATATCATGAAAATTTAATTCATTGTATTTGCATTCAAGTAGGACTTCAATATCTCATTCAAATATCACAGTCATCGAACCTTCATTGTCTAGAATCCAACAATCAAAACACATTCATTCAAAAATTCAAACATAATATAAAACAAATATTTAATTGAGTGAGACCGTCTAGGTTACTCACAAGTTGCTCCCAAAGCTAATGCCTGGAAGTTTTGGTAATGTCTGGAGGTTAACGTTCTAGTTGCTCCTCTATACTAAATAACATACATATATATCACAATTTGCACTGTTAAAAGTGTTTAACAATGTACATGTATGTAATGAAATATGTACAATGCAGGTTCACAACAATCTCGGGTATTTATCCATTAGTTTCTTCACAAAATCAATCCCATAACAAAACTCACCTAAGTATAATTTATACTTAGGTTTATACCTCAATAAAACCATTGAAAACACAATTCATAACTCATTGTATCACTTTCAGATTTTTTTTCCAAAACTAAATTTCGGATCTACTATCCTTGATCATTTAGACAATGAAAATGGGAAAATTTGAGAACACTTTCTTCTATAAAATTTCTCCCCTATGTCTTAGGTTTCTAATGACACCAAGATTATTCAATTTGGTTCAGTAGTGTAAAAGTTATACTCCAAATATTTTCGGATCACTTTTATTCTGAGATAGTACCCTATACTCAAATTCCACCCAGAAATTGAAATTCTTAGAGTCCGATTCAGAATTTCATTTCTTCAGATAATTTGTAGCTCTATGTCTCTAATTTACTTAAAATTAAGAATCAGTCAATTTTGATAACTATAGAAAAAGATATGTCCAAAATACTGAAATATGTTTAGTGTAGAGAAAAGTTCGCCCGGCAAACTCCTCCAGAGAGGAATTCTCGTGAAATTTTCACAAGTTCGTCGCGGCAAAACCTAGAGTTGGCCATAGCGAACTTTACCCGAAAGAAATCATAGCTAAACCTTCAATTTCGCAGTGGCAAACGTCCACAGACGCATACCCAATTTTTCAACTTCAAGTCAGATTTTGAGACTCTTCTAAACAAAATTAAATTTCGATGTCTTCATAAGAAATGTAGCCACATGTCTCTAGTTTAATCCAAACTAAGAATCATCTCAATTGTACAACGACAGAGCAAGTTATGGCTAAAAGACATAAGTATATTCAGAGACCATGCTGCTTCTATATTTTCCAGCTTAACTACCAAATTTTGTTTCCAAATCTTTTCCTAACACAACTCATACCAAGATCACATTTTCTACCCCAACACTTCTCATTCTCAACCCCATTTCAAATCCAAAACATTCACAAATCAATTCATGATCTATATTTGATCATTAACCAAAAACAGGACACATTCATTAGCCCATTCATAATTGATTTTCTACACTCATCCTAACAACAATATAAGGATCATCCAACTTCCAAACATCTCTATAACCAATCATGGGTCATTAAGGATCATTCACAATTACGAAAACAAGAAATTTATATAGATTTTTCATCATCCACGTCACACACACACACAACTCACATAATCAAGTCATCAATCCCACATTTCTCATCATTCTAGTTTCATTTTAACAATACCTATAACATTTAAAGCATAACTTACTTGGTTTCACTTCAAATTCTTCAAAAACAACACTAGCCCTAGCTCCCTAGCATCACATGTTCATCATCTTCTTGAAGGAGGTAAAGATAAGTTTTCTTGTGGCAATGAGGAAGAAGATAGCAAACATGCTAGTAGCACATGAAGGAAAGTGTGATCTTCAAAGGTGAGGTAGTAAAGATTGAAGAAAACAAAAATGAAGAAGAGGAGGAGAAGAGAATCACGAAGAGGAAGATAGGGAGAGCAAAAATAACACCAATTGGACTTTTGAATGAAAAGTAACGTGGAAGGCAACAAAAGGGGTTTTAAAAACTTAGTGGACTTAAGACATTGTTTGGCAAGTGACGTATGTCACTTGCCACATGTCCAATTCTTATAACCTAAATCCAATTTCTATTCTAATTGTTACCCAATTTTGAATGACACTTGTCAATAAATCCTCAAATCATTTATCAAAATTTTCATTGTCATTTGACAATAATTTCTACTACCATTTATTAATAGTTTTGCTACTTGGCAATTTTTCTATTCCAAAAATACCCAACAAAATTTCAAAAATTTCTCTAAAAATTTGAAAAATTCTAAATCCACAAATACACTCTTCAAATCAATTTTCGCCATATAAAAATCATAATTTTCAGTAAAAATTACATTTAAAAAAATTATATCCGGAATGTCAATGAATGCATGTACAATCATTTTTATGTTCAAAAATTTACTATTTACATGCAAAATTTTGCTATTCACGTGTATGTGCATGTCATATTATGCATAAATATGAAATGCATTTTTTAATCTCTCAATCATCTCTCATATATTTTATTATAGTCACAACATGGGTAATGAGATGTTACAAATAACCTAATCTAATACATATATTATGAATAAACATCTGGAATGTTTATTGAACGTTTTAAAACTATTTCATGCTTCTATCCTTCCAATGTGAGTAGACATAATTTGAGAACAAATTGATCTCATTAACTAAGAAAAATTTTATTAGCCCAATTGATGAATTGGAGTCAATTTCTTCTAAAGAATTTTAATAACCATAGTTATAAGTTTAGCTCCAAAATGTAGTATAGAAACTACACTTAGATAATAAGTGATTTACATTTCTTGAATTAGATTACAGAGTTTGAAGAGATTGTTAATGACAATAATTCCTTTTAATTTATTCATTATTTTCAAACCTTGTTTGATTTCCAGCCATAAAATGAAGGAGGCCTTCGGAGATATGTAAGCAAACCATACTAACCTTTACCATAATATTTTTTAAGCTAGAGTTCTAAACATGTTCAAGCATGATTTTTTGGAAAACTTACTAGAGCTATAAACTCTCCAAAAGCTTATCCATTGCTTCCATATAAGGACTATAACTAGGTCTGCTCCTTGATCAAGGGGAATCCCTTGAAGTAGAAGGTTGTACACCATAAGTAATGATTAAGATGACTATGGCCTTTATAGGGAGTTGAAATTTCAGTTCTTTCAGTTATAGAATGGTGTATATGGATCCACACTATTCCAATTATTGTACCAAAACTATGTTATCTCTTTATTGCTTACAATGTTCTAGTTTTCTTATAACATTTTTCTTGTCAATTTCATAATTTGATTATAATTCCAAGAATAAGTTTTTCTGCATTTGATATTCTAAAAGCTTTGATCCTTTAATATATAGGCATGCATCCATATAACCAAATTAAATATGATTTTTTAAATAGTTTCCAAATCCATTTGGCTAAAAACATCTTATTTGTGCTTCTTATTCGCTTAATTCCTATGCCACCTTTATTCTTTAGGGTACAAATCTTTGTCTATTTAACTTTATCCCTATGAAGATTTACCATTGAACTAATTCGTAGAAATTTCTTCATTAGTTTCTTAATATCTTTAATTAGTTTTTGAGGTATGAACAAGTGGTAGCACCAGTAAGTGTGAAGGCTATTAAGGATAGTTGATATGAGTTGCAACCTACCAACATTGGTACTCCAGCGCTTTATTCTCTTATTAATAGAGTAAAAGAGTTATTGTCAATATTGATAGGATAATTTTTTGTTTGAAATTAGAATTCTAAGATGTTTAAAAAACATCTCTTAAGGTCTCAATCCTAAACTTGTGGTGAGTGAGCTCAAGAGGTTTATCCAATAAGAGGAAATAGATATTTAATTCTTATTCTTATTAATTATAGGATTAGAGAACCTATTGAACATATTTAGTAAGTCCATTAATAAACTTATGAAGCCATTATCTAACTTATAGAGAATCAATAGATCATCTGTAAATAAGACGTTGATTAGGCATACCCTCTTGCATATATAATAAAATTTAAATATATTCATTTACTTAATCTTATGAGAAATCAAACAAGCGAGGACCTTAGTTTAAATAATAATTAGTTATAAGGATATAAGATCCCTCTACCTTAATGCCCTTGAAAGATTTGGTTGCCTCACCATTTACAAGTACTACAAATAAGGGAGAACATACATAAATTTCAATCAGATGGATGAACTTAGATGGAAATCCAAATGTAGTTAGCCAATCTAAAATAAATATGTAACTAACCGAATCTAATATCTTATGAAATTCGATCTTTAAAAAACAACTCCTTGTTGGCCTCTTATTCTTAGAGCCCTTGAATAATTGCTGGGCTAGCAAAAGATTGTCCCCATCACTTCTCCTCTTTGACTTGTATTAACAGAACTCTTTAACCCTACTCTTAACCTTAAAGTAAGTAGCTTAAAAATATCTTATAAATTATATTACAATATGAGATAAGCATGAAATCCTTGAGGGAACTTACACTAGGAATTTTAGGAAATAAATAACATGATTATTGTTCAACTTACTTAACAATATTCCATTTGTGAAGAGCTTCATGACAATCTTAATCACCACAACAACTATCAAGTCCTATATTTTTTAAAAGAAATAAGCATTAAATTCATCTGGCCCTAGATACTTTTCAAGGTTCATATTGAAGAAGGTTTCTTTAATCTTTATAAAAGAGGAGTAGT
>JANVCQ010000006.1:26426299-26441044 GCA_025531925.1 Erythroxylum plowmanianum | reverse complement strand
AAATTCATCTGGCCCTAGATACTTTTCAAGGTTCATATTGAAGAAGGTTTCTTTAATCTTTATAAAAGAGGAGTAGTATAATCATATCCTTATTAAGCTAATGAGATAGAACTTCTAGAGTAAAATCCCTTAATTCATGTGGATCTAAGCAAGTAATATTGAAAGTGCATAAGTAATTACTAAAAGTGATTATATGTAACTCTTTAAGCTTATCTTGATCCCAAATGTTTTCTCTATTTTCATTCATTTGAAAACATATCTTGTTTGATTTCTTTCTACTGAGAATGTCATTAAGGAAAAATCTAGTGAACTTATCTCCTGCCTTCATCCAATTAACTTTAACGCTTTGTTTCAATAAGGAATAATAGTTTTCTAATGCCTGGTTATAGACCTTAAGAGCTTCCTTTTCTTTTTGTCTCATTACTTCATCATTGGTTTTAAGGTCCATACTCCTCTAAATGTTGCAAAGATCTTCTTTCGCTCTTATAATGGCTAAATTAGTATTTTTGAACTTATCATTATAAAGCCTTTTTAATTTATAATTAACTACCTTAAGTTTCCTCATGCACTTATAGCCCCTCTATGTTGCAATTCAAACCTCATATATCTTTTTTTAAAACCCTCCATATTTTCAATAAAGTTATTGAATCTGAATGGATGATTGCTTTTACTTGATTTTATGCCCAACCTAACCTTAGTTAGACAATGATCAGAGCATAGGTCATTAAGGACATGTGTCATACTTTTGTTAAATTTAGGGAGCCATAGGCAGTTAACTAGAGATCGATCAAGTTTCTTTCAAATGAACCATCTTCCTTCTTGTTTATTGTTCTAATTATAATAAGCTCCATTATATATTAAGTATATTAATTGTACTACAATGATGCTATCTTTGAAACTTTAATTTTTATTTTTATAATTACAATGATGCTATTTTTATTTGAAACTTTAAGTATTTTTATAATTAAGTATAATTAAGTAATTCTAAAATTCCACAACACCAACTAAAGGGAATTCATGGTGGAGCTAAGATTAGAAAACTCCCCTTAAAGTAAATTCCTTTGGAATTCATTATTCACAATATACACCAAAGGTTACCCTAAAAGCATTGAGATTCTAGTCCGTATTGATCATCATATGAATAAATTGATCAACGATTATTAACCTGATATATATATACACACTTTATCAAGATTGTAAACCGCAATGATTCTCTTATTATAATGTGATTGATGATTTGAAAAAATAATACAAATCTTTTACAACAATCATTTATTGGATTAAATTTTTTTTATTCTTGGTTTTAATATCCAGAAGTTATATCAAACCAAACTTTTTAAATAGATGATAACTATCCATAATCTGCTTATTTTTTGGGGCAATTTATATCACGGGTATTCTAAACTAAAAGCATGAGATTCAAGTAAACTTTTAGAGCTATTTTCTCTTGAATTTCCTTATAGGTTTACTTTTTGATGAAGTTTCAGTCAAGTTACATTTAGCATAATGTCTAAAGTCATTGTTCTTTTCCAAACTATTTTTAGCAACCAAACTAGCAGTATACATCGGAACTCCACATTAGCCAACATTTATTTGGGAAGTCTCTGGATATTAACTTTACACATATCAAGGGTATAACACTCAACTGAATTTAGTACAATTTTTTAAAGTCTAGCAATAGCATTTATCTTTTCCTCTATCAACTAGCTAATCTTGTAGAATTACATGTTGTAGTTAAGGAGGGAACATAAATATCTAGGTTATCATATGAGTGCATTTAGCTATATCTTGAATAGGAGGAGCTTTTGATTTTGTATTTCATCTGATAAAACTTTCCTAGTGAAACTCTATTCTTTAACTTTTTTCTTTAAAGAAGGTTTTTATTAACAAATAACCAATATTTGGTCTTCTGTGAGCTCCGCGAGTCTTTTGATTCTTAGGATTTTAAGGAGTTACGATTTAATGTAGATTTCAACACAAATCCGAACAAATCTTACTCTTTTCATCTTCAAGTAAAGATAGAAGTTACTAGATAACTTAAGCTTGGAGTAGAACAGTATTTTAACGGAAATTATGAAATTTCACCTAAATTGGTTTATGCTTCATCTTTAAATCCAAATCAACTCTTTACTTTACTAGAAACAATGATCTACTTTAAATATGCCAAAGACTCGTTTTAATGATCTTCTGTGCATCACACTCCCCTAAATTTTGAATATGAATAAGTATTCTTGTAGCATCCACATTTTTCACCAACAACAATTGCACCCATAGACAACCGCTGCGATCCCGCTGCACTCTCATCCGTACACTCATTTTTCTACTTTGTAAATTCACACGACGCCCTTGCATCTTCATACTTGTCAGTAGTTAGTTAGAACATATGTTACGTATAGATTTTATTCCTTTTCATTGTTCTGTTTGTGTATATAAACACCACAACATTAATACAAAAAGTGAGAGAGTTTCCTCTTCCAAAACTTCTGTCTCACTCTCTACATGGTATCAGAGCCTAAGGCTCTTAATATACAATGACCACCGAACGTGAAGGAAATTCCAACACCTTCCAAACACAACCCGATGTAAATGATGATGAAAAAGAATCGTATGAGTTGTCTGCTTCAGAAAACCCAGGTGCTGTCCTGGTAACGACACTGCTGGACAAAACGAACTGCCTCTCCTGGAGTAGAGCAATGATCATTGCTCTAAAAGCAAAAGATAAAATAGGCTTCGTTAATGGTTGCTGCAAGGAGCTAGAGAACAATCCACTACAGAAAAAATGGGGAACAACTGATAATATGGTAATCTCGTGGCTCTTAAACTCTATGGTTAAGGACTTAGAAAAATTGTTTCTTGATGTGACCACTGCTAGAGATCTATGGGAGGAGCTAAGATCCAGGTACGATGAAAGCAATGGACCTTAAATCTACCAACTGATGCAGGAAATCAGCAACCTAAGGCAAGGAAATGAGTTGGAGATGAACTACTTCACAAAACTAAAAGACTTTGGGATGATCTCAGATGCGTCATGCCTTACAGGAGTTGTCCGTGTGAGGTTAGTAAACTTAACAGCACAGTGGAATATAACACAAGGTTAGTCCAATTTTTGATGGGGTTTAGAGAGGAGTACGGAAGTGTAGTAAGTCAAGTGATGTTGAATGATCCTTTACTAGCTGTGAATAAAGCTTACTTCATGATTCTTACAGTCGAAAAACAGAGAAATGTTGCTGGACTAACTACAAATGAAATAGGACAAATGAATATAGCTCTCACAACAAAACCCATCGAAAATAGGAAAAACAGAGAATAGAGAAGATCTTGATGAACCGAAAAAGGAGCTACGTAAGGAAGGAAGATAAATATTGCACCCAATGCCATGAGAGGGGGCACATAGTGGATACGTGTTTTAGGATCCATGGAGAGCCCGAATGGCTCAATGAATTAAAACAAAAGCGCGTAAAGGAAAGAAATGGCTATGATGGAGCATTAGTTGAAAGCCCCATCGACGTTGGGCAAAGGAACTTAAACAATGAAGGCATCGAGCAAGAGTCACAATTTAATGCTTTAAACAAACAGGTCCAGGAGTTGATGCGCCTAGTCAAGGGGAAAGGTATTAATTAAGTGAATCACGTAGCTCTTAACGGCTACGCAGGTATGCATTCTAACCATAATGATAATGTTAGCTCTAAATATGAATGTGTTTCATGGATAGTGGATTCAAGTGCATCAACCCATATGACCCACAACCAGAAATTATTCAAACACATTGATCCTACACCTGATTTTTGTCCCGTAATGCTACCAGATGGCTCATTTAAACCAGTCACCCAAATGGAAAGCATAGAATTGACAGATTCAATTCAACTAGAAAACATGTTGCATATCCCTCCCTTCCACCATAACCTTTTATCAGTCTGCAAACTTGCTAAGGAAAATTACTTAGCTGTCATATTTATATCAAACAAAGTTATATTGCAGGACTCGAAGACTAACTCTATAGTAGCAAGTTGTGAAGAAGTCGGGGGCATTTACAGGCTCAAACCTCATCACTTCCTACCACCAAATTCGAAGAAAGGTCCATCTTTGTAATTTTATCTCATCAAACATTTTATTTGTAATGCTATTGATACTTTTAGTTTATGGCATTTTTGACTCGGTCACGTATCCATTAATGTTTTAGTACATTTACATTTTCAACATATTAAGCCACCAAATGATTTCTTTTGCAAAACATGTCCCTTAGCAACACAAGCCCGGAAAACATATTATAACATCTAATAGGCCTTTTGAGCTAATTCACATGGACCTTTGGGAAATACGAAACAAAAGCCCTTTACGACTCTACGTACTTTTTAACCATTGTGGATGAATTTAGTAGAGCTACTTGGACTTTCCTTTTGAGTAGCAAAGCCCAAGTCCACCATACAATCAGTTTTTTTTTATCTCCATGATTGAAACCCAATTTTGCTACAAAATCACAAAAATACGAACCGATAATGATACCAAATTTGTCAACGTTTCCAACCAACAACTCTTTGAGTCAAAAGGGATTATTCACCAAAAAACTTGTGCTTATACACCCCAAAAAAATGGTGTCGTGGAACATAAGCATAAACACCTACTTCAAATAACCCAAGCTCTTATATTCAAAGCCAACTTACCAAAAGAATTTTGGGGGACGCAATCTTAACAGTAACCCACATCATCAATCGCCTACCAATAAAAATTTTATCTTGGGAGACACCATACCAAAAATTATATTCCAAGCCACCCAATTATGACCACTTTAGGACTTTTGGATGTTTATGCTATGCAACAAGCACAAAACTCCACAAAGAAAAATTAGAAGCTAGAGCCATAAAATGTTTACTTATTGGATACGCGACCGACTGGAAAGCTTATAAACTATTTGTGATTGATACACGACAAATAATCTTTAGTCGAGATGTTACCTTCTATGAACAAATTTTTCCTTACATTTAACCAGAAACACCAAAAGAAAAAATCCTTTTTGAAACCCATGACCCACATATTACTTTTAACCCAAAAAAATCACAAAGCCCAAACACATACTCCCCCAACCTACCCGACCCCCTTACCAGATCCAATACCCATACCCGAAAACCCAGATCTCCTATCTTCCTCCTCTCCATTTGCCTCTTCACCACCGCCGACTCCCATCTACCCAACACATTTTAGCACAAGACAACGCAAACAACCCTCTTACCTCAAAGATTATGTCACCAACCTTTACAAGACCTCTTTCAACGGTACCACATCAGAACACCCCCTAGATACAACTTAGCTTCATTTTTCCAAAACCCATACCACTTTTCTGGCAAATATATCCACTGACCATGAACCATTTTCATACGATACTGCTAAACATGACTCATTATGGCTTAAGTCCATGCAGGTAGAGATTGAAGCACTTGAAAATAATGAGACCTGGGTTCCGGCTTTTTTGCCCACAGGGAAGAAACCGTTGACCACCAAATGGGTCTACCGCATCAACCGCCATCCCGATGGCTAAATCGATCGACGAAAGGCACACCTAATGGTAAAAGGTTTCAAGTAAACTGTAGGCGTTCATTACTTCGACGTCTTCTCTCTGGTGGCTAAACTCACCACCATCCGCACCGTCCTTGCAGTAGCCACTATCCACCAGTGGCCAGTTCACTATTGCAACATCAACAACGCCTACTTACATGGGCGCATCAATGAAGAAATCTACATCACTCCACCACAAGGGTACCATAAAATTCAGTCGGGAGAAGTTTTACAACTACAAAAATAGCTTTACGATCTTAAACAAGCAGGGCGACAATGGAACAAGGAACTAACCTCAACTCTCACAACTTTCGGTTTCACTCAAAAGGAATCCTACCACTGTCTCTTCACGAAAGGTACTCACCATCACTTTGTTGCTTTGGTTATTTACGTTGATGATGTATTAATCACCAGTCCCTCCGAAGACTTGATTTGTGATGTCAAACAACTCCTCAATTGTGCTTTCACTATTAAAGACGTGGGCAATGTCAAGTACTTTGTTTGCATTGAAATCGCCAGATTATCAACTAGTATGTTACTATCTCAACAGAAATACATATGTGATTTTTTGGCTGATCTCTAATTGACAGATTTACAACCCAACGAGGTTCCCATGAATCCAAATTCTAAACTCGATATTGATGATAGCCCATTGCTGACTGATTCTGCACAATATAGACGAGTTGTTGGTCAACTTCTCTACTTGAATTTCACTCATTCCGACATCGCCTTTACCACGCAACAACTCAGCCAATTTACTGCCACACCACGCCATTCTCACTGGAAAGCCCTCTTACATGTCCTACGATACTTATCAGGCACCATCCCCAAGGCTCTGCTCTACTCAGTCACAAATACCCCTTCTCTATATGCTTTCTCCGATACTGACTAGGCTGGTTGCAAGTTTACCCGAAAATCTCTGACTAGTTTTTGCATATTCTTTGATTCATTCCTAATTTCATGGAAAACCAAGAAACAAGCCACGGCGAGCAGATCCTCCGCTGAAGTTGAATACCGGAGCATGGCCAACACCTTCTACAAAATCAAATGGATCAGCTTTCTTCTCCATGACCTACAAGTTTCTCTCCCGCTCCCTATTCTTCTCCAATGCGACAACCTGGTTGCAATGCATATCTCCAACAATCCTATCTTCCACGAACGCACAAAGCATCTCGACATCGACTGTCATTTAGTTTGCAATGCTGTCCGTGAAGGTTTCATTCAAACGACCCACCTATCCTCCAAACATCAATTAGCAGATGCCTTCACCAAAGCTCTCCCCAAGCAATCCCTCTCCGCTATTCTTGCCAACTTGGGGTTACTCAACCTCCAACTTGAGGAGGGACTGTAGCATTCACGTTTTTCACGAACATCAGTTGCATCCACAAACAACCGCTGCGATCCCGCTGCACTCTTACCTGTACAATCATTTTTTCACTCTGTAAATTCACACGACACCCTTACGTCTTCGTACTTGTCAATAGTTAGTTAGAATATATGTTACGTACATATTTTATTCCTTTTCATTGTAGAGTTTGTATATATAAATACCGCAGCATTAATACAAAAAGTGAGAGAGTTTCCTCTTCCAAAACTTCTGTCTCACTCTCAACAATTCTTCGTTAGAAAGTACATCTTCAAGACCTTGGTTTCCCCATTTGTTGAAGTACCACCTCAGAACTATGGAAAAAGCTAGCCTCCTATTAGCAGTAAAACCGACTAAGGTGTTAAACCGTTTCTTAGCATCTTCTCTAGAACTGTCATTCAAAGATTCAGATGATGGAGGAATATTAGAATTTTTCAGTGGTGGAGATCTCTTACCACTTGGCTCCACGGTTTTCTAATAAAGTTTAGCTGAGGAGATGATAATATATATGACAATCTCTGGAGCAAGTGGGTCAAGAGCTTGAGTGGAAGAAGATGGGAAAAAAGCTGAATGAGTAGGTATTTGAGAGGAGGTCAGCATGTGAGGAGTATTATCAAGAAGTTTTGGGACGAAGACATCGACTATGGCAGAGAGTAACATGACATCTAAGTAGGACAAACAAGTTGAACTGGCAACAATCAGCAGATGAAGATGCAAAAACCAGCGTCTGGCTCCTTTCCCAAATGAAAAAAAAAAAAATCCCTCTCTTATAACAGTTAAAAAAGGAAAACATCTTGGAAAAAAATTAAAGGTTAGAGAGAGAAGCGGCCCTCAAAGTTCTTATGACTAGAGAGAGAATCTCACTCTCTGAAAAACGTATTTATTTAGAAAATGAAACGTGTTGGTATGAAGCCTTCTCTTTGTAACTATCACGCTCATGTCCAGCAAGAAAAGCAATGAATTTCCGGAAATTCAAACTTCAACTTGATGCTTTACTACTCTTGACAAGCACGTTGTAAAACAAACAAAATTGGTTCCCTGCACTCTAAGAATCACAAACTTGCGCAATTCCATTGTTCTATCATATGTGCATGTCATTGTATGCTACAGGCGAAAGGTTCATATAACTATATATCAAAAGTCAATTCTTTACATAAAAATTGTCTGATCAACTAGCTCCATCAAGACTCTTGTATTGGTCAAACGAAGAAATTCATGGGGCTGGTCTCAGATACAGTGGAATATAGTTTGTTTGATTAGGCTCTGAATCCCAAACTGAGAATGCACTTGAACACCTCATCCATTTCTTTGTGAAACCATGGAAATGGCGATCTATCACATCTTTCAGGGTCTCAGTATTGTTAACCCACTCCAGGCCTTTTTCTGTGTATGATTTGGAGTTAAAGTTGGTAGTGAAGAAACGATCGGCTTCTAGCCTCCTGAAGATTTAATCCTTTTGCTTAGCATAGTTAACAAACAACAGTGAAATATTCTTTGTTCTGTAGCGAATCTAGCATTAGTTACCTTGAAGCAATAAGCAAAAAGATGAAGAAAGCAGTCTCACTAATGGCAAAACCTTTGATTTTCTTTTCTGCATGTAGGCCTACTAGCAAATCCAATTTCTCAACATCACTTCCATATACTGCATAAAGGGCTTGTATAACCTCTTCATCGTCTGTCAGATCTTCCCAACTGTTAATAGGAATCATCAGTAAATTTCTCCGGAACTCATTGTATCGAGCGACTCCTCTCTCCCTATCTCTGTAAACTGATTAAAACAATGCTTAAATTTGTATCTAAAAGATAATGAAATGCTTATAATTGAAAACACACGAAGTGTAACATTATGGGTTGAGGGCTAAGTGCATTACTTTCCATGGAGGCCATATCAACGGGATCAGATCTATCTTCTCCGTTTACATCGTGTGCCACAAGGTTTCTCATCCATGATGGATAGTTCCATAATGTTAGAGCTCCACATGCTTGATGGCCCATTGATGCAAGCATCTGCTCCATTCCAATCGTTGACAGTCTTCTTTCACCCTCTTTTCCTGCCATTTCTTTCATAGGCACCCTAGAAAACCAGAGAGTAGTAGTTTCCCATTAGCATCCTAAAGAAATCCATTTCAAGTACTGCAAGAGTAATGCTCGGGAAATAAGGTAAAACAAATAGGTATTAACATTATGATATTAGAATGAAGCAGGATGAGGTTCCATTATTTGGCCTATATAAGCATGTTAAGTGATGGAGAGAGTCACAGTACTCTTGTACTACTGGAGGGCACTCGTATTCTGAAGTCGTGGAATTGATGTCCCTTAGGATGAGATTATCGGGTAGAAGTGAGTGCATTCTATAGACGCTTACGAACTCTTCAGTCAATGAGTATGGAACTCCATGATCTCTTGGCTTCCTGAGACCAACCAATCCACTAAGTATTGGTCCAGCGAAGTGTCCAAATAAATCCTTAAATTTCTTCCCAAGAAATCCGTACCTGCAAAAACAATTCACCGAATTGACAATCATTGCAATTTTGTGTAATCTACATCATATCCTTTTTCCTTATTTAGCTCACTTGGCCTTTTCTGTTGGAACAACCAAGCTTTCAAATTCATGCAATGTGATGTTGTCAGCAAGTTTCAGTGTTTCCTGATTACTTAGTCTTACCAGTTGATCCTCATCCCTGCAAGGAGAGTATCAGTCTTCAAGAGTTCCACAGTCCAGTCAATGGTGTGAATTTTAGCAATGACAGCAGAAGTTACCAATCTTGCATGTCGGTAGAGCTTCTCGTCATCAAGTTCAGGGTAATATTCCTACAAGAAAAATGGAAGTCCACAAAATAGTCATATGTCAAAGGATTTCTGCTTCTGTTAGACGCCATTTCAGAGGTACTAGTAACAAGTTAAACTAAAGAGCACAGATTTGCTTTCAAAATTCTGCAGTTTTATACCTTTAAATATGACAAAAAGAGTAAAGTCCACACTTACTTTGAGCGTATCACATACAGCATTGTGTTCTTTGACAAATAAGGCCTGCAATAGGGAAAAGCCTGCCCAACAATTCCTAACATCGCCAGAGATAGGAATCCCTTTCTCGTCATGCTCAAGCAGACCGTCCTCCGCAATCTTCAGCTTTCCATCTTTGAAAGTCCTCACCCTTGTCATGCCGTCCTCGTTGTTTCCATAAATGACACTACCATCCCTGTTTATATTGCCAGAATTCAAGTTCCAAATATGTACACCAAACAGAGTCATATTTGATAACTGGTCCTGATCATTCTTTTTTAAAGACAAAGGACCTATGTCAGAAGATTGTTTTGCGATTGAAAGTAAATTTCGACAGTTTATTCAAGGCCTTGCCAAACTCAATTCTCCAGATTGTTTAAAACTGTGAATTTGAGGCCATTTAAGATAGCAATTGAGAGAACATACAACTTTTAGACGCAAGCAACAGAAGAACTTGTTAAAGAAATTGTAGTAGTGTATACAGTACTTACAACCAGGGAGTCCTGGTATTCAGAAACCCTGTCTTTAGATGAGGTGAACCTGTGGAAACTTTCTTTGACTTAAAAAATTTGAAAGACTTCAGTGGACAACCTTCTCCCAATTCTTCAGGTGCTTTAATTTCCACCTTTCACAAAATGATTGCAAGCATCAGTTTCATTACTATGTACGTGGATATGGATATTAACTTTAGTGTACCTCGTTACACACGAACATGTCATAGAAACAAAAAGGAAGTGTTTATAGACTCAAAAGCAACAGACCAAAGGGACTGCTGAGGTTGAGTTGAGTTATTGAACCAGTAGCAAGTTGAAGATACTAATATTTTGATTGCCCCCAAGAGAAGATGTGCTATTTTCTACACACCTTAAGTCATGATAATTGATGGTTTAAAATATGAGGCAAGTTTTGTAAAAGTACCTGTTGGGTATCCTCCATATGGTCAATCCAGTCATGGATCATGAATTGAATCCAAGAGCAAGCTATCATGTTGAATTGCTTTCCATTGTCTATGAATTTTTTCCTTCTCAAAAGTTTATCGGCTACCAATGTTGGGTGAGGATCCATTAACTGCATTTCAGTCATCATCATCCCATATAATTTACTAGAGATATAATGACCCTTCTTTTTTTCTTTTCGTTTATTGAAAATTTATTGGATCAAATTCAACTAAACAAGAGAATAGACCTTGGGCCATTCGTTCCTAAATGGGCCACAATTTTTCAGTTTTGTCAAAGATTAACTTACCCAAAAATTTAAAAAAAAATCAGAATCCAAGATAAAATCATTTAGATTTAAATAAAAAAAGAAAGTGGGCAAAGTGCACCAAGTATCCTAATCCAGTAATCCCTTTGATGCACTAAAAGGATATGTTTTGAACATGCTTATGTTCTTTTAATATATTGTCCAAACTGAGATACTTTGGCAGTAACATGGTCTGACAAATACGTCCTAAGTAGCTATATTTAATTGTATGAAAGTATTCTGATAAAATATACATCATGTAAAAGAACGAATTCCTAGCTCTATAATGACTGTCTTTTGGTGCATGGCAACATTTGGATCACCAAATCAAAACGCAAAGATTTACATGTTTGAAGGGAAAGGAATGAATGTATATTTGTGTAACATAACTTGGGCATGACATATGTGAATTTTGCGTAGAAAACTCTTTCAATGGCTTTAGTCATAAAAGATGAGCTATCTTCGGTCTAGAGAGCAGATTTGGCTTCTTGGTTTCTATGAAACTAGTAAAAAGAATAATTATATGTCGAGTCCACAAAAAACAACCATCAGTTAGATACTTTTGGCATTTGCCACATTCTAGTAACTGCATAGACCAACTTCACTTGGCAGATGTGCTGGAAGCTAGAAACTTAACAAAATTAGTTGACTACAACAAATTTAATGCGCTTTCTCTTTGATGAACATGTCTGATTTACAGACCCAAGTTGACAGATTCACCACTCTGATGCCGACGGAAAAAGAGAATGAGAGGGAAACTAAATAACAAGCTAATACACACCTTATATGTTGAAGTTGCAGGAGGCATGTTGCGTCCAAAGAATGTGCCATAACTCCCAACAGCATCGTCAATGGGGTGGTTGCATTTACCATCAGCTGTTCGATAACTGAATTCTTCAGTGTCATACTTCTTGCCGTTGGTTTCTCCAACATGCACTAGATTATAGCGCTGGTGCAAGTGTCTTCGAATACCCAGATAAGCAAGTCCACCAAGCACTGGCAATCTGTGCCATAACCCCAGCTTGTCCAGGAAGTGTATAACCTGCACGTATATGGTACCAAAACACATTAGTATTATATTGAAGAGACAAAGATGATCAAAAATGGAAACACAAGTGTGCGTGAAAGAGAGACAGGGTCATACATAGAACAGTAATGTGTCAAGGAGAGACATTTTGGCAACTAAATGTCCTAATTGAGGATGGACGAACGAGAGGGAAAACAGAGCTGAAAATGCCATTATTTTTTCTTATTGATGCTTTTTAGTGATGAGAAATCCTAAGAAGCCTTTTCCTGCTTTTTATAGGGAATGATGCAACCTTTTTTTCAGTTAATACGTGTAATTGAGGGCCAGGATTAAGGGCCATGATCTGGAACATGGGCTGTTATCAGAGGACAAAAAAGATCAAGAATGAGAAAGCTGGAGATTTTGTATACTTGGTGTGATAGCAATTCCATCAATATATTAAATGCTCCAAACTGTTGGCCAAATTAATGTTCTTGGTGCAGCCCATACGGCTCTACTCTCAGTTTCTAACACCACTTCAGGAACACTGTTGATCAGATCTGGACTCTGTATTAATGGTAGGTAGGTGCTGATTTTATGTTGGCAGTTTTCACAGGGGGTTTGCTCAAGATATACATTCAGTCCTTATCAAACTATGTTTCTTATCAAAATAGTATTGATTGATAACAGAACAGCGTGTATTAAAATTGTATCAAGAGATTTCAAGGTCCAAAAGTTATGTGTAAGAAGTAGCAATTGTGATGGAGCTTTTTTGTTTTTTTGAACTTTTTGGAGGAGTATCAAAACTCCCTTTTTAATGATTATTTGTTTTAATACAAAACCTAATATCATATGAACATGTTGGGTTGATAGAAATTGATTCTCTAACATCATAAACATTATGTCTAAGTGATTCATACTTTTATTTTACTGTTATATTTAATTATTAGCTCTTCATGTTCTGAGTTACTCAATTGTATCACAAATTCAAAGGTTAAGTTATTCTGGAACTTTACCTCCCAAAATATACGGACTTAGATAATATATTATATTGTATAAATTATATAACAAGTGTGTGTGTGTAAAAGAAAAGAGAGATTACAGCAATTTAATTTTCATTAAAATTACTTAAAATAACTTATCAAGTGTCATCTTATAGGTGTTTCAAATGTTATATGCTCTTAAAAACGTGTAATTAAATGTATCACTTACTATTAGGTACATGTAAGTAACATTACATGCAATTATAATGGCACATAAGATTACACTTCTTCAACGAACTTAAAAATAGTATTCACCAGAAAGTGACATTTGTGATATTTTGGTGAGACAAGTTGATAAGGTGGAACCCCTTGATGTAGTAGTTGTTCATTTTAATGTTCAGGACAAAATCTGGGACCATTCTGAGGGGAGTGTAGGGATTAGCGGAGTTTGCTGAGGAGTATGGTACGCAATCAAGAACTGAATCAGATTAGACGTTCACGTGCGTTGGTTGTTGGATTTTGAATCCTCAATGTGATGTTGAAGGTAGACGAGAAGACAGCCGCAGAAGACTTGTGAGTTCGAACACGAAACAGGAACCTAATGCTACGGATTCATTAACATTTGTTTCGAGTATTATATTTAAGTTGGGTGATTAAGTATTCAACTTTACCAAAAAAAGATATAACATATGCAGATAACATCAACTTTACCAAAAAAAGATATAACATATGCAGATAACATCTAAACCATTAGAACAATAAGTTACGAAGCAGATTAAGTTAAATTTGAAAATCAGTCAAATTTGTAAGAGATATTTGAATATTTTTTTAGGGTGATTCTTGGTGACAATTAAGTAACAGAAATAGCTTGTCGCAAAAATATAAAAGGGACGTTGCGTATATCGTAGCTCTTTTTAAATTTTCATAAAGTGAAAGTCTTGTGTATTGGGTATGTTGATTTTAACTTTTATTTATATATTTTTTAAAATTTAATTATATAAGATATTTCAAAATATTTTAACAAATTTGAAGTAAATTTTTAAATAGGAAGAACTAATCTGTCAAGTATTTCATCATTATCACATTCAGTCTGAAGTCTCGCAATAAAGAGGGGTCTGGGGATGTTTGATAGTACGCAATCTTACCCCTACATAGTAGAGAGGCTATTTTCGATAGACCCACATGCAGATGTGATAATAAAAGAATGATGCAGATTAAAGAATAACTAGTGAAACTGGCACGTTAAATAATTATGTAAATAAAATTAAAATAAATACATAAATAAATAAAAATAAAATATAACTAAAGGATATACCTAATGGTGTCCAAATCTGTTAATACCTGATAAGCTGCAGACATATGCAGGCTGTAGTGCAATAATAGCAAAATCAAACACCAGATCAGAGTCATGGCAATAAAGAAGATGTTTAAACCACAGTCATATCCTGATGATGTTAACCAATGGAAGAGAAGTACAAACAAGACGAATGTTGCCACTGTAAATCATTTATGGATCGATTGATTTTGTGTACCTGTATCCATGATTGTTTGTCGTTAGATGTTGGTTTCCTTGACTGAATTTTATTTCCTCTCGT
>JANVCQ010000006.1:26397149-26418273 GCA_025531925.1 Erythroxylum plowmanianum | reverse complement strand
TTATCTCTCCATAAAACGTAATCTTCCTTATCTCTCCATAAAACGTGGAACACCTTATGACTCCTAATACTCATCATGTAGGTTTGCTAATATTTGCTAATATATTCAAGGCCTTAAGAGAAAATCAATTATATGCCAACTTGAAGAAATGCCTATTTATGTTAGAGAATTTGCTATTCCTCAAATATGATGGAGGAAAAGATGGCATCCAAATGGATGAAGATAAGATAAAGACCATTAAAAATTGGCCTACACCGAGAACCGCTAGAGATGTGGGAGTTTTCATGATTTGGTGATGTTCTATAGGAGGTTTATTAAGAATTTTAGTAGCATTGTAGCTCCTATTACGGACTGTCTGAAGAAAATGAAGTTTAGATGGGAAGAAGAGCAAGAACAAAGCTTCGCCCTTATCAATGAGAAACTGTGTACAACACTGATCCTAGCCTTACCAAAATTTGAAAAGTTATTTGAAGTAGAGTGTGATGCGAGGGGGATAGGTATTGAGGCAATATTATCCTAGGAGAAAAGGCCTGTGACATACTTAAGTAATAAACCAAGCGAGACAAGGCAAAAATGGGCTATTTATGATAATGAGTTGTATGCGATTGTGAGGGCTTTGAAGACATAGGAGCACTACTTAATTGGAAAGGAGTTTATTCTTTATACCGATCACCAAGCATTGAAGTATTTGGGAAGTCAGAAGCAGTTGAGGACCAAGATGCATGCTAGATGGTCAGCTTATATTGACAAGTTCCCCTATAAATTTATCTTTAATGAATAAGTGTTGGCATAAGGGCAGAATCTACATGACCAGTTTGTCTAAAAACCATAGTACTGGGTTAAGGGGTACTAAGTAGATGGCTTATTTCATAAATACTCTCTTAATGTATCTAGTTATGGAATATTCGAGAGCATTAAATTCCAAAATTTTGAATTTTCGGTGAGGACTGTTTATGAAATCCTTTAAATACCTTATGATATATTCTTTCATTTAACGCAAAAATAGAATATGAAACTGTTACTGTTTTCCATCAAACCTAAAACACAAGTTCTTATAACTGTTTCAACTGACACAAGATATTAATACAAACATGATACCTTGTGATTTTACTCCAGAAGAGTAACTATTTTGCTTAGATTTATTGCCCAGTGAAAGCTCTGATAAGCAAAATAGTAGAAGAGAACGTTGTAACCTCAGACAAGACGACGATTATTATCCAGAATGCTTAAGTTATGGACCCAAGTGCCCGGCAATACGGATTCCTTCCACATGAGGACACCTGTTAGACACGTACTTCTCATTAATCTTCCTTAAGAGACGAGGAAATTGCAAGCCAAGTAATGTTCATGTCGCTCTCCTAATATTGTACCACTTGCACCATTATTAAATTCCAACTGACCCATAAAATTGATTAGCCCATGTAACTCAGCCTCTCTTTTCCTTTCTCTTTTTTTTTTCTGAATTTTTAAGAAATGGATACCACTTCTCACCCTTTTATTGAAGAAAAAGTGTATTTAACACCAAGTTGTCTCGCTTTAGCATAATCAAGATTCCAGAAAATTTAGATAACGATAAGGTATAGGATTAATGTGCATTTGGACTTCTTTAAGTTAAATGACCATTTACAGATTCCTTACATTGCGTGGCTTTGACCCCTAATATTATTGCAATGGGAGCCTTAGATGTCCGTTTAAAATGGGTTGGCTTAGCAATGGGGTCCGGAAAACTCTTTGAAAACGTTGAAAATTTTCAATCTTAGTCATGTAACTTCTCATTGATATTATACCTACATCTCATAGAATATCATTTGTGTAACTTCGCATTACGTCAGCATATTTAGAACTTGGGACCATTATGGGTTATCCTTTGCGATCGACATCACAATATTATATAGAATTGGGAGTCTATATGGAGTTTCAAGTGCAAGATATATTTAATGAATTAGGAGCAACGAGACCCCGCCTTCATAAATTGGCTCAACAGAGGCAACGTTGGCTAATGTTTATGAGAAGTCAGAAGGGGAAATATTGCCCATTCATGTAAGGTGGTGTCTCCATCCCAAAAGCAGCTATGTTGGTACCTTGTATATATTAAGCAAATTACTAAAACGTAGTAATGGGCATACACAAGTTGAGAGCAACGTATACCTACACATTTCTGCCCACATTAATAAGCAATGAATGCGTAGTTACATCTATGCCACTTTAGTGATTGAACTAAACAATAATGGAATCTGTTGGTTCCCTGCGCTGTACCACCTTCTAAAAATATCGTAGTAGCTAATTTATTAAGCATAGAACAACAATCCTTTCCCGTAAGATGGGTTGAGGATTACTAATATTTGAATTTGATATTAAATTCAAAGAAGGAAAGGGATATAGTTTTAGGGCACGTAAGGTGCTTGCTGTGCGGAAGATACTGGTAGTATCTGAAAATGATACTCCCTCCGATTCATAATAAGTGTCGTTTTAGATACATTTTAATTATTCAAAATAAGTGTCATTCTTGACTTTGTATGCATGTTTATAATTTTCTTACAAAATTAACCTTTCATTTCTCTCTCATCTTAATTATACAGATCACAATTTCAAGATAATTTAATATGCAATTTCTCTCACATGCTAAGCAAGTTACCTTTTCAATGCACTTCATCATGTTTCTTTTTTATTTGCTTCAAAACCTTTCAGTTATTAACAACATTCATTTATTATTTAAATATAAAAGCTCTACATATAATCTACAAGCATAATCTACAAGCAAGAATAAAAAATGGGTGAAAAATCTGTTGTAAAAGTATAATAGCAGCTATTGAAAAATCTCGTAAATAAAAAATGAGTGAGATGAGGAATAGCTGGCATTGTGCTCTGTTGACAAATCTGCTTTAAAATCATAATGGTGGAGACGAAGGGACGCCCATATAAACTGTAGAAACGAAGATGAAGAGTTGTAGTGCTTAAAAAAATTGGAACTTTAAAAGTTGAAACTTCGAAACTCTAAAAATATTAATTATTTTATTCTCTTATCAATCATTTAAGATGTTGATTACCGGAGTCACGAGGTAATTTTATGAGAGTATTAATAAGGGTATATTTATAATTTCATTAGCTTTCTTAATAAGCGTGTATTTTTCTAAAACGACTTTTATTATGAATTAGAGGGAGTATAAGAGCTATATATTAATTGCAGAATGCATGCGTGTTTTCGGACAAATGGTTTGGATAAATTTCGATATCAACAATAATATCAACTAGAATCACGTACCCAAAAATCATCTCAACTAGAACTTCCTTAAAAAAATAAACAAACTCTAACTGTAGCTCGTTTGTTATACATGTTGATGATTTATGGGGTGATCATGAAAAGCACGCGAGTGTGCTATGCGGCTTGTGATATATTTCTGTTCATGAATTAACTACTGTTCTTGTTGCTTCTCTAAAAGAGTGCGGGTTGATATTGGACACGTACGTAATTCTGAAGCAATTTGTTTTGCATCAAGGCTTTGCAATGTTTCAGAAGATCTACACCCTACAAAAATATTGAAGCATTGGTTTAATTTCAATATATTTTGATAACATGATATGGACTCCTACAGACTCTTCTTTGCTATCTGTCCGAAAATTATCAAACTTCATTAATCAAGAGTTTATTGTCTAATCAGTGTTGGGTTTAAGGAATTGCGTTTAAATATTCAGAACCTCTGTAAAACTTATGCACAACCTATCCCGCTATTCGATTTTCCCTCTTTTTTAATTTCGGATACTTCATGCTTAAATGCAAAGTAACAAGTTCTTATATATTATTTCGAAAAATAAAAATATCTAAGACAACCAATTTAAATACAGAATAGAATCAAAAGATAATTGCATCACCGGTTTTAAAACAAAAAAGCCTTCGAACTTTTATCTTTTTATCTACCAGTTAAGGAGCTTGATTTAAATCTTTAGTCATAATTTCTCTCTTTTTTCATGTTATTGTCTTAATTAATTGTTGTTATCTTGTTTCTAAAACAACAAGAACATAAATATAACATAATAAATGAATGACTCTTAACTTTTTGAACCAGCAACAACAACAACGGCGGTGGCAATAGCAACAATAACAACAACAACAATAATAACAACAACAACAACAACAATAATGATAATAATATAATTTTTTTATAATTATATTAAAGATATTGGATAAGGACCATCATGAGTGTTCATATTTTTCATCTCCTACTCACATATGATGGAATTAAATGAATAGAATTCTAGACCCTCATATTTACCTAATAACCTATGTGACCATCATACAATGAGATCACGTTGCTATATATATATGCGAGGGCTAATTGACTAATAAATTGATTCTTAAGTAGATTTAATATGTTATATCCTGGATGATTTATAACATTAATAATTATCTCAGTCTCATTATATATATACTTTGTACTAGTACATTTTTTTACATATAAGTGGGCTAGGAAATAATAATAATGAATTAGGCCATTAATGACAATCAAAGGTTACAAAGTAGCTACAAAGAGTTATAAGTATTGAAAACCAAGCATTAGAAGCTTAGAAGCCTAAAGACAAAATACTATAGAAGTTAATAGGCTTATACATTCCACATTATATTGCAGTAGTCTTCATTAAGGAGTATGGACTTGTGTAAGTTCATGTATCATCTGATTTGCGTGATGATTTTGCTACTAAATTGTTCTACCGGTAGACCTTTTTTTTGGAAAAACTTTAATGTATTAAGCCTTGAAGGTGAATAAAAAAGTCTTACAATACAACTTAATAAAGCAAAATAGAGAATTTCACTACATCTGAAGCACTCAAAGATCTATTGTGATTGAAAATCAAGTAGCCAAAAACGTCCTAACCATGCCTTGTTTACTTAACTACAAACCACCATCAATTAATCCATAAGTAATTAAACCTACTGGCCAATAATGTAAAGCATAATTGAGCTGATACTATTACACCGTAAGAGCAGTAGCTGACGCATGAGTAACACACCTACGAAAATTGCCTAGAGCATATGCATTTAATGGTTATCGAAGTCACTGCTACTTCAAATATATCATACATTCTAGTATCTAAGTAGATAGGGTCCATGCTGAAGCTTCTATTTTTGTAAACATATCTGGAGCCAGAAATGATGTAACAATTGGTTGTAAAACTGCTCTTAAGTGGTGGTTTTGTCTTGAAATGTTCTGAGGTTTCTTTCATCCCCTATAACAGTGGTTTTCGAGGATAAAGCTATCCAAAAACACTTATACATTGTGTTGTTTCTATAGTCATCCATAGGGTGTGGATACAATCTAGGCTATCAATTACATCATTTGGCAGGCATTTGTTGTAAGTCTCCCTCTATATGTTGCTATATGTAACAACAAGAATAAGTGTTCGCTTGTTTCTTTTGCTTTTTTTCATAAACAACACCAATTAGTGAGTTTTGTGTATTTGGCTAATTATCAACTGTTGTTAATATGCCCTTCATCGCAAGCCATAGGGTGAATGATGCTTGAGGTTAAAGATGATTGGACCATATGTATTTAGTCCATACTAGCTTCGGAAGCTACTTGAAGAATAATTCCTTATAAGAGGAGTTTGAAGATCTACCATCAATTATATGTCTCCAAGGATATTTATCTAGTTCAATGTTGCAATAAGAGCCACAAATTTCATCAGGTAAGGAGGTGGGAATTGATGATCTCCTCACTATATCTTTACTTTGTGGGTTGTAGCAACCATCACATCTAAGGGAATTGAACTCTTTAGTGAATTAGCACAATTGTAATTAATCAAACGTCCCACAAAAAGCCAGTTATCATACCATAAGTTGGTGGAATTCCCATTGTCTATAAGCACAATGAAGTCTGTTTTATGCTAGTCCCTCAACTTTGGGATGGCCTTAAGTGTGGTGGAGGGAATATGTGTAACAATCGATAGACCATAAGCTTCAGTTCTTGATGAAATAACTATGTATCCATTTATACCATAGGGATTGTCTATTGTCCATAAGTCTCCATAGCCTTTTTATGAGTAAAGTAAAGTTCATAAGTTTGAGGGAATAAATCCCTAAACCACCTCGATCTCTAGGGGTGCAAATTTCTTTCCATTTCACCATAGTCTTGTGACTTTTCCTTGTTTCTTGTTCATAAGAAATTCTTGAATATTCTGTCTATAACTTTCAAAATGGATCCTAGAAAAGATAAATGGGCAACCCAGTAGATGTTGAGAGAATTAAGAACCGAGTTAACAATTTAGATCCCTCCTACTCGCGAAAGATGTTTAGAGCTCCATGATGAAATTCTAGCTTGCATTTTGTCAAGTAAATCAGTATAATCTTTTGATTTTAATCTGTATGGAGAGATGGAAATGCCTAAATATTTCATTGGGGACTCCTGTGACTGAACTGCCATTAATGAAGTGATTAATTGTTGTAGATGCAAGGTATTCTTAGACAGAAATATATTGCTTTTAGAACAATTTACTTGTTATCCTGAAGCTCTTTAGAGCTTTCATGAAGATGGCGATAGAAATGGCATCAACTTTTGAAAGTAGGATCAAATCATCTGCAAAACAAAGGTTGGTTAGTTTAAATCTACCACACTTGGAATGATATTTGAATTCCTTTTTTCATGCTACAGTGTGCTCAATGAGTTTATAGAGTGTTTGCATCACCAAGGTAAAGATGTATGGAGATAAGGGATTTCCCTACCTGATCCCTTTGCTACTTTGAAAGAACCTAGTAGGTTGCCCATTCATTAAGATACTATGGGAGGAAGCTGTCAATCATTATTCAATCCACCTTATGAATATTCCAAGAAATTTCATGGCCTGCAAAATATTTGTGATGAAGCTCTAATCAACATTATCATAGGCTTTCCTGAGATCAATTTTGAGATGACAATTTTATTGGTTGACTTTTGTCTTCAAAAATTCTAGTATTTCTTTCATCCCATATAACTTTCACTAGACATCCTACAATTAGGCTGAATGACCACTCGATCGTAAAATCATGTTGCTTGATTTCAATACACGATCTCTTTATACAATCCTATCTTCCACGTGCATCATCAATAAAACATTAATGTCATACATACTTCTACATACTATTGACATACACATATTGAAAAAACAAGTGTTCAGTACTTTCTTCAACTTTTTGACAAAGAATACTCCAATTAGGGATATTTAGGAATCTTTATAGCCTATCTATAGTTGGTATCTTATCTTTCATAGCCATAGATAGCTTGATGCCCTTGGATGAAATTGTTTATGCTAAATAATTTTGTCCCAGGAAATCCTGTAATAATGTTTTTGCATAAACTTCCTGTAACATTGGTTGTTAAACTTGCCATTTCTCAAATTCTTCTAAATAATATCATCCTCCCTATAGTCAAGTTGGTGTGAACAATTTCTTCACAAATGGGTCTAGGGCTAGAGCTTTGTATAAAGATTTGTTTGTCAACTAGTGCATCAACTACTATTACTTTTTTTTTACCAATGACAAGTTTGAGACATTCTATAGCTTGCAAGTTATGAAGAGGATCAAGAGATGTCCAGTTGTCAAACCAAAAATTGGTTTGCTTCCTATCTCTAATGAGATAAGTAAATTCATTCCTTAACAATTATCTAGTCTTTAGAATGACTTTCAAATTTGACGAATATGAAGATTTAATCTTCATAGTCCATATGTTGCTATTTTTTATATAGATCTTATGAATCCATTTACACTATAAGGAATGCTTGTTAGTTAATAACCTTTTGGACATCATAGCATTGTTCATTAGTTTGAGAGAAGTTATTCCCAAACCACCTCTTTCCTTAGGTAAGCATACCTCTTTCCATTGCATCTAAGCTCTCTTGACACTTTATCCATTCCCATTCTAAAGAAACCTACTATGCATTATCTCTTTTTATTTGATTACTTTTTTTAGGTATAACAACATTTGCGACCCAAAAAGCATTGACTGAATTCATTATATATGAGATAACCACAGATTTGCCAGCTATGAAATTTGGAACTCCAAGAAGAGATTCTGTAGTTGATATAGTTAAGAAGTTTGTTAAAATCTCTATGTTTATGACTGGTAACTTAGAAGTGTCTATAGTATGAAACCAGTGACAATTTCAATGGCATATTACTAACTTATAGTTTATTTTGATAGATAAAAGCAACTCTTGGACCAATTAGTTTCTAATCTAAACATCTTGCTAAACATTTTTAGGACTTTCATATGTGTTAATACATAAGTCTGATTAGCCTTGGAAAGGAATATGAGATCATCTGCAAATCATAGATTAGTAATCCTTAGTTTCTTACACATGAATGAAATCTAAAGGACTTACTAGGCTAACCATTCATCAACATCTTAAAGGATGAGGTAATGCATTGTGATATCCATTGGATAAAGTTGTCTAGAAATTCCAAAGCATGTAAGATGTTCAGTATAAAGCCCCAATCTACACTCTTATAGGTCTTCTTTGTGTCAACCTTAATGATACAATTCCTACTTCCCCTTCAATTGGTGTAATTCCTAACAAGTTCTTACATTCACATTATGTTATCCACCATAATTCTGCCAGGTAAATATACGCCTTATGAAATGTCAATGTATTTCTGTAAGAACTCTTTCATTCTTTGAACAAAGACCTCAGCAATGAGCTTATACACAGTGTTACAACAAGAAATACGTTTAAAGTCTAAAAAAGTTCTCTGTTCTCCATTTTTAGGAACTAGAGTTGCAAAGGTTCCATTAATTTATGACAACATCTGACCTTTGTTAAAGAATTCTAAAATAACATCAACTACCATATTCTTTATCAGATGCCAGGATTTATTGAAGAAATGAGGGTTGAATCCATCAGATCCAGGTGCCTTGTTTGAATTTAAGGATCTTGAGGCAATCTCAGTCTCTAGACTTATAATAGGCTTGCTAAGTAAATTAGCATTTGTAAGAATAATCTTGTCTAATATGATTTCACATAGTAATAGCTAAGAAGAGGAAGAATGTGTAGGAGACAAGATATTTGAAAAATATTTCAAAGAACAATGAAGTAACAAATCCTTGGAATCAAAAACCTAATTGTTAAGCTGCAACGAAATGATTCTGTTGGAGGTTCTTCTTTTTAACAACTCTGAAAAAAAGCTTTATTTTTATCTCCACGCTTCATCCAATGCACCTTAGATCTTTATTTCATGAGAAAATAATCATATAAGAGAGCATTAGAAAGATGTTGCATTGTCACAATCCCAACCTTGGACTATGATTAGCGCTAAAAGAGTAGTAAACTCAAGTTTTACTGGACCCTTATAAAACCTAAAATAACATTAAATCCCTATATCTATAATAAAGATAAGATTTCAAAACAATCAAACTCATACTTATAACAGTCAAACAATACTATAAATATCCAATCGACAATGTGTTACAATATTGACATAGTTAATCCAAGGGAAATGCAACATATACAAGACTATTGCGATTCTAGATAAAATGGTCACCAAAAACGTACATCCAATCGCCGGAGAAGAAGAAGATCGACAAAGTACCCTTTTATAAGAGATATGAAAAGAAAATCTTGAAAAATGATTGAGAGGAGTCAGACCTCACTGAGTGAATTAATATGATGGTTATATTATGCTCTCTTAAGGATTTCAAACGATATATATATAGTTGTTTTGGGCTTCTAGATTCAATGAATCAATCTGTCGAGGTTATTACACAATTCATCATTCTATTTCTTACATTAAAGCTAAATCCTCAATTATCTAGATCTTGATTGACTATTTCCATTTTTTCTTGATTCTACTTGATTACCTTTTTACGACAAATGTTAAATCTTAATGCACACTCTGTCATGATAGAGTTTCCCTCTAGCCAAAACCCTGTCACTGAAGGCAGTGGAGGAAAGATATTGATATGGGAAATGCATACATGCTTATGAAAAAAATCATTATGTTGTGAATTTGCATTTATGGATGTGATACATTACACACACGCATGCGCGCACGCACACACACACACACACACACACACACACACACACACACACACACACACAATTATTTGTTCTGGAAGTTAAACCCTCAACCGTCTAGATCTTGATTGACTATTTCCATTTTTTTTCTTGATTCTACTTGATTGCATTTTTTTTACGACAAGTTTTAAATCTTAATGCACACTCTGTCATGAGAGAGTTTCACTCTGGACAAAACTTCTCTATACATATGTGCGTGCGTGCGTGCGTGCGTGTAATGTATCATATCTATAAATGGAAATTCACAATATAGTGATTTTTTCATAAGCATGTATGCATTTCCCATATCAATATTGTGATTGTCACATAATCGTCACAATCACAAATCATAAATAATAGTAAAGGATTGACGAAGGAATATAACATGCCCTTTACCTATATACTATAGCTATAAGGGCTCTCTTATTCCATAAAGGTCACTTAGTCCAAATGTAATGGACTTCAGTTTGAGAACTACCTCAATCGAATTGCCTTAACCTCACTAGGACATGATTGCCATCTAAGAGCAACCTCAATTGAGCCTCCACAATCATGCCACAATATCATGTACCATATATCGGTTGGCATCTAAGACAACCTCATCTGAACTTCCTTAATTGTGTCATATCTTAATCAATGGATCAACTACTAACCCAAATCCATACCCAACTAATTGACTTACTATGAGCACAACTTGGTAATGCCTACCAGGTAGCTTCTACTACAACTATCCTCCACATCATCACATATCAAAACAAGCATAACATCGCACAACAAAAATATGTGTACATGTGTCAATCCATATGTATAAGTATTATGTGTGCTTATGATAATGATGGTGATTTTTACGATGAGTATGAGAATGAATTCTAATACATGCTCAAAACTATGAATATTAACTCATAGGTAGAATATGCTCCTTCGCACTGAACTAGGTGTCTTGAAGTGGAGGTTCTGCTCCTAATTGATCTATACAAAGAAAAATAAGGAGGCTCGTTAGAATGTAAAACCTAAACTAATTTTAGATTGACTTGAGAATAAGACCATGACTCAATTTGTTATTTATTTTAAGGAGCTCTATTTTCTATTTAAAAATGATGATGTCATGTTTTACGAAGAACTCACTAAAAATTTGGTAGAGTTTTCCCTATAAGGTGGACATCTCCCTTTTGAAAAGGGTCATTCTTGCAATCAAAATGCACTTCTATATTGACTAGAAACCATAACTCAACTTGGGCCTTTGAACTACATGTCTATACTCAATTGAATCCACATTTACATTGCAAAATTCAAGATAAATCCAATTCATAATTTAGGTATACCAAATTCTAACCTGAACACCCTTATTTATACTCAATACATCCAGATAGTCTCAATTATAATCAACAACAACTCAACTTTAATCAGTTTCATGTAGTTCCATATGAACATAACCCTTTCCATTTTTTTTAATCTCACAAACTATCAAGAATTTCAATATGTCACATTTATGAAAATTGATCCACATAATATTTGGAAATTTTCAAAATTATTTCCTACCATTTTTAGATTGTTGGGAAAATCACCATTGTCATCAAAGTGTGGGGACACATGCTGCTGGTGGAATGATGGTGATCTTCACCACCCTCCCAAAAATGATGAGCTTACCTCCAAAAATCCAATGACATTGGTCTTGTGTCGAGACTCTTCCTGGTTTGTGAGAATTGAAGGCTTAAAACTTAAAAGTAACCCATTTCTATTCACTAATAAAATGGAATTAGTGTCGGGTTCCCATCCTTTCTTACATTATTTTTCCGCTAGACATGATGATGGTGTTAGTTTTGCCCAAAATGATAAGGAATAGGATAATGATGACTTACCTAAATGGAACAAAATTTCTAGTCATACTTTCTCCAAATCCAAGTCATTTTTTATGAAACAAGTTTAGGGTTTTCGTAGAGCATCTCAAGAGCTTTTCATAAAGTCTTAGATCACTAGAAACGGTGGTTGGATGATGAAGTTATGAGTGTCAAAAGTTGGAAGTGAATAGTAACCTATAAGGAAACGAGTTTAAGAACGAATTGAACTTAAGTTTTCTTCAGCTTAACTTGTACTTTTATGGGGCTTTTCTCCTTATTGGTCCGTTATGAGTAATTTAACAAAAAAAATTATTAAATACATAGCCACTCTTTCCTGATTTTGAATAACAATAGAAGTGGGATCACTTTGTAATTTATATTGAATTCTATCAAGAGAAGCTCTGGCAGTGAGAAGAAGATGATGTGTATTACTAATGTTGTAGTGAAATAAATCTTGCATTTCTTATTTAATGAGAGAAATCTTTTTTGCATAGACAAATTTATTAGAGGCTTAGATGAACAGATTCATAGCCCTCAAGTTGCATTTCTCAAAATCAACTAGTTTAGTGAGGAAATGATTGAAGGTGGATAAACTGCTAGGAAAGGTAGAGAACCACATCTGATTTGCGAGGCTTCTATCCAGTTTTCTTGTGATAAAGTTAAATACCATTTACTTGTCACACCAAAAGAATAGGTTTCTTCCAAATGGAAAATTAGATAAATGGGCATCATTTAAACATTGCCTCATCTTGTTATAGGGAATTCCTAAAGAATGAATGCCTTGTGTTTCCTCTAGATTAATAAAAATATTAAAGTCCCCAACAACCAACCAATTTAGGGAGGAGGTATTTATAAGTGACCTGATCTGGTTCTATAAAAACATTCTCTAAGATGCAATATTATGAGCATAAACAAAGGTTATAAAATGAGCTTACTTGAGATTATGTTATAAACCTTCAGGTGAATTATTTAGGTTGATGTGAGTTTAATTGCAGCTTCCATAATATAAGAGTCATAATCTACCACAATCTTACCATTTGGATGATGCATTAAATTCCAGCTCCTTGGCAAAAACTGGTGAAAGTTGCAATTATGTTGCTTGGTTCGAGTGTCTAAAATTCCTATAATTGTAGCTTTATTTTAAGATATTAAGTTCTTGACAAATTTGAGGGGCATTAGCCCCTATAATATTCCAAGCAATAATAATCATAATTTGTGATCCCTATTTTGGACTTTTTTCTTGCTCATTGATCTTCTTTTGATGATAGGATCAAACTCATCAATTTGTTTAAAGATCCTACTTGAAGTGCCTTGTTTAGTAATATCCAGCTCATGTGCTCTTGAAATCCTTTGATATCTCTAATGCATTTGAGAATGCTACTATCTAATGCTAATTGAGGATTGTTTTGATCTTTAACAGTAATATTGTCATCAATGCAATTACTAACATTAGCTTATATAGTTGGAATGTAGTATTTTCACCAATGGATTTACCATCATCAACTTGTGCAGATGCTCCACATCAATTTGAAGCCTCATAACCTCATGATACCCCCAGTTTTGAAAATTTGATTCTACTGTGGTGGTTTGCAGTTTCCAAGTATAGGATACTTTAACATAATCTTTATATGGTTCCAAGCTCTCATTTAGTCAAATAATGTGGTTCCAAGCTCTCATTTAGTCGACTAATGGGTATGCTATCAGGCAAATCAGTCATGGAGGATACTAGTACATTGATTCTTTTTTTACCTTAGTTGTAACTTGATCCATACATATTGTTCTTCTAATGAAGCTTGCATTGTGGCTAAGTTCGGATGTAGACCAATTCTTTAGTGGGATTCCATGAATGCATATCCACAACGGGATATAATCTTGCTTGATTTCCTCCATTCTCAAACTAGGTCTCCAACTTTGCGAAAATATAGGCTTGTTATGCGTATGCCATGGATTTACTTAAAGCGCTTTCTTTGCATCATCTTAGCTAGCAAATTTAAATAGAAATACATCATCTGCATTAATAAGGATGTCTTGCAGTCCCATGGATCTCCAGTTGTTCATGGCCCATTGCTTCATGATAGGGAAAGCAACTCTTTTGTCAAAGAAAAAGCCAAGCAATCTAGTGTTTCACCTATTAGCTCCTACTCAAAGAAAATCCAAGGGTGGGGAAAATCCTTGCTTTAAATGATTCAAAAAGGGGACAACATTTAAGCTTTAGTTCAGGGGAAGAATCACTAACCTCTTAGCCCCAAGATATTTTGGAAGTCATAGGGATTTGAGGATTAAGTGAAGAATCAATAGGGGAAGAAGAGGCTGACGGTGCTGGAAAGTTTGAAGTTATAGGTGCGAAGTTGCTATTGCCCGTGGAGTGAGGACAAAGACTATTGGACAAAGTTGAACCAAAGAACAATACTAGATTCATGAGGGAAGAGAAAGGTTGTAGAAGTGAGAAGAAAAATGAGGTAAGAGGTGGAAACAACAAAGTGTGAAGCAAGTAGTAGGATTTGATAAGGAGATCAGAAGAACAAAATGATGAAGAACAAGATAAGCAGTAAGTTATGCAAGATGAATAGTACCATAAACAGTGCCATATAGAGACCTCTGTACATTTTAACTAGACGCTTGCACCTTTTCTAGAGACTCCATAGCTAGTTAAGTCCTTTCTCTCTGTCACCAATACTGCCTTAACCTTAAGGGCTCTTTTGAATACATCTTGATGTAAACTCCAAGTTATAATGATCTTCCTCAATTTTTAATTCTTTGAATCAAATTAAATCACTTTTCACGAATGTCCCATTATATTGGATGATTTATGATTTTCTAGTAACATTCTAGAAATTATTAACTTATTTATTTGGAATTAGAACCTGAGTGAAAAATGATAATTTAATTTGAGGTTCATATAACATTAAAGAATCCTCACACAATATAAGTTAAAAATATAAGTTATATTATCCTTATTGGTTGGTATTACATATATAGCATAATTTATGCTATAGTATTGAGTCTCTTTTATTAGAGCATATGTCTTTCATCAAATACTATATAACTAATAGTTTAGACATACTTAGTACGTAACTCGAGTTAACTTCTTTATTCATTCATCTCAACTTTTAGAAATCACATCTATCTTTATTTCATACCTATCAATTGAAACAAGGTTACATCTTTCCTCAATATTTTTTCTGGATTTGATCGTTTAGTGTCTGCTTCTTTATATGGAAAGAAGTTCAACTACTAGGTATTTCTAGTTCTATTAAGATTGTTGCTAGGTATGTTTGTAATACCACCAACAGTAGGAAAAATTAAATCACACGTATCTGGACTCTCTTCCATTTGCTATCTCTAGCTTCTCTATCTCTCTATTTTACTTATTTTATTTTATTTTATTTTTGTCAACTTTTGATTCATTGGTTGCTACTTTGTTGTCACTGGTTACTACCATTGTCATCATCAGTTGCTATCACCATTAATACTAGTTTCTACTGCTCATTAACTTTGCAAGAACTATAGAATAATTTTCCAAACCCTAAATGTCAAGAGACCAAAAACATCTCTTTTGGTTCTTTAGTTATCCAGAAGTGCATATTCCCATTTTGCCTAACTATTTTGTTTATTGCCAAATATTAAATTTTTTATTAAGACTGAACCCCATGATGAAGCAATTTCTGGTGAACAGTGCTAACTATGTCGAGAATATAAAGAGCTGGTGTATGGCATCTTAAATAGATCGTATCGATTTGGTTTTTCCCTTCGTTAGTTAATTGGTATATCATAAATTTTTCTTCCCTATTTGATGTACTTATGATTGGTTTCATATTGTGTTTGCTACTGGTTGATTCCTTTGGTTATGGGATTTAGTTTTCAGTCTTCATTAAACCATTGAAAGTTTTGAATTCTTTTTTGTTTATAGTTTTCAATTTATATATATTTTAATTATCTAATATTGTGTTTTAGCATTATGGAGAAACCTACTTGCTATTATTTACACAAATTAGCCTCTACCATTGTCCATTAGTCCGTTGCAAAGTAAGGTAAGAGGCGGCTATTACTGGTTTAGATTTTGGACAATCTACATTTTGATTTGCTTGATGTAGTCTGTACTTATAATTTTCATATCTGTTTATTATGGTGCTTATTTTGGGATTTAATATCAATCCTTGTTTCCTTTCTCGAGTAATATTCAAATCATTTAGAGACTTATTAGGCTTCTTTTTTATAACTTATGTTGCGCATTAGGGTAGGAGTGGTGGCTTTGAATCCTTATGATAGAGCTTTGTGAGTTTTAGGTCTAAGAGAAGAGAATACATTGATAGATTATAGGTAGGTTCTTAGAACATTGGGACCTTTATAGAGAAATGATTAGAATTAGTTGAGATTTTAGACAAATATTAGATTCATATAGCACGCATCCAAGAGAAAAAGTGGATAGAGGCTAAAGTGAAATATATTAATAGGTTCAAACTTTAGTATTAAGGGTGTTTAAGGCAACGAAATGGAGTAGATATCTTGGTTGTTAAGGAACTTATACATCATTGTGGGGGTAAAGAGGACTAATGATAGGATTCGATCCTTAAAGATTATGGTGAAAGGTGTTGTTTTCTATATATTATGTACTTATGCAACCTAAGTGGGATTAGACGGACAATTTAAGTGCCACTTATTGGAAGAGTTAGATGAAATGTGATGGATGCATATTTGACTATAATTATACACCCATATTTGAGGTATATTGATTGATATTTTGTAGTTTTGTTGTATTTTTGGTACTTAATTATCTCCAAGTGCATTTATAGGTTATAACTGCCTTTGTGAACCAAAAGGAAAAGAATTCAAATGAAAATATGACATAAACAAAGCCTTTGTGTGTGCTTATGTCATTCTCGATACCTATGTAGAATCACGAATTTAGGTGTTTTGTATTATACATAGTCTCTTATATGCTTGTGTAGAAGACTATGAATGCTCTGGAACCCTAATTTTTACTATAAAAGGACATAATTGGAGGCAAATAAAGGAGAGCAGAATTTAGCAGTAGACTTGAGACATGAAACATCCAAAAAGGTGACGATTTTGATCCAGGGACAATGAAAATACAAAGTTAAGATCAAAAGAGATATGATAGAAGGCTACATCAAATCCAAACTTACAAGAAGATTTAATAGAATAGAAAGAGGCATTTCAAATTATGAACTCTTTGTTTTCTATTATTTTTTTGCATGTTTATATTTGATTTGATTTTCTATTATGAGTAACTAAACATTCTTTAGTGTCTAGGTGTGATAAACCCTAGTTAGTGATACAATATGTCTTAATCTTTTATTTAATGCAATTATTTTGATTAATTGAATGTGATTCAATTATGTGTTTTATGCTTATTCTAATATATCCAGAATATTATTAGACAATTTGGTTTCATATAATTGAGATTGAGAAATCATTTGTATGAATAAATCTATTATAATTGAAAGGAGTTGATTGGAAACCTAGAGATAGGTTGACATAAATCCTTTGGATTAGGATCAAACTTAATAGTAGAATTCATAAATTGGTAATGCAATCCTAGGGGATTTAACTAGAAAGATTTCTATTAATCAGTCGATAAATTAGTTGCTAGTAATTTCGAGAACGTTATTAACATAAATAGGAATTTTTGTGATCCAATAATTATTGAAATAATTCCATAATAAAATGTTAATTATTTAATGATTTTTAAGTGGATTCATCACCTAGACTATAAGGCCCCAATATATACCCTAAAAGCATTATAGTATGTCTAGGGTGTATTACGAAGTAAACTTAAAGAATTAAGTGTATCTAAGAATGGTAAGAGGCATAATGGTAATTAATTTAAAAGACAAGGGTAAATTGGTAATGTCTTCATTTTGGCATGGACATGAATAATTCTTGGCCCCCATATTTTTTTCTCTAATTAAGCATGATTTAAATAAATTATAACGTTTTGATGGACTTAATTTTTGGAGTTATTATTATGTTAATTTTAGTAAGATTATATGATATAGGTTAATTGAATTAAAGTGTTAAGGTAGTAAGATTGCATGAAAGGCATTTTTTGAAGACCACTTAAAGGTATAAGACCATAAGCTTCTAAGGAAGGGCAAAATGGATAGTTTAGAATCATTAATGGCAAAACTGAAATAAGAAGTGTTGGCTTGCTTTTAAGGAAGAGGTAAAAATGTGATTTGAGGATAGAAAGAAGAAGAGAACACCGAAAACGAGAAAAGAGAGTTAAGTGTTTCGATTTTTGCAAGGAAGGAAGGAAGTAGACTTAGGGTTCTTCATTTCTTAGTGTTCAAGAGAAAATTTGAAGTTGTTCAAGAAGAGAAAAAGGAAGAGGAGCATTAAAGCTTCCATTAGAGCCAACAATCTCACTATTTGGTGAAGATTCAAGGTAAGATTGCTTTGAATCTTTTGCATTTTTGAAAGGGTTTTGGTTCATAAAGCTTAAGAAATGTATGGGTTTAAGAATTCTAGGATTAATTTTAATGAATATGTCTTGTGAGTTCTCCAATTTGAATCCCTATTGAATGAGAATTTTGTCTTTGATAAAAGGAAATCAAAGGAGGCAAGAGGAGCAAGAGTAGAGGCATTTTTTTAACAAAGTTTCAAGCAAGGAAATTAAGGTGAGTTACGGTTTTATAATTAAGTAATAAGTCATTTATGTTTTCTTTTAATTGATGGAAACAAATGATTTCAACTATTTCATGAACGTACTTTATGACTCTTTGAATGCTTTAAGAATGTGTTATGTGTTTGGTATGAACATATTGTGTTGATGAATTATGAAAAGAATGTGCAAATGATTTTTTGAAAAGATACTATGTTTGAGAAATCATGTTTTCAGAAATGTTTTTCGAAATATCTCATGTTCATGAAAAAATAAGGTTTCTAAAGTGTGTCATTTTGGGCAATAAGTTTACAAGTTATGAAATACATGCTATGTGGGTTTGGTTTGGTCCCTTAAGTATGTCAATTGCATTTTGACTAAAGGCTTCTTTCGCCTGTCCGCTAGTGGCATGGAGCTCTTTTATGGACTACCGTAAGTTCACAACTACGTAAAACAATTTTGTGGGATTGCGATAGTACGCTCTGTTCACGACTACATAGGACCCTTATGGAAAATGTGTAGTACGTTCTATTTTGGACCTTCCAAACTATTTTGATGTACTTATGTGCTCATGATATGTTGACAAGATGGATGCATACCTAATTTGCATTATTGAGAATTTGAGAAATATGTGCTTTGTGATTCAATGTGAAGTTTTGTTACAATGGAAATGAGTATTTAAATGGTTTTACCCACGAGCTTTTAAGCTAAACCCCTTTCCGTCCCATCTTCAGGTGAAGAGAATGAGGTCGAGTAACCAAGATTTGAAGCATCATTCTACTTTTGCAATGTTTCTTTATATTAAGTTAGATTTTGTAAAAGCAAGACTTTAGATGCATTTCGAGAATTATTAGGTTTGGTATCTTTTGTAATTTGGATTTTGATACCAATGATGTAATGAGGCTTGGAATGCCATTAAAGCTTTGTAAACTCCTATTTGTTATAAATGAAATATGAATTGTGTATGGATGTTGTTGAGTTAGAATTAGGTATATTTTGAAGAAGTTATCAACTTGAGATGATGACTTTTGAGCATGGATTGTGGATGCATAAGCGTGGATTGTGGATGCATATATACACATAAGTAAGATGTTATGGACAAGAAAAATAGACATTATGAATGATGAGATGTAGTTGAATGTGATGGGTACAATGAGTAGAGATTAAAGAGTTTAATGAAATAATATTGGTAGTTGAAGGGTCATGTTCATAACATTCCAAGTTTGTACATTGAAAGTTTCAAGTTTTCATAAGGGAAAAATTTGTGTTCGAACTTCTTTCCATGTTCTTTTCACCCATCACCGACACTACTTGTATGTATGTTTGTGTATAACTCTCAACTGCTGGAGAACTCTACATGTGCGTTGATGTTTGGTTGCTTGAGAGGGTTAGAAAATCTGGAATTTTGAGCTGACATTTTTCTAAATCAAGTAAGTTTTTGTTTGTGAATAACATTTGTTGGTGTTGTAATGTTTTTTACTTGGGTTCATGCATGAGTGATAGGAAAGAAGTAAATTCAGTAGTGGGAGTGAATAAGTACTAAATATAGAGAAAAATGCAGAAAATAAGGAGTAAGTGTGAGGGATATCCATTTTCATGGTTATGTTTAAATCTTGGATTTACAACTTTGTTGAAGACATCTTAGTCTAATTCAGCCTACATCAATTCAGTTTATTCAATAATCACAGGATATGATTTCTGTCCCTAGTAGTGTTACAACCTAAGCCAATACTTAATTTCTTACCAATTTTGAAAGTTGCTAGACAGAATTAAAATTCAACTTCTTCAAGAAAGTTGTAGAAATATGTCTCAAGCTTACTCTGAATCAAGAATCAACTCATTTGAAACTCTACAACTCAAGATATAATTATAATATCGAAGCATGTTCGCTATAAAATCTCCAGTTTATAAAATTCCAGTCCATACCCTCACTTTGAGTCAATCAATCTTTTTCTAATCAATTCAGATGGCTCTAAATTTTTATGGAGAGAAAGAAAAATGTCTTAGGAATCCATTGGTCTAAGTTTCAAGTCATTTGGAGTTTGGAAGAGAAAGTTATAGCCAAAACACTCCAAGTTGTTCAAGGAAATACTCTCTTCAAAAACTTATCCAATCAACTACCACCCTTTTACTGTAGATTCACGTTTTTTTCACGTAAGTCTCCACATTTTTGTAGCAACACTCCTCCATCTTCTTCCTTTCTTCTACTTAATTCCTCCTCACAAATGTATTCTGTTTACTCCTTCATTTTCACACCCAATTTCTCTTATGCGAAAACAACCCAAAATGCACCATTAGTTACACATATCATAACCAACATGTTTTTTTTCCATACTATTCATCATCTTCTTCTTCCTTTTTCTACTGCATTTTTTTTTCATGAACACTAACAATGCTCATTAGAACGTGTATCATTCTTTTCTCCTTCCATTTACATTCACCTCACTCTAAACCAGTTCCTAGTTCAAGATCACATTCAAACATCTAAAAACCGATTCATACTTATATTTCAGCCATTTCAACTTTCTCTCACTCCTAAAATTTTTGTTTTTCGACAAAACCACAACCTCTTTTTCCACATCTATCTGAAGTTAACTTCATAAACCTTCATCAAATCTCAGCTCATCTCAACACAATCAAT
>JANVCQ010000006.1:26362894-26386304 GCA_025531925.1 Erythroxylum plowmanianum | reverse complement strand
GTAAGGATGAGGATGCCTTTCAGTGGTAAGTTTAAGCTTTTCTACTGCATCTTTTGAAATAACATTCTCCATGCTACGTCCATCAATAACTAGATTGCACACCTTACCTCCACAATTAACATGGGTTTGAAATATGCTACGACGTCTCCAATCTTCCCTTTCGCACTTGTTGTGGTTGTCATTACTTGTCGAACCACTAAAGATTCTCCTTGAACTTGGTACACATCTATATCCTCACTTTCTTCCACACCATCATCATCCACAGGGTCTGACACGTCCTCCTCTTCTTCTTCTAGTTTAGTGAGGTTCACCCTTCACTCTGGACAAGCATAAGAAGCATGACCCTTTTCTCCACAAGTGAAACACCGAATTTGTGAGCTGCTGCTAGCTTTAAAATTATTAGGATTAGAGGTGTTTGTTGCTCTAAACTTCACCAAAGCCTTCCCTTTTTCAATGTAGCCCATACTTACTCCATTAGCTCGATTCATGTTGGCACTCTCATGATTGGTTTTGGGGGCTGATTAACCTATTTTTTCATTGCGAATAACTCCAACACTCCTCTGAATAGCTCCATCGGTTCTTCCAAACAAAGGCCTTCTAGAACTATACCTCCATATTCGTTTTTCTGCCATTAAGGCGTGTTTCCTCGCTTCCTCAAGGATAAACAATTGAAATACTCCCATCTCATCCCTAAGTGATTGATTCAAACTTGCTAGATATCGAGAGGTCAATTGTTCGTTAGTTTCATTCATCCCCACTTGAATTGAGAGGTTGTTAAACTCAACCGTGTATTCCTCCACACTTAAGCTCCTTTGTCTCAACGAATGGAACTTTTCATACAATTATGTTAAGTAATCAGCTGGTAAAAATTGCTTACGCAACTTCGCTTTCATGTGTTCCCAAATGCTAATTTTAGGCTTACCTTGTCGTGCACGCTGCTCCTCAACTCGCTGCCACCATGAAGTGCAGTGCTCTTCAATTTAAGCTTAACAAACAACACTTTTCTAGCTTCAGCCATAGGTTTCCATTCAAAATAAGTCTCTAAACTGGCCTCCCAATCCAAATAATCCTCCACATGCATCTTTCCATGAAAATCAGCAACTTAAATTCTAATTCCACCACCATTCAATTCAAGGGCATGCACAACCTCTCTTCCAATCCACTTCTTACCACATTGTTTGCGGGTCCAGCTGCATGAAAGGGGTTGTCATCCACTGAATATACAGTTTTAGCCTCAAGACTACCTTCCGGTACATCCGAGGGGTCATGGTTGCCTTCCGGAATCTCCATTCAGGCTACCACTGGTTCCCGTTGCTGCTACAAATCTTGCACATCTCGCGATAAGTCTGCAATCATACGTCTCAACTCAACCATCTCTCCTTGGTTATCTTGATTTCTACATCCACGTGTTCTACCGCATCCAACCATAGTTAAGCAATCAAAATGTAAGGATCTAACTTGCTCTGATACCAATTTGACGTAGTAACGAAGATAAGTAGAATAGAATAGGCTATAATTGATGTAGATTGTAGTTGGAACTTGAAAATAGGGCTTAACGTTTGTAGAAAAATCTCTAAAAGCATAAAATTATTTGATTGATAAAAGACATACCTAAAAATCAAGCATAGGTTGTCTATTTATACTAGTATAGGACAACTTCTAATAGGAAAAGGAAATACTAATTAAGAAGTCATAATAGGATAAGGAAATACTAATTAAGAAGTAATATGCTAATCTTATGATAGCTAGGAATCCAAATAACTTAAGAAGTACTATATAGTAAGAAATCCAATATTAACTAGGAATCTAAACTAACTACTCCTACATCAGTATCCTTCCTGTTATCTCCTGAAGGTTGTGAGGGTCCACCTTCATCATGGACATCATATTTCAAAAACTTAGTCATCTGTTATTCCACTATTATGGCCCTTCCTTCTCTATTGTAAAATCTGTATCCCTTAGAGTGGTTGGGATATCCTACTAAATAGCAATGAGTAGAAAGAGGTTGCAATTTGCTCTTATAAGGATTATATAACCGTACTAAGTAGGGTAGCCCCACACATGAATGTGTGTAAAGCTTAGTTTCCTACCAACCCATAGTTCATAAGGCATCTTAGGTATTGAATTACTTAGGACTCTATTTAAGATATACGATACTGTTTTGATGGCTTCGCCCTAAAGTTATTCAGGTAAGCTAATTTTGCTTTGCATTCACCTTATCGTGTCTTTTAGGGTGCGATTGCGTCTTTCAGTCACATCATTTTGCTCAGGCCTACTCGATATAATGAATTGAGTCACTATTCTAACTGGTTCCAAATACTTGGCAAACAGACCCTTTTATTGTCATGTAACCCCATGTCTGCCATAGTATTCCCCTCCTTGGTCAGATCTGACAATCTTTATTGATTTTTCCAATTAGTTCTCAGCTTCAGCCTTAAAGGTCTTGAACTTATCAAGAACTTCAGACTTTCCTTAAGTAAGAACACATAATCGTAGCGGGAATGTTTATAAACGTCAGAAAATATCTAGCATTGCACAATGTGATTGTATAAGGACCACTGACATCTGTATGTATGAGGTCCAATAAACCAAAAGTAAGAGTTGACCCTTTTTTCTTTATCTTAGTCAACTTACCCTTGCAATAATTAATACATGCTTTCATATCACCGAAGTCTAGAGTTAGGAGAATATTATCCTTTATCAATCTCTCAACCCTCTCCCTAGAAATGTAGGTGTTTATGCCACAACATGTATGATGTTTCCTTTATGAAGGCTTTCTTATAAGTAACAGGCTTGGCAATATAAGAAGAGACATGCATTTTGATAGGAGTAAGACACATTCTACATAATCTATAGGATGAGAAAATAGTTTCGATATGTCTTGCATTGATAGAAATATTTACAAGCGAAGTATCAAATATAAAACAATAAACCTCTTTATCCAAAACTAATACAAATATTAGATTCTATCTAAAAGACAGTATATAAACCTCTCAAACTTACATTCCCTATATACAAAATGTTCACCTCTTCATTGTTGCCGACCATCAGCTTCTCCTCTTCTTTAGTCGACCTTCTTATGGATCTAAACCCTTGCATTATGGAAGCAACATGATTAGAAGCTCCACTATCTAGCCATCAAGAACTTGATGTGGCTATAGCTAAGTTGGATTCATGAATCATGTAGGTCAAGGAGTTATTTGAGAGTTCCTGTTTAACTTTCCAAAATTTTGTACTTCAGGTAATGAAATTTCCTATACCCCTTCTTCTTATAGAAGAAACACCTCATACTCTTCATGTCATGTAAGCCATTGGCAATGTTAGATTTTCCAGTTTGAATCCATAGAGAGGGTTTGGGCTTCTTACCCTTACCCTTAAACTGCTGGGGCTTCACCTTCCCTTTGCCTTTGGCGGCTGCATATAGGGCTGTATGAGTGTGTTAGGAATGGGTACATTAAGTGACTTTAGTTTACTTTGAAGGTAAACCATTCTAATGATGTACCCTCTAATAACTCCTTTTCTTATGTACCTCATAGAGAATAGCTCTTTAATCAAGGTGCTCTACTCCACGTAGGAAGAAACCTTATACCTGTGGGAAATACTATCCATAAACTCCTTTACTATGACTATGTCCGGTAATCCACTAAGCAGATGATCTAGGATCGACCTCTTGATGATCAAATAACACAATCCTATTTAACTGCTTCCAGATTACCATAGTCGTCTTATCAGCTTCTGAGCTGATATCCATGAGTGTAGAAGGACTCTCTATATGCATCGTTATGTTGATGTTGGCCATTTCAAGGGCAAACTCAACATCCTTCTTCCACTTCTTGAAATTGAAACCAGTTAAGGTCTCAATCATGACAGCATTGTGGTTTACAAAAAAGGTGACTACAAAATAAAAAAGACAATGTAAAGATCTGCATAAATATAGAATAACAGCGGTACTTAAAACATTAAAGTAGTATCAATATCGAGAATCTGAATACACATATTATGAAATACCTTTAGGCTGAATACATAATATATGCTATTAGACCTCCATATAAAAGTGATCAAAATATAAACCATCAACACTCATGACACTACCACCTTTGGGTGAATACATCGTTTAAGCAACGGTTTTTCTCCATCTAATGCCTTTATGTATATCTCAAAACCCTATATAAGGTCAACACCTTTGGGCATAATAATTGAACATACGACCAGAACCATCATCGATATGTAAGTAGAACAATCTAAAATATTAACTTGAAAGGCCAGTTTGGTGACTACATCCTCATCAACACCCTAAAAAGTCCCCAAATACAAGGAATACATCCTTATGTTATCCTCGCATTCTATATGGGCATACTATATGTGAAAATTAGCAATAAATGCAAAAAATCAAATGCACAATTAAATAATCACATAATTGTGTTGAAAACATTGTCTTTAAACTTTATTTGAGACTTTTATTTTAAAAAATCTCAATAAGAGTGACTATCGTGCTTTCTTGAATACCCAACCTACCGCACGAGACACAAAACCTTAATGTCTCCCTTAAGTCCAGTTCAGAGCACGAAAATTTGCTCTAAATTTTTCCAGATCCAATAACTAACGTAATAAATCCATAAAAATTTAAAAATTCCCCCAACCTAGAAATTGACCTAAAAGGACTGGGGCATCATTACGAGAATTTTGAAATTTTTTCTTTTTTGTGCTGACGTCAATAGTACTATCGTTGACGTCAGCAGTTACTATACGTTGACATCAGCTAGATGTCTGCACTGCGTGTGCGGTGCACACGCATAGTTATTGTTGGCGTATGTAGCCTATACTGTATGACGTGCGCAATGCATACGCCACTACGTGTCCCCATCCTTTCCATCCATGTGTCGAGATAGATGGTGAGCGCATGAGACGTTCACACCAGCCTGTCCCTCACCCATGGGAGAACGGGTTGTGTGGTGTGTGTGCAACGGCCGTCTGTCACCCGTGGAGCCATGTGGGAGGATGTAGTTGGCACATGTAGGTGGTTACTGTAGTACCATCAATGCAATCACCCTCCTCTTGGGAGCCTTTTTCTCACTTTCTGGCCTGTTTTTAGCCCGTTTTTCATAGTTAGCTTCATTTATACCACTTTCACGTAATCATATATGTAAAAACCAAAAAATGAATAAAAAACCAACGAAACCCCTAATGGATGAAAATTGAAAAAACCTTCATTTTTGGATACCCGATCACATAACTGCTTTGATACCATGTGTAATACGTAACATAGACATTATTACGTGTCTCGGATCGTTCATGAAAGGGTAAAAATGAAAAAATGTGAAATACTTTATTTCGGTTCCATTCTAACTTCTAAAGCAATTTATGTAGCCAAAACGAGCTTCAATCTTATGGGACCTTCACAAGAATTATTCACCAATAAGTAGTTAACGTCTTTCTATAGTTTTCTCAAAATATAAGCACTCTTAATAGATCAGAGAATCCGTATGCTTACGAATAATATATGCAACTGCAGGAGACCTTAACTTTATATTAACTTCCATATCAGACTTCCTATAACAGGTTCAATATAGGTCCAGTCTACACTAGTTGGGATCCATTTTCTTCCTGGACTTCAACCCATTAATTTAGAGAATTTATTGGGTCATTTTATTACCTTTATCTAGATCAAATTACGTAACTTAATCGGTAAGTTATTGAAAAAATAAAAAAAGCAATTAAATGTTGTCTAATTTTATGGGAAAAGTCTTAAAAGGCCAACAAATCATTATCATGAGCTTTCTTTGAAAGGTATAACAATCTACGTCAATACAACTATCATTTTATTGCTTTTGTGATTCTTACTTGTTATTTTACTCAAAACGTAAGCCATACTTCATGTTTTCTAATGCTTTTTCTGATTAATTGTCTGATCATTTCAGGAAGAATTAGTAGATCCCGTAGTGAGAGGAACAGTTAATGTTATTGCTTCATACGCAAAATTGTCATCAATCAAAAGGAAGTTATGTTTTGACGTCTTCTATTCAATTGTTCAGATTAGTTCACATTTGGCAAAAGAAATGAAAAAAATTGTTTCTATCCTTACTATATATTTAAACTTAAAGAATGTATTATTTCGAATCTTCAATTATTTAGAACATGATTTGAATATCATTTATTTACAATCTTTGTTTAGAAATATAGAAATTTTAAATAATAAAAGAGTTCAATTCTAAATATTTCATGCTATTCAAAACTTATCTTTATTATGCTTACCTTATCATTAAAAAAATTAACAAATACAACATTCAATTAGCAAATATCATATTCAATTTAACAAAAAAAATCCTACAGGATTTAGTAAAGCCACATTTAATTTGGGGAAAATCCATACAAATTTTTGGACGGCATTACTCGTCAGGAAGTAGTTTTGTACTTGTGTTGTCACATTTTCAATAATGAAGTTTGGATCTTTTTACATATCTTCAAGGTCAAAAAGCTAGTGTGAGATTATTAATCGTTGGAAAAGTGCTAATGATGTAGAATTTGAACACGACATGAATTAAGAACCAAAGCCGGACTCTAACTCCATAATTTTCGACGAACTGATCTATATGGTCATGTTATTCTAATGTTAATCCTTGTCTTCCCTAGGGAGTTCTACATGTCTCACTCTTACATATTATTCTAACATAAATTACCATCAGCTCGTAGATCTGGTTCATCTAGCTTAGAAACTTCCAGGCACTCCCATAGCTGAAGGTTTGGTCAATGCACTGGAAAAACTGCTCTACTATTTTGCTAATGCTTTATAGGCCTAGGACAAAGTAAAAAGAAAGGTATCAATGAATCGACAAAATACAAATATGCAATTTTTAAAAACTTATTTTTATTAATTAAATGTATTATCTATATATAAGTAACTTAACTTATAAGTCCACATACTTAATAAAATACTAAATGATCATAATAGTAGCTAACAACAATAAAATCACTAAAAATATTAGCTGCGACAACAAAATAGCAGTAGAAACAAACAAGACACTAAGAGAATTGTACTAACAAGTACTTAGATGATCATGGAAGACAATTTCTCCACACATTTCTATATGTAAAATCATTAATAATGATATCAAGATCAATATTGTCCAACATATCATTTTTAATACATAAAATAGTTAAATTATTATAAAATAGTTAAATTATTAAACCTTTCTTGTGATATTGATGACCTTAAGTAGGTTTTCAATAATTTAACTTTGAAAACCTTCTATCAGCTAATACTACAGTTATAGTTATAGTCAAATGAATTCGATAAGCAATTAAAACATTTGGATAATAATCTGCAATTTTAACAAATTCAAGAATTTGTACTGATCACATTAACTTATTTGAGTCATTTGTATCAATTTTAATTTTGAAAAAAGTTAATCTAAATTCACATATGGCACGAGAAAAAGTAGTTGTAAAATTATTACAACATTCTTTTAATTCATTATTATCCAATCACCTCAATTTCTTTGAATCAAATAAAAATCAAAAAATAGTTTTAGATATTGTTAATTATTCAAATTTATTCTTCAACAAAGCAATTGCTATATCTACAATAGCTAGAAAGTAACTAACTTTGAAGGAATCCTCAATTGATTTTATTTCTCCATCATGATCATTTTCATCAAATCCTCATTATCGATATCTTTAAACATTTTTAGATTATATAATGTAAAAACATTTATTCGTAAATTATCTTATATCTATTATTTTAAAGGTTAATTTACAAACTAGTGCATCGTAAGTTATAAATATTTAAACTTCAATTGAAACATGATTTATGGGCAAGCGAAGGGTAGCACATAAACTGTAAAATAGTTTTGTTAAATTTGGGCATGACGTCTAGATGACCACATTTGTTAATTATTCATATAATACTCACTTGTCTCTAAACTAATAGGATCTTCTTCTCTTTTAGTATGTACTAGGCTTAGGCTTAGGCCTATGCTTATGTGTATTACATGAGTTATTAAAGTAATGACATGTATTTAATTCATATTCAATTTGAATTTATGTACTTCATTTGTATTATACAAAATGTTTATTATTTACTGTAACACATATTTAATTAAATTTTTTTACATAATATATACTTTTTTTACATAATAAATCTTTTAAGTGTTAAACTAGCAGATTGCGTAGTAATATAATGCCCACTTAATTTAATTCTACAATTGTTTATTTTAAACATGTTATGTTATTATATTATTTAATGTATAAATGAATATCGGGTAATTTTAAAATTTGTAATAAAATTATAAATATTTAAATATTGAAATCTTTATTTTCTTAAGAAGGCTTAAATTTGTTACATTAAAAATATATAAGTTAGAATATTAGAAATGAATTAGTTATATTAGTTAGTAAAAATTTGGAATGAAAATTTTAAAAATTTAGTAAATGTATAGTGTAATGTATTTGTTATAAATGGATAAAATATATAAACTAAATTAAAAAATTATAATATGTAAGAAAAAAGTAATAAAGATATATAGTGGATGTGACTCAAACAAATTAAGTTAAAAATAAATAAATATTTTGTAATTTAAAATTTTATGATAAAATTATAAATATTTAAAATTTGAAATTTATAATAAGAATAGAATTATGATAGAATTATTAAAAATGTATATATTAGAATATTAAAAAATGGATTAGTAAAATGAGTTATTAAAAAATTGTGATATTGTAGTTTATTAAGGTAAAAACAAGTCATATGTTAAATTAATATTGCGTAATTTAAAATGTTGTCATAAAATTATAAATATTTAACGTAGGTAAATTTTTTATCGTAAATTAACTATTGTAGTTAAAACAAATGTTAAATTTTGTTGTCATGAATTAAATATTTTAGCTAATTGAGATAATGAAAAAACGTCGTTACATGTCATATTATTCAATGAATACATGAATATTGTGTAATTTAAAATTTTATGATCAAATTATAAGTATTTAAATGTATATTAAGAAAGGAATTATTATAGAATTATTAAAAATATATGAGTTAGAATATTAAAAATCAATTATTAAAATTAGTTTGCAAAATTTTGGAATGAAAAAATAAAATAATTTAGGAAATCTATGCTGTGATATATTTATTATAAATGGATAAAATATTGAAAGCAAATAAAACAGTACAGCTGAGTCATGGGTATGACTTATTAAGTCACACCCGTGACTGATAAAACTAATTAAAAAATATTTCAATTAATTAAAGTAAGAAAAATCATGTCCATAACGTGATTGAATTAACTAAGCAAAAAAAAAAATTGGCCGTAATCGATTTTACAGTCTTTAACCTAATTCTAAAATCATGCCCATTCTAAATGAAACAAACAATATTTAATATAAGCACCATGTGAATGTTTAATTTGTGAGTAGAAACTTTTGTTTCTTGAATAGTTTCACTTTATTATATATGTAAATAAATGTGATTCATGATATATTCATATCGGGCTTGCATCTTTATATATACAGATGGTGTATCTCCTAGAGTTATGTTACACGATATACTCTCCTAGAATGAAGCTATTACATATAATTACATGCTAAGTATGGATATGAATTTAGAGTGATTTGAGGTTATTGCTTGGCTGATGCAGTGATGGAGTTAAATATGGAATGATATATGTGATTGGCTCCATCAGTGTCGGGTATCTCTGTCAATATAACTGTAGGTTTTGATGTTTATGTAGTATAACTGTAGTATCTCTGTCAATATACTGGTTGATCAATGGATGGGATGTAGTGAACCTGATGGGCTGCCCGTGGCTACCTTTTCCCTCACCAAATGATAATCTAGCTCAATATGTCGCGTGCAAGTATGAAAGACCGGATTTGCCGCCATGTATGTAGTGGATATGTTGTCGCAATAGAGATGGACAGGGAATTGGAGGGGCACGCCAAGTTTATAAAGAAGATAGCACAACCAAGTGGTTTCGACACATGAATGTGAGAGAGAGCGATATTCGGACTTAGCACTAGATCGAGCAATAGTAGGCTGCTTTTTAGAACTCCAGGAGATATGGTTGGAACCGAGATATATAAGATAGCCACTAGTGGAGTGTTGAGTATTAGGGCAAACAACCCAATCGGCATCAGAGTAGGCACTAAGACGGATTGCGCCTTATTGCGGGCGGAAAATGAGTCCATGGTCTAGTGTTTCTTTGATTTAGCGAAGTATACGGCGCGTAGCCTCAAGATGATTGTGGCACGGTGCACTCATGAATTGGGATACTGTGTTGACAGCATATGCAATATCTGGTCGCGTTAATGTAAGATATTGCAAGCAACCAACAAATTCATGCAATTCTGTAGGAGATTTTAAGCGTGGAGCATTGTCGTTGGAAAGAACCACCTTAGCTGTCATGGGTGTGGTGGCTGGTTTACAATGAAGGTTGACGTGCTTAACTAGAAGATCATGAGCATATTTCAGTTGGTTAATATGCACTGAATCAGGTTGGGTATGGACTTGTAACCTAAGGAAATAATGGAGGGGTCCAAGGTCCTTAATGTCAAACTCACAAGCTAGTGTGTCAATAAATTTCTGCAAAAGATGTGAGTTGCTACCGGTAATCACAATATCGTCAACGTAAAGAAGGAGAAAGATGCAGTAGATACCATGACGTAGGATGAATAAGGAGGGTTAGCTTTACTTTGTTGAAAACTAGCAGTGATTAGGAAGGAGCTCATGCGTTGAAACCATGCTCTCGGTGCCTGTTTCAGACCATAGATTGCCTTCTGTAACTTGCATACATGATGTGGCTTTATGGGATCAATGAAACCGGGTGGTCGGGACATATACACTTCTTCTTGTAAGAGTCTATTTAAGAATGCATTTTTGACATCAAGTTATCAAAGTGGCCATATGCGTGAGACTGCTAGACTAAGAATTGTTCGTATGGTTATGGGTTTAATGACAGGGATGAATTTCTCACCATAATCAAGCCCAGGTTATTGATGAACCTTGGCTACTAAACGGGCTTTGTAACACTTAATGCTCCTATCAGATTTTCTCTTTATTCAAAAAACCCATTTGCAACCAACTCGATTTTGTGTTAGGGATGACGGAACCAGAGAATAAGTGTTGTTTTTCAGCAGTGCATTTATCTCCTCCGTCATGGCCATGCGTCACTTTGGGTGTTTGCTAGCTTGAGAATAACAAGTAGGTTCCAATGTATCAATAGTGGAGAGAAGAGCATGAGGAATTGGGTACCTAATTCTGTCGTTAGTATATTGCTTTGGTTAGGTAATACCATCTTTGGATCGAGTACGCATTTGATGTGTAGGTTGTGGGTGCGGCAGAGGCAAGTTATGCTGTGTGGGTCTAGGTTCCAAGATAGAGTTCGGGTCAAGAGATGGGGGTGGATCTGGTGGGCCAAGGCGTTTTGGGTTAGGAGAAGTAAGGCGTTGTGAAGGAGAGGTGTCAAGGAGTTGGTCCGCAGCATGGGGATTCTCATTAGGTCGTCATGGGATAGAAAGGTCAGAAGGGGGAACAAAAGTTATGGAGGATGAGATGGGCAGACGCATGGGAGCAATCATTGGAAATATGTCTTTATGCTCAATAGTGGTGGTTGGTTGGGACGTGTTCGAATGGGTGTTGGTGATGGGGTGCAACGTGGTGTCATGTTGGAGATCTAATTGGATATGAGAAGATCTTTGATGACCTGCAATGTTAGAAAAGGAAAAGAAGTCTCGTCAAAAATAACATGCCTAGAGATATAAACATGGCCAGAAGCTTTATCAAGGCATTTATATCCTTTGTGATGGTTACTATAACCAAGAAAAATACATGCTACGAATCGTGGAGAGAGTTTATGGGGGGCATAAGGACCTAGATAAGGGTAGCAAGAACATCCAAAGACCTTGAGATAAGAGTAAGTGGGTTGGGATTTTTAGAAATAGTAGTGAGGAGAGAACCAACGAAGAATAGGAGTGGGTAGAATGTTAATGATATGAACGACGGTTAGGACAGCATCAGCCCAATAAGAGTGAGGAAGGTGAGCTGTGGCTAATAAGGTACAGGCCATATCTACGATGTGCCTATGTTTACGTTCGGCGAGTCCATTTTGTTGAGGGGTGTGAGGACAGGAGAAGCATTGGTGGATTCCATGAGTGGCACAAAAGTGGTCAAAATTATTATTGACATACTCGGCTCCGTTATCACTTTGTAAGGTTTGAATGGAAGAATTGAATTGATTTTTGATGTAATCCACAAAAGGTCTTGAAGTGTTGGAAGGTTTCAGATTTATTTTACATGAGAAAAATCCATGAATATTGAGAGTATTCATTTGTAAATAAGACATAGTAACGATAACCACTATTAGAAGAAACTGGAGACATCCAGACATCACTATGAATTATTGAGAAGGGAAAGTTAACATAACTGGTGCGAGAATTAAAGGGAGTCTAGAGGATTTATTAATTGCACCATCAGAACAAAAGGTAGGTTTGAGAGAGACTTGATTGCCTAAGAGAGGTTGTAAGCAAGCGAGGAGAATGAAGGAGGTGTGATCGAGCCTTTTATGCCATGTTGAAGAGTGGTGAGTAGCAAGAGCATGATGTGTGGACGATAGAGAGGATAGCTAGGGACATGTGAAGCGGATATAGACCATCTTTATAGAGGCCCTGAAAAAGCAAAGTGCCAGTGAGAAGATTATATATTTGATAATAATCGGGGGCAAAAAGAAAGAAGTGTTTATTATATTTTGTGAATTGAGCAACATATAAGAGATTTTTGCGGATAACCGGGATGCTAAAAACATTGTTAAGAGAAAATTTGGAGTTTCCTAAAGAGAAAGGACGGGATCCCAGGTGATAGATCGACATAGTGTCCCCATTTCCCATGACCACAAACATGTTACCCTGAGATGGATATGGATTTTGGAGAGATGTGGTGGGACTGGTCATGTGATTTGTGGCTCCAGTGTCGAGGTATCATAGATTGTCCAGTGAAGGTGGTGGTTGGGCAAAATGGGCACCTGCCAATGGCTTGTTAGGTGATCCCGAGAAACGGTGTGGACAGTTGGCATGAGAATGATGAGGAGTGCTACAGTTGGGGCACCAAGGTGAGGTGCCAAGAATGCCTTGTTGTCCTTAGGGTGGTTGTGGTGATGGAGCTCGGTTACTGTCATAGGAGGTTGGCCATTGGTGATGATTTCCTCGATTGTGTGGATGGGAACCACGATACTTGCCACGGTGGTGTTGTCCACGATAGGTGCTATTGTTGGATTTGGAATGGAAACTTTAGTTGTTTGAAGAAGATTGAGCATTATAGAGAGCGGTGTTTGGAGTAGAAGACGATGGAAGAGTGGGGTTTTGAGACTCAAATGCTAGCAAGTGAGAGTGAAGTTCGATAAAGGAGATGAGTGGGGTAATATTGTAGAGAGCTATGTGAAGCATTAGATAATCAAGGCCAAGACCTTTAAGTGTTGTGATAACAAGATCATTAGGATCAACAGGTTTGCCAATTACAGTGAGAGAATCAGATAGGGATTTTGCATGCTGTAGATATTCATCAATGTTTTTAGAGCCTTTTTGGAGATAAAAAAGTTGGGATTTAAGGTGAGCAGCACTAGCGACAGATATTTGTGAGAAATGAAGCGTTAAACGGTCCCAATGATCTTTGGCTGTGTCACAACCAATGAGGAGGGAAAGAATTGGTAATTCGAGAGTAGTGGTGATATGGCTAACGACAAATTGATCCATTTGAAGCCATTCAGCATAAGTAGGATTTGGGACAAGCGTTTGTGGAGTGAGGTCGGTAAAAGTGGAGGTGGCAGAAGGTGTGATAATGGAAGGAGGTGTTGGACATGTGTCGTCTACATATTTGAAAATTCCAAGGCTAATAAGAAATGACTTCATTTGCAGAAGCCATTGGAGATAGTTAGTTTCATCAAGCTTAAGAAAATTGGAGGTGCTGGACCCACCAGGAAGAGAGAGAGAAGATGAATAAGTAGTTGAAGCCAAGAGAGAATAGGAAGATGTTTGCAAAAGAGATAGCAAAACTTGGAAAGAAGATACGGAGGCCTCTCACAAGCTCTGATACGATGTAAATAAATGTGAATCTTGATATATTCATATCGTGGCTTGCATCTTTATGTATACAGATGGTGTATCTCCTAGAGTTATGTTACACGATATACTCTCCTAGAATGAAGCTATTACATATAATTACATGCTAAGTATGGATATGAATTCAGAGTGATTTGAAGCTATTGCTTAGTTGATGCAGTGATGGAGTTAAATATGGAATGATATATGTGATTGGCTCCATCAGTGTCGAGTATCTCTGTCAATATAACTGTAGCTTTTGATGTTTATGTAGTATTTCATGTTTTTGTAGTTAAATGTTTATGTTGGTGTTAGAAATAAATAATTGTTTTGGTTAATAGTTTCCAAATATTTACATCCACGTATTAATTTAAGCTAAATATGCTCGTTGGTCTTCTTCTCTTATGTTGTGTGAAAAGAGTGCATTTCGTAAAGTTGCTTGATTAAGTTATCATTTGTGAATATAAAATAGCATATTTCTAAAACTAGTTGATGATGTGATTACTTAACATTTAAAGAGGAACATATATACTAAATATTAGTATATAATAATTAATAATAATTAATCATGACTAACATATATATTAAATATTAATATTTACTATTTAATCTTTTAATTATATTTTAATACATTAGTTAATTAGTTATATATTAATTAGTATTAATTATAACTGAATAAACTTAACAATTAATGATAAATAATTAATTTATAAATAAAGTATAATTTAATAAATTAATGAATTCATTATATTTTAATTATATCAAAATTAATTAATTAAATATTCTTTAAATATATTTAATTAAGAAATGAAAAAATATCTTTGTCATAGTGACACTTAATTAATGCAAGTGAATTTATATTTAATTATCTTAATGATAATAAGTAATCAATCTATTAATAGTAAATTAATTATATATAATTATATTTAATAAAGTTTTATTTATTTAGTAATTATTAATCATTAAGTGTAACTATTTTTTTATGAATTTTAGATTAATTTCAAATTAAATCAGTCATAGATTTTGATTTATATTGGAATGAGTTGAGGTAAAATGGAAGTAAAAATGAAGAAGAAATAGTGAAGACATTAGTTAGAAGCCGTAGATTAAGCAAAAGAGAGGAAGAAGTGATGAAAAATGCTACTTCGTAAAAAATATGGAGAAGAACCTTTGTCATCAACGTGCACAATCACGATCGTGATGAAGAGGGAGTTTCAGAAGAGCTGCACGATCGTGATAGAGTAACCCTGAGTAAATATCAGAAAAAGCACAATGGTGCACAAGCACGATCATGACAACGAAAAAGCAGTCGAAATTGCACGATCGTGACAGCGAGAGTGTAAAGATATATAATACAAGCAGGAGTATTTAAGCTATTTATATACTGAAGAGGCATATATATACTGAATATTAGTATATAATAATTAATAATAACTAACAATTAATAATGCAAGTCATGAGTAATATTTATACTAAATATTAACATGTACTACTTATATATTAATTATGGTTAATTATAACTGAATAAAATTAACAGTTAATCATGGATAATTAATTTATAAATAAATTATATTTGAATAAATATGTTAATTTATCATATTTTAATTATTATTAATTTTACAAAAATTAATTAATTAGTTAATTAATTAATTATATTTTTATATGTGTTAAGTATTGAGATTTAAAGAATTGGATCTAAAGAATTGAGAAAATCTTTATATCTGCTTGATGTCTTCGGTCAACCTTTTTGTCAAAACTTATGTATGAATGCATAACTCCTGACAATTTGTTAATCATTATGTTATTAATTTCGTCAACACAACTGTATGTTGGACACAATATACATCTATTTATCATCTGATATGGATTAGGTGAATACAAGCTTAGATTAGGGAAGACGTTTTCAAGTAACCTGGTAAAGGCAATGGTGCATCAAAAAGATGTAATTGTAATTCTTAAAAAATAAAAAAGGATTGTAAAATATATAATGAAAGATTTGTTAACTTGTTAAGAGACTCATCCTTGCTATGATAAGGAATAACCAGTTGTTTTGACAAGGATATTTGATCTTGCTCATCAATTGTTTCTGTGTCTTCTCCTACACATAATAAAAATTCACAAAAAACTGAATTTGATATAGCCCTCATATTTATCGTCAAAGAGAATTTACGGATCTGTCGCCAAAGACGCAAATTTAGAAGACTCAAATCAATTAGTTATTATTTTGTAGCTTGGTCAATAACGGGCAATGTTTGACAAAAATCACTACCAAATACAACAATTTTTCCTCGAAAAGGTTCATTAGAGTCCCTGATATCTTGAAGCAAATCATAAAATGCTTCAATAGCTTCTCGTTTTGCCATGGAAGCCTCGTCCCATAAGATAAGACTACATTCAAATATCAAATTTCCAATGCTGCTTTGCTTACTTAATTGACAAACTTTTTTCTTTGAAAATTCAAGTGGTATTTTAAATCTTGAGTGAACTATCCTACCACCAGGAAGAACTAATTCTATAACACCTACTGTAGCAATAGCAATTGCAATATGCCCTTGTAATCGTAAATTTGCAAGGAAAGCTCGATATAAGAAAGTCTTCCTAGTTCTACCAGGACCATCAATAAAAAACTTCCACCTCTCGAAGCCAAAACTGAATCCAAAATCAAATCAAAATTGTATTTCTGCTCATCATTCAACCTTGACTGTAATAATAGGTCTTCTGGATCAACCTGTATATTCTTCTCACTTTGTATTTCTTTAGTTTGATTTTGATGATGATCAACAAAATGGTAATCAGTTAAGCTTTTCCCCATTTGCTCAAAAGATTTATTAATATCTTGAAGGGACATTTTTGTAATCTCATTAGATGTGTAGGCACTATAGGAAGAAGCATATTTGTAGTCAAAAAAAGGTCGTCTTTGAATGTTTCCCAGATTTGCTTAAGGTTGTTGGTGAACAATAGAACAGAAGTGTAGCAAATAAAAACTGAGCAATGTTAGCATTTGAAACATAACAGCTTCCTCAATAGTTTGCTATATATAAAAGTTAGACATTAGCAATCCCAATTGTAGTGCAACCTCCCTGAAATAACTTCTTTTCTCACCATCAATAGTCAACAAGTCATCAAGTGATGTTGGTCCTTTAATATGTATGAGTAATAACCTCAAATAATACCTTTCTCCTTCTCTAGGGTCAATAGTAACCAATCTTCCTATTACTTTTTTTTGACTTCTTTCTGACCATGTTTTCATTTTTCGATTCCAAACAAAATGTTTTGGAAAATCGTTATACAAACATTTCATCTTTTCTTCCTTTTAATTTGTTAAATTCATCTTGAAAATTTCAGTGAGCATTGTTTTTGAAAAATCAATTTTTCTCAACAAATAGAATAAATCCACATTCCTGTCAAAGGAAATAAACTGATGATACAGAACTTGGAGTATATAAACTGACGGATTAATCTCTGCCAGTGAAATTTAGATTTATGTTATAAAGCTTCAGGAGGTGAAATCCAACGACCTCCTTGGAAATTACTTATTTCATCAATATCACCTGTGGTCTCTTGATCAACAATACTAAAATTGACAAGGTCATAGCCTTTAAAAACATATTTGTATAAGTATTTACTAAGTTTGACTATTGAACATATTTCAACATTTATGTGACAATCAATTAGCATCAAGAGGTACGAATTATAAGGAACCACCTACCTATTATCAATCTCATGTCTGCAAATTTTGACTTTCCTGTTATCATCTCTTCGTCTATAACATGGATAACTATCTTCACCATAAATAGTAAAAGGAGCAAAATTCTTAGGATAACGGTTTTTGCACACACCATTTCTCATGTAAGGGCAATCTTTATTTATAAACCACATAGACTATAAATCATATGCTTAGTGACAAGAGAATATAATCCTAAATTTTAATCAGGATTTGTTATTTTAGCAGATGTGATCTGATCGTAAGAATCTGGATTTAGCAATTTAGAATGCGGCTTAAGTATCATTAATAAATGAGCATAAGGGAATCCACGCTTATGAAATTCAATAACATAAACAAAGGTGCCCATATCTCCAAAGATTTGTCTTTTGATCAACTCATTTTTTAGAATTTCAAATTTAACTCTGAATAATCTAGCCAATAAATCCGATTTATCTTGTGTCTTTTCATGAAATTTAAGATTATCTTGTATCTCTCTCCAAATAAGGTTGTAAGTTATGGTGAGAAAAATATTTGGTTTACCATATTTTTTGTACTAGAGCCATTGCATCAAGATATCGTCGTTTCATATCCCTTGGACCACTAATAAATGAAGCTGGGAGGACAACTTGATGATTAATTCTAGAACTTTTAGTTTGACCAATGGTAATACTATCTAAAACACCTTGCAGAATTTCTGTCTGTATCTCATTTTGTCTTTTTCTGTGGAAATCAAGTGGGGATGTTTCAATATTTATATAAGTACCTACAACAAATTGTTGAAGCAGTCTTAAGTTATGAAGCATCATAGATTCATCATTTTCTCTCATTTGGAGCCGATAACAATAATATTATCTAGCAGAAACCAAACCATCTTCACAGTTTTCATCATCTAGCAGCCACTTGTGATGCAGTAGGAAGATTATAAGCACATTGATCAACACTAGGATAACATCTCAGAACTATTGCATGATTCTCAAGTGATGGAATGTCTCTAAAACTTCAAAAGAACTTGGCATAAGGATTATCTTATAAAATTTCCATAATTAGTTTTAATGTATTCTCACAAAGTTTATCACAATTGCTAGTCCTTCTTTTTAGTTCCTTGTCAGTATCAAAGAAATAGAGTTGGATTCCAGATACCTTATTAGTTGTTGACACCAAAATATCAAGGAAATGATAAACTTGTCCTTGAACATGAAACGTATGTTTTTCGTTAGTTCTCGATCATACCTAGCTCCATAGAAAGTAAAAGCTACTTTGTTATTATATGTATGAACGTTCTTCTTAAAATGTTCTGATTCTTCATCATTGTCAATAAATAATAATTTCAAAGCATATGGCCTTTGAGGAGCAACAATGGAAATTTGTCCCAATGAACAACAGAATGATGGAGGTTCAAGATAAAATCTTTTTGCATGACAATGTTCACAATTTGGAACAAAACGAAGCTATTAAGGCTCAATAGGTAAATTCTACAAGGATGCTAACTTTGAGGAAGAATGATGACGATTTATCCCTTAAAACATATAAAAATAACATGATCACTTCATGCACTAATCATATTAGAAATAGTAAAAATATAGGTTACAAAATTTATACCTTGATCTTTAACAAGTATCATTGAGTTAGGTTGAATTGGAAAGGAAGATACTATTTGATAATTTGAATTATCACATGTCATATTAGATGCTTCAAATGTTGATGTTGTGTGAACAATTTTTTTTTTTGCAGCTCAACTTTCTTTAAGTCGTCGCAAGAATTCTTGTTTTTCATTTTCTAGAATTTCAGCATACTTTTAACATCTCTTGGCATTTCTATCCATATCTGACTGCAGATAACATTAACGTTCTTCATCTATCAACTGAGAATATATTTTTTAAATATTAAAATATTAGTAGTAACAATATTTGTGAAATATATATAAATATATTATTAATATTATTGAATATATATTATTAATATTATTAAATGAGATATGTATAAAAATGTATATATTACATAAATAAATGTTGGCTATAATTTAAAAATGTCAAAATATAACATGAAAAAAATGAAGCAATATTATATATTACCAAAAATTACAACTTTTAACCACCAAACTAGATTGTCTCCAGTTCTATCTTCTCAACAATATATCAATTCAACTTGAAATCGAAACCTTATTAGAAAATGTTTGTAGTGAAAATCCTCTAGATCCAGTTAAAAATACTAATCAACAATTAATTGAAATCAAATTAAAAGATCCTACTCAAGAAATTAATATTCGTAATAACATACCATATACACAACAAGATGTATAGGAATTTATCATCGAATGTTCAGATTTATTAGCAAAACAATTAATCTCACAAAGTACTAGTAAACATTCAGCTCTAGCATTTTATGTAAATAATTCAGCTGAACAAAAGCGTGGTAAACGTAGGATGGTCATAAATTATAAAAAACTAAATGAAGCAACTATAGGTGATGCATACAAACTTCCACGCAAAGATTATATTATCAATAAATTAAAAGGACATACATGGTTTACCACTTTAGATGCAAAACTCGAATAATGGCAACTCATACTACATGAAAATACAAAACCTTTAACTGCGTTTACTTGTCCTCTACAAAAACATTATCAATGGAATGGATTACCATTTGGATTAAAACAAGCACCCAATATTTATCAACAATTTATGGATAACAATTTAGAAGGTTTTGAAGAATTTATTTTTGTTTATATTTACGATATTATTATCTATTCTAATCAAGATAAAATGGATCATTTAAAAAAGGTTAAAATTATTCTTCAACGTTGTAAAGACAAAGGATTAATTTTAAGTCAAAAGAAAGTTAAACTTGCACAACAAAAGATAGAATATTTAGGAATTGAATTCCAAAATGGATATTTAAAATTACAACCCAATATTTTAAATAAAATTCATGAATTTCCTAATCAATTAACAAATAGGACTCATATATAACAATTTTTAGGCATTTTAAATTATATTTCCGATCAAGGCTTTTTAAAAGATTTAGCCAAAGAAAGAAATTGTTACAACTCAAATGTAGTACAAAATCATAATGGAATTGGACTAATGAAGATACTCAAGCTGTTAAAAAATTAAAAACATTGTGCAAGGATCTACCTTTTCTATATAATTATCTTCCAAAGGTTACATTGCTGGTTCAAATTGATAACAGTATGGATACATGGGCTGGTTGCATTTTGGCAAAACTACCCAATCAAAAGAAGTATTTACTTTGTAAGTATATAAATGGGACTTTCAATCCTACTGAGTTCAAATATCCAATTCATGAAAAGGAAACATTGCCTGTCTCAAAACATTGAGAAAATGGCGAATTGATTTATTACCGGTTGAATTTATAATTCAAACGGATTCTAAGTATTTATGTGGATTCATTCGATACAATATAAAAACCAATTATAATCAGGGTTGCCTTATAAGATGGCAACTCGAACTAAATCAGTATCAATTTGAGATTCAATATATCAAATCTACTGACAATTTTCTTGCAGATATTTTAACAAGAGAATGGAAATATCAATTTGAGATTCAATATATCAAATCTACTGACAATTTTCTTGCAGATATTTTAACAAGAGAATGGAATCAACAATATTAAGTCTGAGAGATGCATTATCACAAAAAGAAGTTGAATTAATCAATTTAAAACAACAAGTTGGCAGCGTCACAAAGGAAATAAACCAACTCAAAACTACCATCCAGGTATTGAAACAAAACACAAAGGACCAACATAATCCAACTCAAAACTACCATCAAGGTATTGAAACAAAACATAAAGGACCAACAAACAGCCACAACCATTCCTACAACCACCGTTACTTCCACAACCACTACTTCTACCATTCCATTAATCACACCTCAACAAATTACCTAAACATCATCTGTCCAACCCACTCAGCCTGAATCTCAAAGACACAAGGATACATCTGAAGGAAAAACCTATGTTATCTACAATGGACCAATGGTAGGTTTGTACGATGAATGGCATAAAGCAGTTGTTTATATCACAGGCCGCTCAAGTATTTTACACAAAAGTTTTTCATCCAGAGCTGAAACTGAAAAAGCAACCGAGGAAAATATGGACCCAAAGCAATTATCTTCCCAGAAGAACCATTAACCACTTATCTATTTTTTTCAGAGTGGACTTATCAATACCATTTATCTAACCAATTTAAACATTTTGTCTGAATTCCCTGTTGGATTTATTCAAGCAGTTACGAATTACAAGGATCGTTTCGTCAAAGACAGAGAAATATTTATTAAAATTTTCAGCAGTTATCCTATATTCAAGGAAAATGACTCTCTCAAGGATGCAGAGATTAAACTATCCAAAGTTGCTTTTCTCACCATTAGAATAAGCAACGACATTTATCCACCAATTGATGAACCACTACAACACACATTTGAATGGGAACTCATCAATCAATTCAACCTTCATTGTTTTGAAGGAGTATTTATTCAAGGAGCAAGAATCACCAAGGAGTCAACAATCAAAGTAAATTATAAAGGACTTAATCATGTCATGATTTCAAATTATAAATCTGCAATTACTCCCGATGCATTTCATATAATTCAACAATTTTTACAACCCTTTTCAAAAATGGAAGGCATTTTCAATGACCTTTCAAATTTATAGAAATATGCCATCTGTGATCAACTACAAGGACACCCTCAGCATAAATGTAAATATTGCCCCTCCACTGCTCAGACCGACGACACCGGATCAATTGATGCAATTATTAAAGAATAATTCATCAATCAGACCAACAAGGATGTAGGCCAGATGGACGGCCAGATTTAGTTACTTTAGCATCTTTTACTTTTTTTCTTTTGCTTTTTTCTTTGTCAGATGTCAGTTGTCATGTTGGACCCCAAACTTTCTTGGAAAATTTGAATTATTAAATGAGGAATTGGTGGTTTTATTTTCATGTGCAAAAAAAAAGGAAATTCAAGAATTTGAAATGATATTTTGAGGTTAAAGCATGAACATCTATTTTGGTTGGAAATGGGTGTTTGTGTAGGTTTGTGTTGTGGGTGATGAAAAGTGTTGATTTGAATAAAATTAAAAAATCAAGAAATAAATAGTGAAAGTGTTAGATTTTGGAGAATCAAAAGTCTAAAATTTTTGGAATGAATAGTAGCAGAAAGTTGCATTATTGATATGAAATTTTGTGAATTTTTCTGGTTTGCTCTAGGCAGATTTTGATAAAATGATCTTCATGAAAGTTATAGCTTTTCTTGAAAGATTTATATCGCTATAAAGTATGACATTTTTTGATATCGGGGTTGAAAGTTATAATCATTTGAAGTTTTGGATGTTTTGCTTTGTTTTTGAAAATGTCCATAAGGGTAGGCTTTGTGTATGATGGCTTTGAGGTAAATTTTGGACTGATATAGGTTAAATTGGATCAAGTAGCCTTCTTGAAAGTTATAGAGCAATTTCATAGCTTTTCAATTGTTGGACCCCGATTTTTAAGTGACATTTAGAATTATTAAATGAAATGAAATAATGCTTTTATGCTACAAGAAAATTGATGAGAAAAGAAATGATTAGTGAAAGTATGAGATTTTGGAGAATTAAGAAAAAGTT
>JANVCQ010000006.1:26329371-26352776 GCA_025531925.1 Erythroxylum plowmanianum | reverse complement strand
GACCAAGGGTGTCCGAAGGATCGGTAATTTGCTATTGAAGTGTTATACGTGAAATTTAAATGTACATTTGACATGTGTAATAGGCTATTGGGGCATGTACATTTCATGCATAAAAGTATGATCAGATAAAGGCAGTTGTGACTGGAGCAGCCAACGTATATGAGAGCTTTAAGCTCAATGCACAGGACCTTTGGTCCAATATATTCAGAGCCACTGGCTCAATGTATCAGGACATATCACGCCCAACGTATTCAGAGCCTTAGGCTCAACGCAATGTGCCCGTCACTAGGACTGTTTCAGGCGCACGGTCACAACAACATAAGAAAATGAAAGTGTCACATGCGCATTGCATATGTAAATGATTGACTGCCTTATATGTGATAAATGCATGAGATAATTATGAAATTGTTATTGTGTGATTATGTGTATATTATCTGTGTATGCATGAGTTAGGTGGACCATCGATGATGGTTTCTCGCTGAGTTCGCAAACTCACCCAACATTGCAATATTTTCAGGACAGCGATAGTAGGTTCCCTAGCTCCAGATTGTTAGAGTCTTCTCTGCCTTGTGGACCGTGTCAGCAAGAGAAGCTATGGCGCAGAGGTGGGCCAGCTGGGATTTCTTTTGGGATGACCTAGTTAGGGGATATCGGTTCCTTTTGTGTAGTGATTAGATGATATTTTTGGACAGAATTATGTATTTTCGGATTCGAGAAATGAAATGAAAAGCAAAACTTGATTTTTTTTAATTTTTAGTGATTTATATTTGATGCCATGTGGATTGTAGCTGGTTGCTCAGTGGTGCACCCTTATCGTGGGTTACGTGTCGGAACGACCTGCGGGCGTCTCGGTGTGTACCCTATGGTAAGGGGGCGCTACATTTATATTGGATAAAGGAAGCCACAATAACACTATAAGAGAGTTGCCTTATGGAATACTGCTGACCAAAATTTTCACCTACTATAATGTGTCTTTTGATGGTTTAGAATAGTATACACCTGCTAAGTTTCATTCTTCCATTCCTTATCAATTTTGATATAAGTTAAAGGAAAATTTCTGGTTGAAAAGAAATAGAAAAGAATAGCAATCGTCTTAGGTCCTACTCTAGCACTACAGCCTCCTTCTCTAGCACAACAGCCTACTCTAGAAACCAACAATCTAGATATTCAACAACAACTGAGGGAGATTAGACTACATCAGGATCAAATGTAAGATTAGATTAAGGACATGCAAAACCTTCTTTGCGTTTTTATTGAATCTCTTAAAGAATACTTTCGTTAAGACACATGCATCTTTGTGCTAATAATTGTTTTGGCATTGATATGACTATCTTTGTGCCTTCTAGTTTATATATATTTGTGATATTTTTTTGTTACTAATTTTGCTTTTGCATATTTTGTGATACTCTAAATGCTTTAACATGGTCTATCGAATTTCTTACCCTTCTTTTTGATAATGACAAAGGCGAAGAATATAGAAAGATATAGTTTGATATATTTTTAATTGCGAAATTGGCTGCCAATTAGATGCTTGATGTATTTGGTTTTTGTAACTCCATACCTACATTTAAGTTAACTTCATGCATATACTTAAGTTCTCTGCATCTTATTTTCAAACCATGAGCTCCTATGATTTAGCACTAATAAGGCTCGTTCTCATCAAGATTATGAGCAAGGACTTACATATAAGGATTACAAATATCTTTCGAAATCTTTCACTATAATTTGAATTTTTAAAAATATATCTATTGTTACTTTTCATCATCAAAAAGGGAGAGATTGTTAACTCAAAACTTTTTTAATTAATGATTTTGATTATAACAACCAATAATATTTAGTTACAAAATTCAAATTTATTTGGATTTATTCAAAAGATAATGATGTTAAAAGGGATTATATATTTTAGTTATCTGTTTAAAATAGAAGGATAATCGTTTCCTATTTTGCAGGAATTATTTTAACAAACTTATTTGATTATTTAGATAATCATTTCTGTATGAATGAAGGATCCTGCTATTTTATTCTATTCAATATTCGGCTCTGAGATAAAGTCATATATTTATTCAAACGTTTGAGTTTTTAAAGATATTGACAACGATGATATCGAAGATATTTTTTAAAAAAGGATTCAAGGCAGACTCTGTTAATGATATAATTAAGTAACGATTAGTTGAAGAGAACGTCTATTTAAAGTATAGCTACTATATTCGCAATGCACGCAAGATTTTTTGAAATCAGTAGCATCAATACTCTTGAAGGTGATATCCATATCAAATCCTCTGTGCTTTAGAAAGGGAAAATATTTTATCGAGGGAGACTGTTATTCTTTGAAGCTCACATTGAACAAATTTTATTTTCATTTGTTGAAAGCTTGTAAAGGCTAGCTAAATATTACTAATATGGAAGGTTGAAGAATCTTAAAAAAATATGCATTTGTAAGCTTAGAGAGACTCGTCAAATCACTACTTTGAGATTTATTAGTGAAATACTCAAGTTAGACACTTGGGAAATATGTAAGCTTTGTTATAAGTATCAGTATAAATTGGTTGTATCGTTCTTTCTCTTTCATTAACTTTAAAATTTCCGCATTTTAGTTACTGTTGTTTTTATTTGCATGAGGCTCCTTCTATTTTTAAACTTTAACAGGTTTATACTGTTTTAACAAGCTCCTATCATTTATACAAATTAAAAATAATTTGCAAAAAATTTCAAATCACACAATTCAAACCCCCTCTTACGTATGTTTGTTTTATCATTTTTACTCTCTCTATTGCTTCTTTTTTACGGTTCTGAAAGTCCTAATTTGCTATCACAAGCTGACTCCACTATTTTTCTAAATTTTTATCATAAAACCAGTTTAAAATCCGATCAAATAGGCCCAATTGTCATCCCTCATCTAAAGCAACTTTGTTCGTGATAATTCCAGGGGAAGCCAATTGAATCAAAAGGTGGCTTTAAGGCATCAAAAATGGAGGAGGGTAACACCAAAGAGTAAATATACCGGTTCGGCCTACTTGCACCCAAAATTTGCGAGCAGCATGGAAAATTTCCACCTGCGTAAACAAAAACACATGGGAGAAAGCCGTTGATAAAAGGATTTTTACATATAAAACCTTCTTATTCCCCAACACAAGCTGCCCAGCCCAATGTTGATCACTCAAAAGAATCAAATCGATTCCCAGTAAAATTTTCATATCGACCATGATTGATAAATCTATAATAGGAGACAATGCAATGCTAATTATAACAATCGAATTTGGATGTTTATCAATATATCCAAAACCAAAGCATCTAAATATGTCTGTCCAAAGCGAAAAAAGACGTAGGCCTCAAAGCCAAGTCTTACATCCAAAATCAAAAGACCCAACAATTCCAGAAAGTCTTGATTTTACATCTCACAATACTATAAAGAACAGCATCTGTTTTGCTAATTGGAAAAGGAAAGAAGCAATTGCCAACTACTCAAGGATCCTTAGTAGCGACCAATACCCCAGACTCTAATTACACCATCTGTATAACCACTAAACAAGGTGCTTCCGTCCGCGCTCCAGTTCAAGCTCGTGCAGTAGATGTTCTGTAAACAATACCAAGTCAACACAACATCAGACGCTATCTTCTGATTTGCAAACTACAAACCTTAAACAACAGACAAGGATTTCCATCGTCATCCATAATCCAACTTGGAAGTACACCAATGAGGATAGTAACAGAAAACAAAATGATTCAATAAAACAAGCTCTTCAAGACAACAAGAACCCTATCACAAATAAAGTGTAATTTGAGATGCACCCTAAAACAGGGGATAAAAGCGTGCATAATTTGAATCCAACTAGCAACTTTACCAACAGAAGAGCTCAGTATTCTCCAATTTAACAGCAAAAAGGCCATTCGATGGCAATAACTAAAAACAAATTAAGTCCCAGCAACCATTCAACACAAGGAAAAAAAAAAAGAACAATATACAACAAATCAAGCATTTGGTCGCAAACAATATAAGGTTAACCTAAAAAGAATTCTGCATAGAACATCCGCAAATGGACATGATCAGAAAGTAACAAGGAAAATACTAAAGCTGTTAAATTTATGAAAAGACAACACTTTTAAAGTCAAATAACAATACCTTCATCTTAGCACCGGTGGTAGCAGCAGTACCGTCAGATTTCTCAGCCTCAGCCTTAAGGTCAACCTTCAAGTCCTCCACAATGCTCTTGCTCTCAAGATCCCATATCTTTATACTTTGCTCTGTAGCAGCACACAGCCAATACCTATTGGGACTAAAACAAAGAGCGTGAATCACAGCTCCAGCATCCAAACTATAGAGCTTCTTCCCTTCAGCCAAATCCCAGAGCAGAATCACCCCGTCTTTGCCTCCACTGGCGCAAAGCGAACCATCCGGCGACACGGCCACCGTGTTCACATAGCCACCGTGGCCCGTCAAGGTGAACCGGAGCTTGCAATTGGTCAAGTTCCAAACTTTGACAGTCCGATCCCAAGATGCGGAGACAATGGTGGGTTGAAGAGTGTTGGGGCTGAAACGGACACAACTGACCCAGTCGGAGTGAGCGTCGCCATCCTGGATGGTGTACTTGCACTCGCCTAGAGTGTTCCAGAGCTTGATGGTGCGATCCCGGGAGGCGGAGACGATTTGACGGTTGTCGATGGAGAACGCAACGGACAGGACGTCCTTGGAGTGGCCGACAAAGCGGCGGGCGGACACGCCGGTGGCGAGGTCCCAGAGGCGAAGCTCGCCGTCCCAGGCGCCAGAGAGAGCGAACTGGCCGTCGGAGGAGAGGACGACCTCCTGGACGAAGTGGGAGTGGCCGGTGAGGCGGCGACGGGGGACACCGAAGGTCTTGTCCTCCTTGGTGAGTTGCCAGAGGATGATGGACTTGTCGCGGGAGGAGCTGACGATCATGTCGGAGTTATCAATTGGGGTGGCTATGGCTGTGACCTGATCGGTGTGGGCCCTCATGGTGCCCCTAAGTACAAGTCCCTCTGCCATTGTAAGAGGAGGACTAGCAGTTTTGATTCTGTTTAGACTTTAGAGAGAGAGAGGGGAGGTAAAGCATAAAATTTTGGTTTATATATATAGTAAGACCTGAACTAGGGTTTTGGGAGGTTGGGCCTTTTATTGAAGAAAATAGAAATTGTGTAGAGTGTTAATACTATACAGCCCTATTTCCAGCTCCTCCGCGTTTTAAAGTCTTTACCTTTGCTTTGGGTTATAAACCATAAACTATAACATCAAATTAGGAGACCATGTTAAGTTATTATAAACTGTAAACTATAACATCAAATTAGAGGACCATGTTATGTTAAGTTATGGATTTTTGGAATAACATCAACAATTATGGACTTAATAAAGTTGACAGAGGAGGAGACCTGGAATAAGAATCATGTAGTATGTCTTACTGTAGTCTTAGCCCATATGAAATGATAATAAAAATCCTAATATCATGTAATAGTAATTATCATTTACTAGTCAATCAATAATCGTTGATTTTCACTTCTCCTTCCTCGTCACCCTCGTCCCAGATCTCCTCCTCCTCCTCCTCCTCCTCCTCTTCAAGTCCGCCTCGCGTCTACTTCAACTACAAGAGATATATGCAGCATATGCATATCAATCAACGTTAGATTAGTTTAAGGAAGAGCTTAAATCAGCTTTCTTTGTTTTGGGTTGCTCTTCGTTCCCTATTTTCCCATCCCTTACTGATTTCTCTCTGTAAATCCAAGACTTCAACCAACGTTCTCCACTACCACCCCAATGCTTTCCCTTTTCTTTACAGGGCTTAGGTTGTTCCCTTAACATTGAAAATGCTTTATCTAAGGTCTGTGTTACTTTAGCTTCTTTCATTCTTCTTTTCATGTCTTCCATTTTCCCAGTGCCTTTCACTGTCGTTTCTCCACATGGGTTATGTTTGTTATGCCGTTGTCTGGAAGATTTCCTTTTTCTTGTCTGTTGCGTTTCCTTCTGCATACTTGATTGTTAATGGAAATAGCTACCTATTGCTTGTTCACTCCTAGTTCCTTTGCGTTTGTGCTGGTAGTTACAATGTTTGCCCATTGTGCATTTTGCACATTATATAATTGTAGTTCACTTGTATACTTTTGACCTACGTAGCCATTTTTGGAGAAGACATAGGAGGAAGATTCTTATATCAGCAGGCTTTTTAGGAGGTGGGTATTTACTGTACAACACATACAATGCACACAAAAGAAGCCTCGCTGATCTGGAGAGAAACCTTGCTCGTCAACGAGAACATGAAGACGTCATTAAGGCCCAGTTGAGTGACTTCTTATTGCATTTCTTTTATGGGTGAAGGGCTTCCTTGTTTTCTTATTCTTATGTTTTTTTTTTTTTTTTAATTTGATAGAATGCAAACGCATTTCGAGAACATTCAAAGAATAGCAGATACAACAACTTTGCCTCATGTGATTCAATTTTTGAGTGACCGGATAGCAGAAGACTTGGACCTTTCAGACATCACTGAGAGGCTAAGGAAAGGGAAGCTTCAGCCTAGTACTATGACACCTTTACATAAAGCTGAGCTTTGGGATAGACTCAAAATCTTAAGTAAGCAGAGCTGCAAGTTGCTATTTTCCTATCATTTTACTGTTTTTCTATTGGTTGTAGGGTGTTATGGATACCATCGTGTTCTTCAGGTTTCACAAGAATGGTGGTGTCGCTGTGGGCAACAACAGTTCTTACCTTATACATAAGAGTTCAAGTTAATGTTCTGGGTAGACATTTGTATGTTGATACTGCACGTTCTCTTGAAACATCTCCTGTCACTGTAAGTGCCATTATCTTTTATTGTTTTCCCAGCAAATTGTCTGAAAATTTGTTTTAACGTCCATTTATACTAAAATTGGCTACATTTCATCATCATCATCACTCAGTCTGAAGTCCCGCAATGAAGCGGGGTCTGAGGAAGTCTGATAGTACGCAGTCTTACCCCTACATAGTAGAGAGGTTGTGTCCGATAGATCCACATGCAAATGAAACAATATAATAATGATGCAAGTTTGAGAGAGAAAAGGCAAACTAGCACGAAATAAATACGTTTGACTCAAGTTAAACCGTAAAAATAATAATAAGAAGAAGAAAAATAATAATAATAATACTAAAAATATATGGAACTAAAAATAATCAGAAAATTAATACATAATAAAATAGCAATAAAATAAAACTACGGTAAAAAATAATATAATTGGCTACATTTCTATCTGATTAACCCAATATGTTGATATTAGTACGAAAGAATAACTTAGAAGCTGAAGGCATGCAATTCTGTCCGGGTTGCATGGAGTAGTTTCCTTTAGTTTAAAATGGTTGTAATTATGAGATGTTTCGAAATATGGTAGCCTTAATGTAGAGTTGACAATAGTTCAAGCTGGAGGATTGATGATCCAAAAGGATGCTTGGAACTTGATTGAGCACTTGGAAATAATTTGACGATGATCAGAACCATTCCTACTTCTGATTACTTGTAGAGTGATATGTCAATTACCAGATGAATGAAGTATAAAAGTTGTTCTTGACTTTATTATTAAGTATATGGAATGATGGTCGAGAAGGAATTGAGAAGAGATTTTATGTTTACTTTAAAAGGTGAGGCTGCATATGGATTTTGATTAAGGTGTGGCACAAGTTGAAAGTTAAGAAGGATGTGGTATGCATCTGTTTTTGGTGATGGTCATATGTGTGGTAGATGGCAGTAGTTATATAGGGTTCTCTGATTGCTTATGCTATCTGGATGATTGTGTATCCAAATCTGTGCTACAATTTACTGCTCAAGTTAAATTCAATGTGCCATTTTTGGTTTTTCAGTATTTAAATTGTGAAGATTTGACATACGATTGCATTTACTGATACTGATGGAAGGAGTTTAGTTGTGAACAAATCAAACCCCTTTATCTACAACCTGTGCCTTCTTCTGACCTCTAGAAATATTAATTGGGATGACCATACCATGGCTTGGCTAGGTCAATAATTGCTGCTAATTACTTCCCATTCTTAAGAACATCATGGACATATTTTGTGATCTACATTAGTTACAGTTAGAGGAGAAACAAGCTAAGTATCAATTCCATGGACAGCTTGCATAGGCTATAAGGCTGCTCAGGTGAAATGCGTTGGAGGACAGTTATATGGAAGTTTACTTTTAGAAGACCTGAACTCACGCAAAATTGCAAAAAGGGGAAAGAAAAACAAGAATTAGAGGATTGGAAGAGTTAGAAAACTATTATCATACAGTTTGCTTTAATTCCATAATGGATCAAGGTGGGGTGTGGTTCAAGCTGGTAACAACAATTCATGTATGATGGACTATTAAGAGTAGCATCTGCTAGCTATAATCATGCTGGTTTACCTCACAGTTTTCAATATGAATTGTGTCTCTTTCTTTTCCTTTCAGATTGTATTCATGATTTTATATCCTGTGGTTTGTTAATTCTTTAAGCAAATCATGAATTAATTTGGCATCGCAGATTCTAGTTCGCTTGCCCCCTCTGATCAATGATTGACATCAGTTTCTAGACCCTTAAATATTCCATGATAATTCCTTTTTTTTCCCTTTTAAACCTGGAACTTCTTAGGTTTTGTTGTCATCCAAATTCTAATAGCCAAAGTCTCATGCTACACTTATTCCCTTACCTTACCTGTTCACTTTTAGATTATGCCTAAATGATATTGCTGTTTGGTATGGAAAATATTTGCCCAAATGCATGTCCAAATTTGGCATCACTCTCACTTGTATGCTATAGAATACTTTTTATTTTAGGATGCGCATCATTCCCACTCTGTCACATGCTACAATTGTTTTCATTCTATTGAAACTGAAGTTGGTTATAGGATGCATTCATGTCTGTAGATTATTGCTCTTAACATCTTTTTTCACGAGATTGGAAAACAGTAGACATAGAAGTTGTCATTCGTTTGTAGTCTACAATCAATTAATGCAGTACTGAACAGAATAAGATGCTCCCTAGTGCATGAAATGGGCATGAACAAATTTTCATTGTTTGCCTGGACTCTAACAAGCATAAGGAACTACTTTTTCTCCAAGAACCTTGGATATGGAACATAAGTTGTGACTATTGTAATACAACCACTTTTTATATTGGCTTAATGAACTAATCCCCATACATTGCATACTGTCATTTGCAATTCACTCTTGATACCAGAGGATGTCAGTATGTGTTTGTAATCTTCTTGTTTCTTTGCTTGCTTCTTCTGATTGACCAATCATTGTTCTGCAGCCAATTACTTGTTCCTCATATTTTACAAGAGATGGTTCTATATTACAGGAAGATCTTGACCTCATTGACCGAAATGATGAACAAAAATTTCTGGCCAGTGCAGATTTTCTCGCCAGTGATGGCTTGCCAATTTTAATTTCCAATATGCAGGCAGCAGTAACTGAATGCCTCAAGGGGTAATTTTCTTCTGTTACAAAAATCTGGGCATTCATAATAAGCATCTCATACTCTATTTAATAGTCGAGTTACTGGAATTTAAATAACTACACAAGCAGTAACTATATACAAGATGGAGATTCGGTTCATGAGATGTATATACTGATAGTGATTTTACATAAGATAGTCTGTCAGGATTCTCCTCACACTCATTGATTATGTCACTAAGGTTAACTCCATAGCCTCTTTGCAATTCCTGATTAAGAAGACTAATCATTAATGGTTTCTTTACTGTGCTTACACTAATCTGTCTAGCACTTTTTGCTGATTGTTTGAGACTAGAGAGTAACTCTTGAAGGTTTTACTTGCTGTTTTTTTTTATTCGGTTAATCTGTTTAGGAAACAGCTTGGAGATCTCTTCAATACCAAAATGCTTTGCGAAACAGTCATGCAGATACTGCATGTGTTTATGAGCACAGGAAGACCCCACCAGTGGGTGGACTGTGTGATGCCTAAAGATGGCAAGAAACAAGCTACAGGCTCAGGTAGTGATGAGGCTATTCTCTTGGGAACTACAAAGTTTGATCAGCTTATGATTGAAGTACGGTCTGTATTGTTGAGGTATGCTTGTCTTATTGGCTTTGGCAAAAAGAGCCGTGCTTATTATGTTTGAGTTGCAACAATTTATAAGTTGTCTTGTTGGCCTTTAATCAAGAGGGTAAAATGCCTGTAGTATGCTGCCAGACGCTTGATCACTGTATGTCAAGGTTTATTCATACATCACGGTTGTTTCTTCCATTGGTTTGTGCATAGAACTGCTTGTTATTGAGAACACTGTATTCTTTAGGTAAACGCATGGTGATCATTGGAGGGTAGATGCATAACTGGAATAAACATTAGTCTTTTGGCAATCTCTCTGCAGTCTTCTTTTCTCCCGGATGCACAAAACATTCGTGCTTACTAGTCTAGGAATAAGAAAGTGGGAAAAGCCTTTCCCTTATCTCTATTTGATAGTGATAGTGGTAAATGATGCTAGTATCCCTGTAAATGAAATGTTAACGGCACCTGGGCTCAGCATCAACTTTAAAAGCTATATATCATTCAAACGAAATTATGTTGTTTGTTCAAAGTTAAAAATCTTCATCTTCACGTGCAGCTGGGAGTTCAGTAGAATCATGGATACTTGTTTGCAACTAGTGGTGGATGAAATAGGGGCTGAGGTTACTGGGGGCAGTTTGACAAGAGGCATTGTGCTTGCGAGACTGGTGCCAAGAGTTGCACAGATGGGTCCATCATTGTTTGAAGAACCAAGTGAGAACAGGTTTATGAAAATGATCCAGAGTGCAGCAGAAGTAGAACTGTTCTTCACTCTCCTTTATTCAAATATGCCAACCTCATGGACAAGTAGTAGTGAACATTGAATGTATCTTCGTTTAACATTTTGGTTTGGTTTTTAAGGCACTAGGTTGGGGGCGGATATGCCAATTTGTTGTAATTCTTTATTAACCATATATGATAGGGGTGATGAAATAAGGAGCTTCATTATTCTTGTTATGCATTTGCCATTTGCTTTGCTGCCTCAGTGGTATCTAGCCAGCTTGACTGGATCTGGATCTGGGTCTGGGTTTGCCTGGGTGTTCGGTGTTGTCGATTCTACTAAGCCGTATATGGTCTAATTGTCCCACATCACTCAAATAAGGGGCTGACGTGGAGCTTATAGGCTTATAAGTTCTCTTACCCCTTAAGTTAGATTTTAGGGTTATATTAGAGTTAAACAACACTTCTTTGAATCTTAGGCCACTGATAGTGACGTCACCATTACAGTGTTCCCTCAAGCTAGAAAAATCTAATCCACAGCTAACTCGCTTGTGTCTGGTCGCGGAACGTGTTGCCCTTTTGTAAAATTTTTATGCCGTGGAATGGATTCTCATTCTTTTTAATTAACATCTATCTTCGATTAATCCATTCATTAATTCCAAGTTTTAAGGGCATTATTTAGACATTTGATTTTATTTTAACATTAATTCTGAATAATTAAAACTCTGTTTGATTTTTTAAAACGCATAAATAAATTATTTAACACTTGCATTGTATTCCTTCTTTTTTTATACCGAAAATAATTTAACAGTAACTCTGAATAACAATAATTATTATTATTAAAAAAAGAAGAATTATTAGACTCATGTTACCAAATGATCTGACATTAAATATTCAGATACTGAATACAATGGAATTACGTTCACCCCGGAGCTTGTTATCTTACAGTAATTGAGCTTCAGCGGGAGAGATACAGTGTTTGCTGGAGATGGCTGCAGGAAAAGGAAACAGCCATGTACTAATGCTGGAGGCAGCGCCGGAGCCTTCCAGGCCCTGGTCGTTCTCCTCCAACGCCGAAGTGATTGACGCCTTGCCCTACATCGACGACGATTACGGCCATCCTTCCGTGAAGGCGGAGGTGGACCGACTCGTGGAGGAGGAGATGCGTAGAAGTCACAAGAAGCCCGCCGATTTCTTGAAGGACCTGCCTCCTCTCTCCAATTTCAATTTTGAGGTTTGCCTTTTGAAATTAGGTTTTCTTTTGTTTTCATTGTTTTTCATTTTTTTATTCATTTCGGTTCTATTGCTCGAGAAATACTTGAAAAAGGCTTAAGTTTGTTTCAATTCCTTGAATTGGGAGGATTTTCCTGATTGTTTGAGTGTGTTTTGTGTTCTCTTTGTTCGCTGACAAGTAATAAAATAAGAAACCAAGTGCTGAGATGCAAATTTTGGTTTTTTTTATTTATCATGCATTCTTTGGTTGATTTTGACATATAATTGTAGGAAACTTTTGTTGAAAGGGGCCATGTATCAATTTGAGGCTTTTGTGATGACTAGTTATTCAAGAGTACTTCATGTTTTGCTTTGGATATGTAGTCCAAAATGCATTTCACCGTGTGAACAGAAACATGATTGGTAGAAGAATGAACCATTGATGTGAAACCTTAATTACAGAATTACCCAATGCTTGCTAAAGAGTATGATCGAGTGCGTGCCGGGAAACCTCCAATCTCTCTTGATTTCTCTAGGTACTCTCACTTAGATTTGCCACCTGCAAATAAGATGAATGACGAAACTGCTTGGAAGCAAGCTCTTCAGAGAGCTCAACGCTTGTTACAACATCAAGTAATCAGGTCTGTGATTGCTTTTTCATTCGTTGACTAAATTCTTGCAAAATTTGAAACTTCTTCCATTGGGATAATAATGCTGGAAGTCAAAGAATTCTGTTGAAACAAGCCAATTTTTCTTGGTGAGTTCTTTTCTTGTGAGACAGTAAGATTGTGGGAGTTGAGAAATTGTTAAATAGGCCTTTTTTATCCTTTCTAATATTTAATGTTCCTTATGAATCGTCTTACTTGTGAGCATTGCAAATTTATGTATTCATTATCAGAGAGCAGATATATTTTTCTCCTTGAACTTCTCTTATGCACTGTGTAGAATAACTTTATGTAGCACTGATGATAAATGCTGTGGATGCTTGCAGGCTAGAAAACTTAGATCTGATGTCAAAATACGGTCCTGATGTGTGGATTCAAAACAATCGACAGTCAGAAGCAATGTTGTCCAGGTATTTATTTTTATTCCAAAATCATGGCATACTCTATCTATATCTTCTTTCTGTGTGTGTATAAAAGATTGCTGAGAAAACCAACATTCTTTTCTCGTATTTTCATCTGGGTGTATGCCATTAGTTCTATTTAGGTAAAGGGGGATATTGCTGCCTCATATGTATATAATTTTCACATATCACGTTACCTAATTTTTCTTTCGCTGTATACCTCAGGAAATTGAGATTTCGTTCTTCAGGTGTGCCTGTTCTTCTAGAAAACAGCATGAATCTAAGCTTATTTCTCGTTTTGAATCTTGTTATCTACCCCTGGGCTCCAAGCCTCCAACATATTCATTTTGTTATGAATTTTATATAGCATTTGAGTAGTTATATCAGATGGATGGTCAAAATGGTCCCTAACTCCCTTTAAGTGGTCATGTTCTTTTATCACGTAGGTTGAACATCTTTAAGTTACTTCTCGTAAGCATTGTTCTTATGTTGAAAAATCAATTAAATTAAACTGGGATATTTTCATTTGTTCTTTACTTAAGATTAAGCCTAAATTGCCCTTCTCATTATGGCCATTTTGGGTATTTGCCCCTGGTTTACTAACATCAACCCAGATTCAGTAATGACGTTCCACAAATTTTGCAAATAATTAATGTTGAACAAAGATGAAAAATGGAAAAAACTAAAATACACGTCTCTTGTTTACTTCAACTAACCAAAGTGAAATATTTCTGTCCGCAATTGCAATGACTAAGATAATTGGATCATATTAAGAATTATGATTTTTTAGGTCCCTGTTGCAATCAGTGACGGAGCTAGGAATTTAAGATAGGAGGGCCCAAATATTTAATTTTTTAAAATTTTGGGGGGCCTCAGTGCACCACTGACCTCCAAATAACTCCATCCTATATATATATATATATATATATATTAAAAATTTTTAATTTTTAATTTTTAAAATTTTGGGGCTCCCAGTGGTCCCTGGTTGCAATAATATTTATGCTAACAACAATCCATAAACGTATAATCTCATATTATTCCTTTTCTACTGGGTGGGATGAGTTCTAAGAGGGACTTGAGTGGCATGCTAGCAACGGTCCTTTGAAGCTGAACTAAGTGTTAAGTTGATCATCTATGCATAATGTTATAGGATGAAATTATCCAGTTCTGTGGTGGGTCTTTTGGATTTTTGGTTATTCTTTTTCATCCGTGTTCTTACAGCTGAGTTGATTGCAGGCTGATAAACTGTATTAATTTACAAGATTACGTGGTCCAGAATGTTAATTTATTCAAAAATTTAGATAAAACTTTCAAATTTGATGCTTTTTTTCTTCATTTGGGTAGATATCATAAGAGGGTTCGTTTTCAATTTATCAGCTAAATAGTTTGCATTTCCATGTTTATTTACATGTACATCTCTTGATTTTACGATGTAATTGTCCTTTCCCAGATTACAAAAACTAGCTCAGGAACAAAATGAAAAGATTGAAGCTGTCAATCGTGAAAGGAAATTTCATCAGGTACTTCACTCCCTAGCTTGAAGCTTTGTATCGATTTGTTCCATAGGAACATCTTATTTTCTGCTTGAACCCTATCTTGGGCTCCAATGCAATAAGTACATTTCATGCTTTGAATGATCAGCAAAATACTGCCTATGAGCTGAATGCTTTATCCACTCAATGGAAGGAGCTTTGTCTCAAAAATATGGACATTCATGCATCTTGTACTAAGTTGGAAATGCAAATATCAGAAATGAAGAGAGAAGCTGAAGAGAGGTATTATTCCTTTACTATTATATTGATTCTTTTGCACTACTTCGAGAGCTAACTATTATTTTCCCATTTAGAGGCTGGAACTTGGATGCCAATATAGAGAATGGTTCTTTGGTGCATTTACAAGATTAAGGTACGTTTAGGATCAAATGTCATTTGATTGCATGTTGGTATATCTTTGGACTTGGATTAGATGTTAATGCATATTCGCATAGATCAAGAACTGGAACTTAGTGCACCAAAGTTAAGACATTGTTGGTTGTATTGCAGGCAATTGGAAGTGTACAACTGCAGAGATCAAAGGATCTACTGTACTGTGCACAGGACAGTGATATAATGTTTCTGATTTCCTCCAAACTTTTTTTTCAAGATCAGTTTGGTCTCCAAGAATTACCCAGTACTTCATACTTAAAATCATCTGAGGGAAGAGTTTAATTAGATGAGAACTTGCCGCATCACTAGAATGGGAATTCACATATTAGATGAATTTTAAAATCTCTTTGAACATGGATATTAGTCCAGCCAGAGGAAAGCTGTAACGGTATCGTATGTACGAGAAATGACATGCAGATTAATACTTTTATCATTAGATGGAATTTGAGTTGACAGTTTAACGACCTTAAAATTAAAACTTAAAATTTACTGGAAAGTACCATATTGAGCTATCAAGAACTGTACAGGCACCAGAAAAATGATGCATGTTAAGAGGGTTTAAGTTCTTCTGAATACAATCTCCGATCCTGATGGGAATTCTATGTTTGTTTACGCCAGGGCATGTTGGTTTTTCAAACCAGGCTTAGATTTTTGAATTTGGGTTCGACCTCAGTCTGATACCTGACTTACAGACTACCTGTCCTTGACTCGATAATAAACGCTTCTGATAAATAGAAAATATTCAAAGTTACTTTACATATACCTTCAAAAGCAAAGTAAACCACAACCGTTCAAAAGCGAAATTAACCACAACCGTTGGTATATACTTTGTTTTTTCTTTCGAAGCTATAGTTTCTTTTACTCTTTTTGGTCAGAGATTGTAGGACACTGTCAAGAAACAATCACAAACAGTAGGGGACAAAAAAAAGCATACTTTGTGATCTTCAGCATGCAACTGTCTGCAGATACATCGATAACTATTATAGATCCACAAGCAATCTCTCAGGTCTTTTTTCCTAATTTTATTTTTGGCCTTGGATGGTTTCTTGTTTGATGACGATGTTATTCTACCATAATGGTGGTTTACTGGTGGTGTTGTTTGGCTATTAGTAGGCAGAGTAGCGATGTTCAATCATCAGCTGTATAATCCTTTGTATCCTCAATGTTGCGAGAAAAGTAGGGTTTGAATAAGAACAAATTATTGAAAGAAAACAAAATAAAAGGAACGATTAAGGTTAAATTGGCTTTAACCTGGTCGTTTGATTTGATCTAACTTGATTTAGAGTCAGTGAATCACACTTGAATTGTAGAAAAAGTTTAATATAAGGTTTGGTGTTATTTACAATCAAGCTAAGAAATATCAAATTTTTGTTTTGGATATCTCTCCCTCTTCCCAAATTTTGAAGAATTTCACTTGAATCATTTCTTAAATGTTTAGCGTAATAATGTTAGTATACTAAGTAATGTTTCTCCACATGTGAAATTGCAACAATAGAAAGAATATGTGGACATGAGATGTGAAAATTGGAGGAAAATATTAAGGAACTTATAAAGTCGCAAGCAAGTAATGAGAAATTGATGGACAATTAAAATCAAATGAAGAGGAATGAATGAGGAGTGAGTTGAAGACAATTGAAGCAAGTTTTTACTGGGATGACTTTAAACTGCTATCAATTCTACTTCAAAAGCATATTAAATGAGGTGGAGGGAGTTTCTTTTAGAATTGACTCAAAGGTTTTGATGAGAAAAATTTTAAAGATCCAATGGGTGATTTTAAGGAGTTGACGAAAAGTCAGTGTCAGAGTAAATAAATTTTGGATAATATTCAAATAAGTTATCATTTATCATTGCACATAAAAACAAATGTTTGAATTATCTCTCAGTAGAGATTTTTTTAGTATTTTAGTTAGACTATATGTTTATTTTTCTTTATGAGGTTAGGCAACAAACTCAAAACCTATTCCTTTAAAATCTTGTAGGTGTCATGTGAAAGCCTCACATCTTTAATATTGGAGATGTTCTAAGCCCATACCTTCTCATACTTCTATGGCACCTAGTCATCTTTACTTTTTATGTTCCTTCTTTGCTTGATGTCAAAACTTAGTGCATCTTACTTGATGAATTCTTGAAAAAAAAGTGTATATTACATTAATACCATGCAAGTGGTTAGGAAAACAAAGAGATTTATTTTTATCATTCAAAGTACTAAATATGCCCTCTTCTCTTTAAGTATGCTTCATCTCCTTATCCTCTATCGGTTCCTTGCCACTCTTTAATAATAATTTTTATCACACAAATCTCATGATTCACTCTTGTCTCCCTTGGCAAGTATTGGCTAATTGTCCATTCTAAAACTCTAAATTCTTATTTCACTTTGCTAAATGATCAATTTTGGATTCCATTCTTTCAAATCTTTTAGAAATCAAAATAACTAATCTTTCAATAGCTCACTCCCAAATTAATTGTTTTTTTGTTACGATAGGGATCCTTATTGAAATTCACGATGTTACTTATTAGGTCTGGTATTTGAAAATTTTGCTTGATTGCCTTAATTTCCCCTCGTAATAATTGGATAATATCCCCACTTTAAATTGTACATATTATTGTAAGAGATATTCTAAAAATTTTTAAAGAGTTATTTTAAAGTTGTTAAAAATTATGTCTATAATCAATCTATTTTGTTGGGTTGACAAAGGGATTGTCAACTTGACAGTCATTGATGTTATGTTCTCCTTGGCATTATTCACACCATAATATTTAGGTTGGTCCAGTTGCTCCATTCATTTTATCAATTATTCTCAATAACTATTGTAAATCCACCAGTAATCTCTTAAGTTCTAAGTTTTTCTAGTTTTATTTTGGCCTTGGATAGTTTATTGTTTAATGGCGTTGTTGTTATACTATAATGGTGGTTTATTCCATGGTGTTGTTATTCTACTATGAATGACAATGTTCAGTCATCAATTGTTTAACATTTATTAATGTTATGAGAAAAGTAGAGCTTGAACAAGAATGACTACTAAAAAAGAAACAAAATACAAGGAACGATTAGGGTTGTTAAATTGGGTTAACCTAGTCTAACGTGTTCTAACTTGATTCGAGGTCAATAAATGTTAAGTTATGGGTTGTAGCTAACTAAGAGATATTACATAATTAAGAGGAAGAGAGAAATTAAGAAAAAAATTAAAAGGAGGAGTAGAAGAGAGGAACAACGAAGAGAAAAATTAAAAGGAGGAGGAGTAGAAAAGAGGAACAACAAAGAGAAAAGTGATATGAAATTAGGGGTTATTCCTCCCTATTATATTGCTTTCCTTATGTAAATAACGGTATTCTCTACCAAATTTTTCTAAAGATATTACAACTCATCAATCTATATTTTTCATTTACAAAATAACTGCCTATTTAATTAGTAAGTCCAAATATAGTCTTTGAGCTTTAAAGATTTATGGGTCTTCATTATACTTCTTTTAACTATATGGGCTACTGGTATACTTAATTCATTAACTACGGTATTTCGTAGGCTATTATCACTAATCAAGCCTACAACATTACCTTCTCCTTCCAAATTAACCTTCTTCTCAAGGTTAAAACCTAGAAAATCTTTTTCAAATTTAGCAAGTGGCTTTTAGCTAACTTTAGTTGGAGATTGAGATTGCCATTGTACTATAAGGTGAGGAATAAATTTGCCACATTAAAGTACTTTATGAAATCCATAATGGTTTCAGGAATTAAGAGAGGATTTGACCTGACAAATTCAATAGTAAGGGAAAGTTTTCCAGAAGTAGGATCACCATGACATTATTTTAAAAGGGATACATATATAGAACATATTATGGATTTGAAAGGTGATAGGTAAATCTAAGCGGTAAGCAACAATGTCAATGTGTTATGGGACGCAAAAGGGACCATAATAACATTTTCCAATTTACTGGACTGACGATGAGCAATATTGGTTTGTCCATAGGGTCAGAGTTCAATAAAAACTCAATCTCCCACCTAAAATTTGTGATCAGTTCTGTGTACATTAGCTTGTTGTCACATATATAGTTGGGCTTGTTGTAGATTAGCTTGCTGCTAAAAGAGTAATTGAGATCATATAGATAATAACTCATCTATTGAGGCAAATTTTGAAGTCCCCTAAACATAATCAATTAATGATAAAGGAGAAATATCATAACTTGCCTCAAGATGACTCAAGTTGATTATTGAATGTAAAGAAGTATTGTGAATTCCACCCAAAAGAGAAACTTAAACCAAGACTATGGTTATTAATAGCAAAGCAATGTAAATAGTCTTCCAAACAATGGTTAACAACTTCTTCTTATCCATCAGATTGTAGGCGATAGGCTCTACTAGTAAATAACATATACCATGAAATTTAAATAGCTCTTTTCAAAAATTACTCATGAATAGAAGATCACAATTAGAGACAATACTAGAGGGAAAAGTAGGCAAATTTAGACAAAAAATTTACCACTACAAAATTAACTATTTTTCTACGCAAAAGAGGTAGGTATGTTATAAAATCCATGAAAAATACAATCTCACACTTTATGAGGGATCAAAAGTGGTTGTAGTAAACCTTGAGGAGCAGTATTTTGTGGTTTAACTTATTAGCAAATTGATCATTTAGCTACATATTCTGAATTTCCTTGCACATATTGGGTCAATAGAATGTTATTGTAATTCGAGTCATTATGTGCTCTGCTCCAACATAATCACCTAGTGGAGAACTATAGAATGCTTAAAGAATGAGTTATTGGAAAGCTGAATCATCTAGAACAAAACTTCAATTTTTAGAAAGGACCAAACTATCTTTGATTTTTTAATCAGGAAAATCTTCAAGGCTCCCTATAAGAAAAATTCAACAAAGCCACAAAGGGTAAAATTTTCATAAGGTAGAGAGGAGAGAAATTATTGGTTAAGAAATTGCTTATAAAGCATGCTAAGAACCTTCTAATAACTGAGACAACGCATCAAGAGGTCCATTATCAGAACCAGGTTTATATACTATTTCAAAATCAAAACCCAAAGGCTTACTTAACCACTGTTGTTGCTCTAGGTTCTAGATTGTTAACTTAAGGGAGATCTTAGAGGCTGATGGCCAGTTTGGACAACAAACTTGGTCCTGAGGAGGTATTGTTGCCATTTTTTATAGTTATAATTACAGAATGTATGCTTGAATATAAGTTAAATATGTCTAGAGTTTTGGGCAAAGTTATTCGTTAAAATACGCAATGGGATGCTCTACTTGAGATAAGACAACTCTAATTCCTAATTCAGAGGCATAAATCTGAACTATGAAAGGCTTAGAGAAGTATGACAAATTTAAAACCAATATGTTCATAAGTGCAATCTTCAAAGCAATAAAAGTAACATAAGCTTCAAGGTTTTATATAAATGCATCCTTATGAAATAATTATGTCAAAGGTGCAGCAATATGAGCATATTGAGCAACAAAATGGATATAATAACCATTTAGGCTTAAAAAACCTTTTAATTGCTTAATATTGGTAGTAGTATGCCAATTTTGAATAGCAGTCACCTTCTTCGGATCAATATCCTCTTTAAATATCAAAACAATATGTCCCAAATACGCAAAAAAAGATTGTCCAAAATCACAGTTGAATGATTTGAAAAAAATGAATTATCATTCATAATTCCTAACATTTGATCTAAATGTTGAAACTGAAGTTCTCAAGAAGAGTAGTAGATTAGGATATCATCAAAAAGTATGAGTACAAATTTTCGTAGAACTAGTTGGAACATTTCATTCATTTTTGCTTAAAATAATGAAGGAGCATTTGATAGCATAAATGAAATTACCAAAAGTTCATAATGCCTTTCATGTGTTCTAAATGTTGTTTTCTCAATATAATCTAAATGCATACACAATTAGTGATACGCAATATAGATATCCAAGTTTGAAAAAAAAAACTAAAACATAATCAAGCTCTTCTAATAACTCATCGGTGATGGGAATAAGAAATATGTCTTTCATTTTCACTACACTAAATGCCATATAATCAACATAAAAACACCAATATTATCTTTTTTTACCAACAACATTGGGGATGAGAATTGTCTTGGATGTATAATACCTTCTACAAGCATTTCTATAATAAGCTTCTCAATTCCCCTTTTTGGAAATTGGGATATTGGTATGGCTTCACTTTAATATGTGAGATGCCAAGAATTAATGGAATAAAATGGTCAGCGGCACAAGGAGGCATAATATGAGTAACTTGAAAGATAGAGTTATGAGAAGTTAGATAGATTACAAAGCAGTAAAAATATGAGAGGGTCAATCATCGGGAATTTAAGGATTTTGGGAGTTAGTAATGCATTAATAGAAATCTAAAATAGTGTAGCAATGGCTACAGTTTGTTCACTATGTCAAATTTGAGGTATGGAAGTATGACTGAAGGCAACTTGTTTAATGCCATAAAGAGTGACCAAGGTTCCTGACAAAACACATCCAAAGGGCCTTATAATCAAACAAAATTGGTCCAATGATAGTTAACCATTTACACCTAAAACCAAGCATGCACTATGTAATGGAAATTAATGGAAATTAATAGAGAAAATAATGTTACTTGAAGTTATTGTCATTTAAGAGTATTGTCATTTAAGACTAAAGAGTAGTGCATTCCAAAGTATCTACATTACCCACTGTATCATTTAAATGACTTGATTATTGAATTGGCAACCTAAAAATTGAGTAACCTTGAATTGCATAAAATTATGTGTAGAGCCTCTGTCTACTAGAATAACCACTAGCTTACTGAGAATGAAGCCTTCCAATCATAAAGCGATAGGAACAAAATAACCCTAAAAACATATAGAGAAGTTAAAGGAACTTTGATAGAATCAGTCTTGACGGTGATAGTAGTGGAAGTTGGTTACAGTTCGACCGTTGGATCAGGTGGTATTGCAACCAAGACATAATAATTAGATTCATCTACTATAAGGTAGTGAAATTGGACCTTCTTGAATTTGTGCCTCATTATAATTGAAACACAACCCTGTTTTTATTAGCAAGCCTCCATTTTAGTAGGAGCTAATCTTTTGATAAGTATTATGGTTGTAATGTTTAAGATTAGCGATTTGCGATAAGCTAATTGGGGATAAGAAACAAGGGTTTGGTGATATAGGTTTTGGGTAAACGAGTATAATATTGAACAGTTTGACTTTTGGGAAATGAACGGAGAGGTTAGGAATAAGCTAATTTCTCTTCAATTAACCTGTAGGGAAATGAGTTTTAACAAGTAAAGTTCTTGTTAATTTCATCACAAAGCCTTGAAATAAAACAATTCAAAATGTTGTTGTTAGTCACCCTAGGAGTGTGAGTAAAGAGGGACTCAAATTCTTTCATATAGGCAATGACATTAGATGTTTGACAAAGTTTGTATAAGATGGTTTCATGATTAGTGAAGGTTAAGGGGCCAAATCGAAGTTTAAGGTCCTTAGAAAAAATTTCCTAAGTGGAGAGCTAATAAGTGGAATACACCCACTGATATCATTCAAGGGGCAATCCACTTATTTAGATGGAAACTATAGTAATTTTTTTACCAGGGAGGGTGTTGTGGTAAAGGAAAAATCGTTCAATTTGGAATAACCAACCAATGAAACTTTCTCCTGTGAAGAAGGGAATCTCGAGTTTGGGTAATTTGAATTGGGAGTTTTAGAATAATTCAGAGAGTGTGGAAGGAAAATGGGTACTTAAAGAAGAAGCTTGATTAGAGTTAGCAAATGGAGAATCTGATGAATAAGAATGGAGGATTGAAAAGATTGATCTAGGGAGCAAAGGGGGTTGAACATGACTAATGGTTCATCTCCCTATGATTTAATATATGGAAAATGGCTTCCAAGGATTTTTTTTAATAACTTTAGTATAGGAGCCATTTTTAGCAATATCTTCAGAATGTTGCTTAATAGTAATGCCAACTTCTTTCAATTCTTTAGATAGACTAGTAGTGAAGTCTGCCTTATGTCTACTTATTAAGTATTATATCATCTTTTAATAAAAACACCTAATATGGAGTTTTTGGTTATAGCTAATTGAAAAATATTACATAATTAAGAAGAATAGATTAATTAAAAAGAAAAGGAAAGAAGGAAGAAGAGAAGAAGGACAGAAAAGGGAAAAGAGATATGAAATAAGTTGCTTTCTTTCTATAAATAAAGGCATTCTCTTAAATTCTATTAGAGATTTTACAACTCATCAATCGAGATTTTTAATTTACAAAATAGCTACATATTTAATTAGTAATTTCAAATATAGTCCTTGAGATTTAATAGTTTCTAGGCTGATTGAAAGTTTAATATATAATTGGCTACACTTTTATGGTTGTTAATGCACTTTTTGACTCTTAATTCATGATTTTTGTATTTAAATTAGTCTCTTACGGTGAGCTTATGTTTTATGCAATTTGCTAGTAAAATTGTACAAATTGACATTAATTGCA
>JANVCQ010000006.1:26314494-26328183 GCA_025531925.1 Erythroxylum plowmanianum | reverse complement strand
AGGCTAGCTTAGGTCCATTTCATTAGGTTCCGATCAAGAGAGACGACCCGAGGTTGCATCCTATACTGCAATCCTTGATATAAATTATTTTTGACCGGTTTCCAATGATCGACTTTAAGGTCAAATCGACAGAGCCGCGATCATAGGCCCATAACAATGAAATACTCTTGAGTTATAAAGAAAGTTTATTATGGATTGGTGTTGCTAGCAATCAAATTAAGAAATAAAGTTTTTGTTTTAGATAAATCTCTCTCTCTTCCTAAATTTTGGATAATCTGACTTGAATCATTTATTTAGTGCAATAATATTAGTAAGAGGAATGTTCCTCCACTTGTGAAATTGCAATAGTGGAAAGAAAAAGTGGATATGAGTTGCAAAAATTAAAATATTATGAAACTTATAAAGTCACCAACATCTAGTGAGAAATTAATGGATAATCAAAATTAAATAGAGAGGAATGAATGAGGAGTGAGTTGAAGATAATATTAGAGCAAATCGTTCTCCGAACAATTTAATGGTTGCAAGCAATGAATTGCGGATATTATAGTGAAATCATCTTCTAAAAATGTCAACTACACGACATCTACAAAATTTAGTAAAATAGGTTTCCAAGTAATTAAAGGAGAAAAAATTAAAAACTTAGATGTATATGTATAAGCAATTTTTTATTCAGATGACTCAAAAGTGGTATCAATTCTACTTTAAAAACATATTGAACTAGGAATCATTAAGATGGAGGGAGTTTATGCTAGTGTTTACTCATATCTTAAAGGGAAAATTTTAAGAATCCAATAGGTGATTTTAAGGAGTTGAAGTAAGAAAAGTAAACATAAGAGTATATGATAAAGTTTGAACAATATTTAAGTAACTTATTCTATATTACTATGCATATAAATAAATGATTGGATTTTCTCTTAATAAATGTTTCTTTAGAGTCTTTTAGTTAGGCTACATCCTTATTTTTCTTTATAAGGTTATATGACAAACTTGTATCCCTTTTTTCTTCAGAATCTTGGCTTTGATATTAGAGATGTTCTATACCCATACCTTCTTATACTTCTATGACACCTAGTTATCTTGGCTGTCTATATTTCTTCCTTGCTTGATCCTATAACTTGGTGCATCTTACTTGATGAATTCTTGAAAAAATGATAAATATTATTATATATTTCACTAATACCAAGAAAGTGATTAGCATAAGAAAGAGATTGATTTTTTTTCATTTAAAGTACTAAAGACGCCCTCTTATCTTTCAGTGTGCTTCATCTCCTTATCCTCCATTGGTTTCTTGTTACACTTTAATAATAATTTTTATCACACACACCTCAAGATCCACTCTTGTCTCACTTAGTAAGGATTAGCTAATCTATCCAATCTAAAAACTCTAAATTCTTATATGACCTTGCTAACAAATCAATTTTAGATTCTGTTCTCTCAAACCTCTTAAAATTCACGTTAACTAATCTCTCAACAACTAAATCCCAAATTGGTTTGTTTTCATGTTGTAATAGGCATCTTTATTAAATTCACAAGATTATTTATTAGGTCTAATATTTGAAATTTTACTTGATTTCCTCAATTATCCCAAACAAATTTTGGATAATATCCCCACCTTGACTTATACATGTTATAAGAATTATTTTAAACTTGTTGAAAGATATCTCAATGGACAACTTATTCAATTGGTTTGATAAAGGGATTGTCAACTTGACAATCATCAATGTTATGTCCTCCCCTGTACTACTAACACCATAATACTTATGTCGATGTTGTTGCTCCATTCAAGTTATCAATTATTCTCATTACTACTTCAATTGAGTTACCAATATGGTAATCACATGCACATTGTGTATACCATTGTTTTATACCCTGGTCTTACTTGGTTATCACTAATAATTATGCATTGTCATCTCCTTGGTTAGCTATATGGCAGGTTTAAAGTCTTTTTATTCAAAGCTACCCTAACTATAACATTGATCATCTATTGCATAGTCCAAACCATTATAGAAAATATGGACTTACAACCATATAAGAAACTCATTGCATAGGTACCTTCTAAGTAGATTATTACGTTATAGAATGTCTTATTATAATATTGTATAGAAGAAAAGATGTCATTTCGTAACTTTATAAGCTTTACTAGTGGTAAGTATTTTGTCAAGAACTTCTCTACTATATTCTCTAATATAGTGATTGAAGATGCATGTAATGTCTTTAATCACTATTTTACACGATCCCTCAATTATGGAAACAACCTCAACCTTATGAAATTTTTGGTTTTTCCATTAATCTTGAAAGTGTCACATATCTCCAAGAAATTGGTGATATACGCATTAAGATCTTCATTTGGTAATCCATTAGATTGTACACATTATTGCAATATCACTAGTCATAATCATGCAAGTAATAATGAGAAGCAATCCAATATGATAAAACACCTAAACTATAATTACCCTCAACATTGTCTTATATCCTTGATTTAGTTATTTAGAGAATATATGATTGGATTAGTGAAATGTCTTAATGTGTGAATTACTTTTCAATATACAATCACATATCTCTAGAATGATTAACCAACATCCCTATCTAATTAACACATCTAAGAATGCCTTCATATTTTTGAAATTTCATAAAGGTCACCCTAATATCAAAAGCATCATGTAGGCTTATTCCTAATATCCTATTCAATTGTCAATATTGGTATCTAAGTCGGTCTACACGTAAGTTCTTCCAATAACATCTACATGTAAATTCGTACTAAGCTTAAGCTTTCACATATGACTAACTAGAATTAATAATAATACCAATATTTTCCAAGTACATAACTTTTATTATAAATATTGAAATTAATCCTTAAAAGTATAAACCAGGATTCCTTCTCATCTAGGCCTACAGAATTTAGCCAATGGTCATCCTTGAATAAATTTATGTCTTAAACAAAGCATGGGAGATGGGCAAGTCTCAGATTATATATTTTACTATTTTTTTACAAATCTTTCCAAAGAATAATATAGGCTTTCACATGCTCATGTTTTATGTTATGTATCTTTCTGATTATTATCATTCATTAGCATGTTATGTTCTTGACATTAGAGTTTATGAAAGGAATACGCCTTGGCACAAAGTCGTTTATCACTCCGTGTTTAGCTAGAGTCAATTTTTTTCTTATTTTTTTGTTACAAACCATCCAATTCATAGCCAACATCCCTCCTTAAACAACTTCTTAACAATTACCTAAAAGATAATATTAACCAATTAACTCAAGGTAATTTGTATAAAATAATATGCCAAATACTACGTAAAATATATGTATAGTATATACAAATTAGTCTACAATCGAGCCAAGGCTAAGCACTTGTTATCTAACTCAACAAAATAATATAAAGTACCAAAATTCTCATTAATCATCTCACTGATAACAAAAATATATTTATATCACATATATATTAACCTATAATTGAGCCAAACAAAATATTATAAAATACCAAAATTCTCATTGATAATGAAACAAATTAATCATTCATTAGTAAATTCCAAAAAATTCAATAAATAAAATGCTCCAAATTTTACAAATATAGGAATCATTTATCTATAAAAAAAAAAAGGAACCATAAGTAAAGTACCTAGCTCAATCCACTTATATATTCTCAAGCAACAACAATATTGGCTCCTCACTTGGAACTGTACAAAGTGGGATAGCATATTGCCAATTAGTTTTTAAAAAATAGAACAAGTAAATAAGATGAAAATATTATCATCTGTTAAGAACTACATCACTGTACCTAAAGGATATTACCAACCTTTTTAAACAACTTATCAAGGAAAGAAGTCTTAATAATGTATTGTATTGAAGTATTCATAATAAATGCAACATGTAATGGTGCAAACTAACCAAATAATTTCATATACATGTCTTAAGATAGGCGTTGATTATTTTTTTGACCTACAAACTCAAATATAACTGGATTTGGCTCAAGATAATGTGCATTGGGTAATGAAATAGTAGGCACACTATTTTAAAATTGATGAATCAGTATCGACCAACCATACTCGTCTTCTCCCTCATATTCATACATAACCATCGCCCTTTTAAGGCTTCAAATCACTTTAAACAACAAAATTCAGTCACTCAACTCACCCAATACATATATAAGGCACTTATCTAAAGAATGTATCTATGATATGAGCTCGGGCTAACTATAGGTTTTCTTCAACACCTAATATTACAAGTTGCATACCTTTTAATATGTTTATGTCTACAAATTATATAAAATATACACATTTCATATAAACTCAACCTTCATAAATAATAATTTAACAAAAAACTTAATTATGATGAATACATCAAAGTAGGGTTCTTTACTAATCTACTCAAAATTAAAATTTAAAAAACACGGACAATTAATTAATACTTAATATAGCATTTAGCAAGGATAAATAATAAAATAATTAACTTGAAGAATCCTTTTTGACATATACTAAAAACTTTTGTATAAAAGGTATCTTAAATCCATTTTTCTGTATTTCATAATTATCTAAACGCTACCCAAATCCTATTAATGCTAATGAATTCTATCGGAATCACTTTCCTTTCACTTCCAATTTGCCTTTCAAACCTTGCTTGATGTTGTCCTTTAGCTTCTTAGATTTATTTTCATAAAAATGACAATTATTATTGAAAAAAATGTAAAAAGTAGTTTTCAAATATAATGATTGACTAGTATGAGTCATTGGTTGATCAGTATTTTCTGGTGCATAACATTGGTAGTAAGATACGTTGGTCAATCGATAAGTTCGAATTAGCCTTAAGTGTCATCTTGTAAATTATAAAGAATTATATTTTTTTCATAACATTTTGAATCACCTTAATTCAACATTTGTATAAAAATCTATGTCCAAAATATGGAATAATACTAAACGATAACAACAACTAAACCAATGTGTTTTTTTAATAAAATTTTTCTTCTTCCTTATACATTATCACTATAATTGATCTCTCGTATACTTTCTAATTATCTTATATCAACCTCCAACTCAATCAAGAAGCGTCAAATTATATTCTTAAAGCAATAAATATTATCAATTTATGAATATCATAATCTTAAAATTTTGCGATCGCACAAAAATAAAAAAATTTAATTTTGAATTTAAAGTTATATGAGATAATAACCAAATTATGTTAATAGAGTTAACTAAAAGGGAATAGGTAAAATTCTCTCCATAGAGGAACATAAGAATTTAAAACTTGAGGCTTACATGTTTTCTAGCTTAACACTGAAAGACTATCTCTATAAGGGTATTTACACATATTATCTTAAGATTTAGACCCAAAATTGATTTTGAATTTTTAATGTGTTTATTTTTTTTTTCTTTATTAGTTAGGGATAAGGCATCGTTGATCCTTCTAAACATTACGTCTAAGTGAAATTTCTATTATAGTTTTTATTGTTAGTGTTGTTATATTAATTCTTCTAACGTTTTTATTAGTTAATTCAAATAACGATTAGGCATCATTATTTTGTTACAAAGTTACATTCGGTTAATTTGAATTGCACTAGTTTAATAAAAGAATTTGAATAAGTTGATACATATAATAATTGATAAGATACTTATCTGGTGTGAAAATAAAATTGTTCAATAAAAAAAATTGGGAGTTAGGGCTTCTGTAGGACCGCACCATCTACCAAATAAGTTGATGTTTAGAACTTTTCATAAATAGCTATTTTGCAGGTACATCTCGCTTGCGATATATAAGGCTTCAATTTGTTCCTAATATTTTGAAAGTTTAAGTGGGCTTCTGATGTTTTTCAAATTCATCAAATAATTCACGCTCAATAAAAAAAATTAAAAACCCAATTTGATTTGATGATATTTAAATTTCAAATTGAATTTATTATTTTCCAATTTAATTAATTATAATATATTAGTTTAGGTTTAAAGTTAATAAAATAAATTAAATTTATTCAATTTTAAACTTTTAAAATTTTCGAATTGGTAGTTGATAATCTTTTCATATTCTCTACTCGTTGGCAACCCTAATTAGTAATTACATAGACTCCCATCAGCATTTAGAAGCGAGCTTAAAGACATTGGTATGTTTCATATCACACGCCCTTATATACATTCTTGTCCTAAAGATGCCACATGATTCGTAGAAGTGTTTGATTCTGGTAAGATATGGGTAATCGCACAATGCCGATTGCACTGCATTAAGTATTTGATACCATCAATCACTGCATCTGCACTCTATGGATGGTGTTTTGAGTTATTATATCTAATAAGATTAACCGCTTTGACTGGAATCAGATTTTACAATAACCCAACGATGGCCATGATCCTAAGTAATTGTTTATCCGGTTTAGGTTAATGAGTTATGCAACTCCAATACTCTTAAGAAAATCTCACCAACCAGACACCATTACCATTTTTCAGGAGACCTTATATAACACACGAAAGTTTTCAACTACACCTACACCATTACCATTTTTCAGGAGACCTTATATAACACACGAAAGTTTTCAACTACACCTACTACATGTACTCTAGTGGAAATTTCTCTATTCGTCTCAAATCTCAATCGGAATGTAACAAAGATTGAAATTCTCCGACCACGCTAACCTGTTAGGCTTTCTGTCTCCACCACCAACCTCCCAAATATCCAGCCAATAGCTATACAGCACTCGACACAAATTTTAGGGAATTAAGAAACAACATAAAGATTGGCGGTAATATTAGCTATTACAGCTCCACTATATAATAGAGCATTGGTACCATCAAGAATTTCGTCGTTGTATTCTTTTCTTATGTCTCAATTATAAAAAACACCTTTAAATCGTCTATAATTAGACTAATCCTACAGAGAAGCAAAACTCTTATCCTAAATTTTAAACGGCTAAATACATTTTAAAAAAAATGTTCGAACCCACTCAAGTCAAAACAGCCTCTTAAAAGCTGTCGCTAATGACCCAGTCTTTGAGAAGACATCAGGACTTCAGTTAGCTAAAACATTTTGATATTAGTAGTTGGGACCTTTACAAACCAATTAGTTATGTCAAGGGTTTCTTAATGTTTAATTCTTCTCCTCTTGATCTGCTTTTTTTTGTGAACAAATAATCAGTACCAGAGTAGACATCCCAAGCTTACATGTTCTATTCATAATTACATTTTTAATTATGACAATAAACTTAAGCCTTCTAATACACTTCGATTCAATAAATAACAGCCTCGTCAACCAGTGACAATTTTTGGAATAATAATGTAGGCTGAACAACAAAGAACCACTGAATGATTTATGCAAACCAAACTCGAATTAATATGTGAAGCCTATCACGAGAGAAAAATAACGTACAAATCATTTTAAATGAAGCACTCGATATGCTCTTACCAATTTATTACTTGCGTGCTACCGAACTTACTTGCCGTCGTTGCGAAATTTACAATCTTAGATGAAAACATTTTTCCACAAAACAACTTTAAAGCATTTTCAATACCTTGAATAAAAAACATCCGTGGGATCATTTTATAGTCATGACAAGGAAATTAAACGAGAACAATCAGGTCTTCAAAAGTTCAATCCATATTTACAGCTACCAGAACATGTACCAAAATAATATTATACACGAGTCATTCAACACTATGTAATGGTACAGTCAATCTACTGTGCAGCACGTGATCTAACTTTAGTTTCTGAGTCTTCTTCACCGGCAGCAGTGGAGTTCGGTTGGATCCCCAAGACCTGTGGAAACAGCAAGCACCACCACAAAAATTAGTAAAGTTCAGAATTTGAACCACAGGTATTGCAATTAAAAATGGTAATTGAGGGTGTGAGAAACAGAACTTACCAGGCTGCAGTTACCATATTTATTATCCTATTTCATACACATTAAACGAGATCAAATATCCGTAGAAAAGAAGAGAAAGCAATCGAAAAGAAAAAAACAATGTAACCACTTTATTAAAAGGAAGAGATGTAGAGCTCCCTTCAATCCAAACAAGGATCTAACGTTAGGTAATGCAGCTCCTGAGATATGCAAGCCACAAACCTATCCTGTTAGCACCCCTTAAGGATAGGGTTTTGGGATCCATAACCCAGCAGCTAAATCCACCCACCAAGAACCTCTATTGGACTTCAAGGAGCTCCACTCCTTAACCCTATCAAAGCACCAATCATGCACCTCATCTTCTAGCCCCTCTAAGAACCCCAAAACAGTGTTCTAAATGAAAAGAAAAATGAAGACGCAGAGAAAAAGGCTTAGCTTCCTTATCTTAATGAAATTTCCTCGTCAACCAGCTGAGGCAGATCCAAATTCAAGCCACCTAACTTCAGTTGTAATCCACACAACCAACAACATATTATACTCACTGACAGTAATCAGGAAGAAGGAAAGCATCTATACTTTAGATACAACACATCATCACAAGAACAACCAATCTTCCCATAACTAGCAAAAGAGGAAAATAAGAAGACCAACGTGTTCGCAAGACCCAACGACCGATACTCAACTTATATGACAAGATTAACACTATCAAACCAAATAAGCGCAAAATACCAAGTCTCCCATCACCCAAAAGAAGTCACATAACCCAGATCCAAAGGGCTTGACCTATTATGATTAAAAAAAAACTCACGCCACTGAAAGTCTATCTGCAAACAGCTCTTCTATACCCTTTATAGCCACCAGCTACCCCATATATATAGTTCCAAACCCACCTAGAAACCCTAGTTGTAATCAACCCATCTACCCTAACCCTTATTAAAGCTCGGTAACCCACTAGTGAACTTTCGTAAAAAGTGGAAATTATTTTTAAGGTGGCGTAGGGTTTGGATAAATAATGGTGGGTCGGCAGAGAGTTGAAAAGTCTCTCGGGAACCGGCTCGTTGGTTGGATTCCCTGACGCTGCTATGATCACATGACATGACTTTGTGTTTGCTTTTCCTCTCCACCATATATTAAAAGTCCTCAGTTTATCGTTGTTTTCACTTGGAAACAGTACTTTCACATCCACGTATTGTGTTGGCCAAACATACAATTATACAAGCATTAAAATATGCCATTAAAACTCGGTCCTTCGTTGTAGAATGAGGAAAGAAATCGGTGGCAAGCCCAATTCTGGTGTATTTCCCTGTCAAGCGAGATAAGCACTGTTGCGGTGTTACTTTATGTATGATTTGCATCTGTTTATTGTTTATATTCGTCTAAAAGCAAACGGCATTGGGTGAACTCTTTTGCTATATCAGTCAATGGTTTTCCATGGTTATAAAATAAACTGCGCAACCCATTATATTTATGGGATAATGAAAGATCCGTATTCTATTGTGTCCTTTTTAACTTATTTTATGCATCAGTTCACTTAAATATTGCAGTAAATGATGCTCAAATTTAATACTACAACCTCCTAAACATAAATTTTTTAAGATCCTTTACAAAATTTTTAAAATAACTTCAATTAAATTTTTAGAAGTCTTATACTTTGATAATTATTTAAAGCATACAATATTGTCAAAATTTTCTCTTTCGTAAACAAAATATTGTCAAATTTTACTATTTATCTTTTTGCAACTACCATTTCTATTATTTTGATCAATAAAGTTTGCTCCCATACTTTTGTGTGTTTTGATTTTTTTTAAATATTAACTAACCAGAGATAGTAACTTAATATATACTTATGATGTTTATTCATCAAGAATTAATAAATTTATCTTTATACATAATGTAAGTCTTAACTGTCTCTATTTTATATGTTTATAAATTTATTCTAGTTTCTAGCTACTTAATGTTACGAAATAATATTCAACTTTTGATCATCTAACAGTATTAATATATTTTGTGATAGAGTTTCTCTTTGAGTAGTATTTGTTACCGATTTAACATATTTTGATAAGACTTCAATTTGAGTGTTGCTAGTTTTAATTTAATTTTAGTTTTAAAATATTAGCATTTATATGTATTTTTTCATGTAAGAAAAGCTTCTTAACAATTCATATAAAATATAAATATAAATATGCAACTAAGCAATGGAAATAAAACACTTGTATTCAATTTTCAAAGACAACTTTTAATATTGTAGAATACTTGAAGATAATCATCCATGCAAAACTCAAGAACTTTAATTTGTTTGATGTGCTTAGATGATAGATATACCCTCGAAATTAAAAGGACTGGAAAAAGAAAGAAGAAGAAGCATGCAATTAAGTTAAATTTGTACTACTTTATTGTTTATACATATAGGCTCAAAGGTGACAGTACTAGTAATTTTTAAGACACTGAAAACTTTTAAGACTTGTATGATTTTACTTTCATTTTTTGATTTTGATTTTGACTTTTTAAATTTACTATATGTTTTAAATTTTCAGTTTATACTTTAGTTATGAGATATGCCTTGTGAATAATGAAATTTCATAAGCTAATCGACATCGGACAACATAAAAAGACGATAGTACTGAATTACAACATTACAGATTGACTTACATAAGTGACCAAGAACTTAAGATATTAAGTAAGAAAAGGTTATGTAAGTGATGTAGTTCTTCTTGTATCATCTTTCTCATTGTAATAAAAAAAATAATATCCCCTTGCTTGTATATATACGTCATATAATTACTTGAACCATGTAAATCCTTATAATTTTTGTTTCATTTATTTTTTTCTTATATTGCTTCTGCTTGCACAATAATTGATATAAAAGTAATTAGTATCTCAAAATTGGTATTAGAGCTTAGATTTTTGCCATTAAGATGTCTCTTTACAAGTTCACTACTAAGAAATTTAAAGGATCGAATGGTTTCAATTTATAGAAGGTGAAGATGAGGTTGTTGTCGTATAGTAGAGATGTGTAATAGCAATGAAAAGAGAAGAAAATTTGTAGGAGAATTTCAGGGCGTCAAAGAAGAAAGAGATTATGCCAAAGGTGCTTAATGCAATACTGGTGAGTTTGGGTGATGAAGTTTGAGAGATGTGATTAATGAAATAACAATTACTTTGTTATGGAAATGACTACAATGTAAGTACAAGAAGAATCATGTACAAAATGTTTCTATCAAAAGCAACGTTTGTATACTTTAAAGATGACAAAAACTACACATGTGAAATATTATATTAATAATTTTAATCAAATCATCTTAAATTTATAAGGTATAGAGGTTTAAATTGAGGATGATGATTAAGTCATAATCTTTTTGTGTTAATTTATATAAGAATTTTTTTATATCATGTTGGACTATTTTTATGAGTAATATAAAGGTTGTTTTGCTATCCAAAGAATTGAAGAAAAAGGTCTATAACATATATAAAGGTGAATCAAGCGCCGATTTCATTGTTAGCAACATAAAGAACAAGGAAAGAATACTGAAAATAAGAGTAAGTTGATAGATGCATATTTGATTATAATTATACACCCGTATTTGATATAATTTATTTGCTATTTTATAATTTTGATGTATATTTGATACTTAATTCTCTTTAAGTGCATTTATAGGTCATAATTGTCTTCATAAACCAAAATGAGACAAATTCAAATAAAATTGTGACATAAAACGAATATTTTGAAGCAAATTAGAGATGCATGGCAGTATATGTGACCATTTATGTGGCCATATATGGTTGTATAAGTCCATTTCAATGTGTAAAATCACAATTTTAGGGGTTTTTGAAGCTACACGGTCATCCATACAGACGTGTATGTCTCAATAACCCTAGTTTTCATTATAAAAGGATGTGGACGAAGGCAAAATGAAGGGAGCTGACTTTTGCAGCAACATTGAGATATGAAACACCTAGAGAGGCAACGATTTTGATTAAGGGACAAGAAAAATATAAAGAATATATCGAGATATCTAGTAGATAATAACATCAAATATCAACTTATAAGAAGGTTCAATAAAAGAAAAAGGGAGATTTAGAATTATAATCAAAGTCCATCACCTAATATTTAAAGGTTACTAATATTTAAAGATTCTTAGAGGGATTCATCACCTAAACACTGCTCTTTGATATATATATATATATATATATATATATATATATATATATATATATCTTCATATTTTACTCATCCTGAAATCATAGTTGATCTTAAATTAGTTTATTTTATTTATCTTTATTTTTAATTACAATCCAAAATATAATTCTTAGGCTAGATAATAGAAAAAAGGTAATTACTAATATCTATAATCTTCATGAAATCGACTCATACTTGTTTACGCCAGCTGCAACTACGTCGTACACTTACAAATCATTTAATATTGATATAGAAAAATAGCAATCAAGTTTTTTGCATCGTCATTGGGGACTGTAATATTAGGAAACCCTCAATTTTATTACTTTAGCCATTTTTATTTTATTCTGTTTTATTTTAATTAAGTTTTGTATTTATTTTATTTTACTTTATTATTTTTATTGTATTTGTGATTTATTCATTTAATTATCTTTTGAATTTCTCTAAATTGACAATGTGCTTGTGGATTATTTTTAGGGATTAAGGTTTAATGACATAGTCACAACTCATAATGGAAGAATGGAGCAATCAATATTATCACAAGAGTTATGATATGTCTTCACAATATATAACGTCACCATATTGGAAAGAGTTGTTTCCTTACATGTTTTTGGAAGCTCAATTGATGTCCAAGCCATATTGCAACATTTGTGGAAGTAATTATTACAATCATAAATGTCAGGCACTAAACTATATCTGGGAGTAAACAAGCATGTACAACTATCCTTCAGGTGCACTATATTAGAATACATATAAGTCATAGTGGAGCAAACCTTACAACACAATACAAAAGTATTACAAATAAACTAATAGGATACCTTACCAAGTGTGTAGCTAGCCAGTGTGCATTTGGGGAGAGATTTTCTTCACTTGAATATGATACATTTCAAGAAGGTGAGGAGGTAACTATTGCTCTGGAAGATAGGATGACCAAATTTGCCCAAGAATCAAACACAAGGCACCAAAGAGCAGAGGCTCGTATATATAATATAGTGACTCAGATTAATCAGCTTGCGAAGATATTATATGATGAATTGCAAGGGAGTTTGCCTAGTACTACTGAAATAGATTCTAGAGATCTTGGAATGACAATCACTCCTAAGAGTGGAAAAGAGCTTCCAAAAGAAGAAGAAGAAGGAAAAAGTATTACAAGTAAAATAATGGAACTCTTTGTCGAGAGTAAAGTTAGTCGATATGAATTTAAAGAAATATTTTCTTTACCTAAATATCTTGAGCATAACACAAAATATTATTTGGGCTATTAACACAGTAAAGTGAAGAAGAGCAAAAGGTTAGCTTCATGAATAAAGTGGCATTTAAAAAAAAATGATGATGGAGGTAGTAGAGGAAGAAGAAGAAAGGAAGACTTTATCTGATAAGAAGTAGAGGAGTGGAAATAGATAATTAAAGAAAAACAAGAGCCAAAAACCTTTGTCCAGGAAAAAGAAGAAGAGTGGACAAAGGTGCTTGAGGAAGAACTAGTGGAAGACCTAAATAAGGAAACCACTGATGAGTCATTGGTAGCTACCTTAAGTACAAAAGGTTCCCACTTCCTCAAAGACAAACTGTTTGTGTCAATCGAAGATTTAGTGTTGGGTCCCCAAACTTTTCTTTATTAATGTTGTTAAGTGTGAATTATGTTGATTGTATGATTTATTGCATAGTTTGATAAATTGAAGATATTTAGGGATAATT
>JANVCQ010000006.1:26289440-26301804 GCA_025531925.1 Erythroxylum plowmanianum | reverse complement strand
CTTGTTTATATTTTATTATCCTTATACCATATCATGTATAGATTGGCATGTTGATTTGGATTTGTTGCTTCCGCTGCGAGTAATGATTTCTTAAAGGTTTTGAAATCTACCGTTTTTCCAAACAAAGCATGTTTTCTTTTTCCGATCCAACAAGTTTTCGTTCAGGGAAATCCAGGTCATCAGGTCTAGGTAGTTTTGGGATTGATTTTCCAAGAAGGTGTAGGACATCTTTTATTGAAGATATAAAACTCAAAGGTATAAAGTGCATGATTAGACGCAGAAAAGTCTCTAAGTTGAAACTAATACATTCAACTCTGATTGTTCTGTATTATCCCTTCGTCACTCTTCCAACTACCTAAAATGTTTCATCTGTGGAGAAGTATCCACAATGACTTCCTGATGCTTTTGAAATATGATGAGAAACATAGATTCCTCTTGATTGAACTGCATTACATACCTCATCTATGTTTGTTACTGCTGCTTCAATTTGATCCTTTGTAAGATCACCTGTATAGGCTTCAGGGTACATCTTCTGTTTCCCTTTATCTACATTGTGTACAATGTTTGAAGCTCTTAGTTGGATGTCTGGTACTATCTTGATCAATGTTCTATTTGTCATTGGATAAATAGTATATCGATCCTTGGACATCTTCAATGGATATGGTTCTGTCTTTTCATCTCTCAGAATCCCATACAATCTTCTTTCTTCATGATTGAGAAGATGAATTGATTGATTATTGATCAGAATTGGTTCAACTTGTATCTTGACCAACCTTTTCACAGGTTCTCTTATAATAATCGAGTGCCTGCTTCTCATAGGCATCACTTCTTCAATCACCTTCATTTTCAAATCCTCTTTTCAAATAGGTTGAGAAGGATTATACTGTGCCGATCTGTGTTCGATTGGTTTTTTCTTTTGTTGAACATCAGGTGAAGGAATCTTTTTATGACTGGTCTTTAGCTTCTTACTTTCTTCTACCAGTCTAGAAGAGGGTTGTTGTTGATGTTTCTTCTTTTCAAACACCAACTTCCTCTTTATTTCGGTTTCTTTAGTCAATTTTGCAGGTTGTTCTTGCAAAATTGAGACCAAAGACCTGGTTGCCTGTGGAGCTTTCTTAGACTTTTCAGAGTCTTTAGCCTGAGTTAAACCTTTTCCTCTCTTCTGCTCTTTTTGACGCAAGGTCAATAGTCTTGATGACCTTCTTGATTGTTTGGATTTCTCATAATAAAGTGTCTCCCCTTTTCTTTTCAACGACACTTGTTTGACAGACTGCTTCTTTTGGCTTTCTTCTCTATGAGAAATTTTCTTGACTTTCATTGACACCTCGGACGATTTACTCTTCTTTTCTTCTACAGGCACTCTTTCTAAGGATTGAGGTTTTGTCTTCCTTACAAGAGTAGCCTTTTCAGTCAATCTACGTCTTACAATACGCTCCCCTTTAGTCCTTACTTTTCCCATAGAATCTGTATCCTCCTTTTCTTGAGACCTCAAACCCATTCTAGTGACAGTTGAAGCATTGATGATGCTTTTTATATTCATCTTCATTCTGTTTCCTCTGTCAAGAAGGATTCCAAAATCTCTAAAGATTCTTGTCAGCAGCATACCATAGGGTAATGCATTTGAGTCTCTCTTCGTCTTCATCATAAACCTTAAAATCAAATGTGGAAGGTTTATAGGTTGATGATTGAGTAGATAAAACAAGCATTGTTCATCTATAGTTGTCACCATGTTCTTTGAACCTGTTCTTGGTAGAACACAATGAAAGAGTAGTGCATGTAGAACCCTAGCCTTCGGAACAAGAGTTGACACCTTCTTGTCCTTAGGGTCATTACTCCCATAGAGTTGTCGATTGATTTGTGCTTTCTCTATACTGCTCTTAGTCATCCATCTTGTGGTATGAGCCACCTCTGCTCCAACACATGGACATTCACTAACATTCTTGATTAGTTCCAGTGTCACAATAACCGACAGTCTATCCACCATTGAAACTAAGGTTTCGTCTACTACTTTCACATTCTTCCAGAAATCATATACTTCATTCAGGTATACTGTTTCACGAACCTGAAAGAAGTTTTTCCAACCCGCTGCTTCAATTTCTGGTTCAATATCCATCTGGTTCTTCTTCAAGGAGTTGAAACCAACATGCCTTCCATAAATCATTGATTGCTCCATTGGTAATCTGTAGACAGTAGAAACTAAACACACAAATATATTTTTCTAAAGGAAATGAGGTTAGCATGAGAAGATGAGAATGTAAACAGAAAGAACTTGATATCAAGAACAGAATAATGAAACATTTTGTTGAGAGAACTGTAAAAAATCGATTTCAGAGTATTTCAAGAATATTCTAGAGTAGGTGAAATTATAAAACCTTTCTGAGGATTTCCCTTCTTTTTTTAAAAAGTTACCGCCTATGACCTACCGTTACCGTTTCCTTGAAACCTTATGACTTTTTATCTTCCTTACTAAGAAAATCATCTGGGTTATAACGTGTCAGACGATTGATCACTTAACACAACCATATTCAAATTTCGTCTGATTTCCTTGAATCTTTTTTCATTCAACGACTTAGTGAAGATATCTGCCCACTGATGATTCATCTCAACAAATTGTAGACTCACGATTCCCTTCTGTACATAGTCTCGAAGGAAATGATGTCTAACTTCGATATGCTTTACCCTTGAGTGTTGTATCGGGTTCTTCGATAGGTTGATAGCACTTATGTTGTCACAGTAAATTGGTATCTATTCTTCTTGTGTTGAATAATCTTCTAACTGATACTTGATCCATAGCATCTATGAGCAACAGCTTGCAGCTGACATATATTCAGCTTCTGCAGTAGACAGAGTAATTGAACTTTGCCTCTTACTTGACCAGGAAACTAGATTATGGTCAAGAAAGTGACAACCTCCACTTGTACTCTTACTATCAATCCTGTCTCTAACGTAATCAGCATCACAGTAGCCAATTAACCTGAAATCTTTACCTTTCTCATACATTAAGCAAAGATCAATAGAACCTGAAAGATATCTCAAAATTCTTTTAATAACAATGTAGTGAGATTCTCTATGATCTGCTTGAAATCTAGCACACAAACAAACACTAAACAAAATATCAAGTATGCTTGTTGTAAGATAAAGCAAAGAACCAATAATACCTCTAAACAGGGTTTGATCAACCTTCTTACCTGTTTCATCCTTAGATAAAAGGTTTGAAGGATGCATAGGAGAAGACATAGTTTTCACTTTCTCCATTCCAAATTTAACCAACAGTTCTTTAATATATTTCTGTTGATGAATAAAAATCTCTTCTTTGGTTTGCTTAATTTGTAACCCAAGAAAGAATTTTAATTCACCTATCATGCTCATTTCAAATTCACTTAGATTTTTAGAAGTTGCACCAAAGATAATATCATCAACAAAGATAATATCTAAATAACGTCTTATCTACATGTCCTCTACTAAAACCATTCTCAATCAAAAAGGAACTTAGACGATCATACCAAGCTTGAGGAGCTGTTTCAAGTCGTACAAAGCTTTATGAAGTCTATAGACATAATCTGGTTTCTTAGAATCTTCAAAACTAGGAGGTTGCTTTCCATTAACCTCTTTGTCTATAAAACCATTCAAAAAGGCATTTTTTACATCCATTTGAAACAATTTTATATCATGACATACAACATATGCAAGCAAAATCCTAATAGCTTATAATCTAGCTATTGGAGCATAAGTTTCATTATAGTCTATTCCTTCTTGTTGATTGTAGCCTTGAGCTACTAATCTAGCTTTGTTTCAACTTACTCTACCTGACTCATCTAATTTATTCTTAAAAACCCATCTAGTTCCTATAATAGAATTTTTAGGGGTCTGGGAACTAAGGACTATACTTTATTCCTAGTAAATTGGTTTAGCTCCTCTTGCATTGCTAAAATCCATGCTTCATCCTGAAGAGCTTCATAAATTTTCTTACTCTCTATTTCAGAAATAAAAGCTACATTTGCTTCTCTTCTGGATTTAGACCAAGTTCTTACACCTTCTGAAGTTTCTCCTATGATCAGATTTTCTGGGTGAGAAGATTTATATTTCCAGTCCTTTTTCAGACTAAGATTTTCAGGAACATCTTCTCCTTTTTCTAGAGGAGCATCTGGTGGTGACTCATCTACATTATCAACTAAGGCTATTGATAGGGTTTCATTACCGGTATCATTACTTCTATTTGGTTAAGAACCATCGTCAAATTTGATATGAATAGATTCTTCAACAGATTTAGAAGCAAGATTATAAACCCTATAGGCTTTAGAAGATAATGAATATCCTAGAAAAATTCCAGAATAGACCTTAGAATCAAATTTATCCAAAGTTTCTTTTGTATTCAATATAGTACACTTGCAACCAAATGGATGGAAGTAAGAGATATTAGGCTTCCTTCCTTTCCATAACTCATATGGAGTTTTATTTAACAATGGTCGCACAAATATTCTATTTTGAATATAACAAGCTATATTTACAACCTCTACCTAGAAATATTTAGGAAGATTCATTTCACACAGCATGGTTGTTGCCATTTCCTGAATCGTCCTGTTCTTTCTTTCTATAACTCCATTATGTTGTGGAGTTCTAGGAGCAGAGAAATTATGGAAAATTCCATTCTCTTCACAGAATATTCTGAATTTTTCATTCTCAAATTCACCAACATGATCACTTCTAATTCTAACAACAGAAACTCCTTTTTCATTTTGCAACTTTTTGGAAAGAGCTTTAAAACATTTAAAAGATTCATCTTTATGTGACAAGAATAATATCCAAAAAAATCTAGTGAAATCATCAGCAATTACAAGACCATACTTCTTTCCGCCAAGACTTATTGTCCTAGTTGGACCAAATAAATCTATATGTAACAACTCTAGTGGTCTAGACAAAATTACAATATTTTTAGAAGAAAAGGATGTTTTAACCTGTTTTCCTTTATGATAACTTTCACAAAAGAAATCCTTGTTAAAACTTACTTTTGGTAAACCTCTTACCAAATCATGTTTAATCAACTTAGAAATATGTTTAAAACTAACATGACCTAGCTCTTTATGCCAAATCTGTTTTTCTTCATCAGTTGATATAAAACAAGAAATATTTTGACTTTGCAAATCTTCTAAGTTAATCTTATAAAGATTGTTTCGTCTTTTGGCCGAAAAGAATATGGAACCGTCCTTATTTTTGACTACACAAGAATTTTGATTAAAGGATACTTCAAAGCCAGAATCAAATAATTGACTTACACTAATCAAATTATATTTTAAACCTTCAACTAATAGAACATTATCAATAGATGCAAAGGAATCTTTACCAATTTTGCTGATTCCAACTATTTTGCCCTACTGGTTGTCTCCAAAAGTTATTGATCCTCCCTTCTTATTTTGAAGATCTAGGAACATAGACCTTCTTTCCATCATGTATCGCGAGCATCCACTGTCCAAATACCATTAGTGCTGGCTGCTTCTTCCTAAGAAGGAGATCTATAGGAGATATTATGTTCCTTTTAGGTACCCAGATTTTCTTGGGTCCTTTGGGGTTAGTCTTATTCATGTAATAATAATAAGGAGATTGGTGATATTTCTTTCTATAAGGAACAAAGTTCTTTTTATGATGAATATTGGTTTTAGTATAGACCACTCTTATCATTAGGGTGTTTATATCTCACAATCATATCATTCATTTTCTTCGTACTTTCAGTAAAGGATGATAAGCCTGATGAGAGAGAATTAATCCTTTGTTTCAACTAACTAATCTCCTCAGATCTATCGATATAAGCTTTTTTCTTCATAACATTTATTTGTTTCATGAGGCAGACGTTTTCTTTCTCTAATGCTTCCGTGTGCTTCAAGTTTTCGACAAACTTTCTTTTTAAAGATCTATATTGGTTTAGTATAGCATGAGAATCTTCTAACAATTCTAGATATGCATCTTGGAGTTCATTAAAGTTAGAAATTACCTCCTCGTCACCTTCGTTTTCGGCTACCAAGCATATGTTTGCTTGTACTGAAGCTTCAGAATCAGAATCAAATTCGGACGAATGCAAATCTTCCCAAGTAGCCATCATACTCTTTTTATTTTCTTTATTCTTCTTCGGCTTTCTTTTCAGCAACGAACATTTAGACTTATAATGTCCTGGTTTGTTGCACTCGTAGCAAATGATAGAGGCCTTCTTGTTCTTGGCTTCATCTTTGCTATTCTTCTTGAAAGAAAAATATTTGTTTCCTTTCACTTTCTTCTTCTACATTCTTCTGATCTTCCTTGAGATAAATGATAATTCATCATCAAGTTCACTTGAATCTTGTTCAGATTCACTGGTGTCATCATTCTTGATCTCTTAGATCTTTAATGCTTTTGACGATGAACTTCTATTCCTCTATGTCTTGTGATTTTTCTGACCAACCTTTAATGCACTTCATGTATCTTCAAAGAACCAAGCAGTTCGTCAAGCTTTAATTTGCTCAAGTCCTTTGCTTCTTATACTGCAGTGACTTTAGGTCTCCATATTTTGGGCAGACTTCTGAGAATCTTCCTGACATGATCTTGATTGTCATAGAGTCTCCCAAGAGCTTTCAGTCTATTAAAAATAGTTTGAAATCGTCCAAACATTTGATAATGGACTCATCTTCTTTCATTTTAAATAGCTCATACTGATGTACAAGAATGTTGATCTTGGACTCTTTCATTTGGTTTGTGCCTTTTTGTGCGATGGATAAGGTGTCCCACATCTCCTTCGCAGTTTCGCATCCATGAACTTTATCATATTCACTTCTGCTTAATGCACAACTCAGAAAGAATTTGGCCTTTGAATTTAGTTGAAATCTTGCTTTGTGATCGGCTGACCATTTGGTATGTGGAATAGTATTGCCATCATCATCTACTGGTATGTAAGGTCCATTCTCGATGATGTCCCAAAGATCAACGTGTGTGGATTCAATGAAAAGCTGCATCCTGTCCTTCCAATAATGATAGTCCTCACCATTGAACGCAGGAGATCTTGTGATGGAGGCACCTTTAGCGATAAAAATGTGTGATTTTGCCATAGATCTTTGTCCTCACTGTGTAAAACTGGCTTTTGGAAATCGAGCTCTTATACCAATTGAAGTAAATCACACGTTAATATAGAGCTCAAGTACAATATACTAAGTACACAAGAAGAGGGGTTGAATTGTGTAATCTTTTTTGTGAATACACAAAACCTTTGATATTTCTTGTAAAAGAAACTTTTTCAAGTATTAAATGAATGCCAAATAGTTACTTAGATAAATCACAAATAACTTCTATAAACTTGTATAAGAATAAGAGTAATTAAGAGTAAAGAGTTAGAAGTAGACACGACGATTTTTATACTGGTTCACCCTAAACCTTGAGCTACGTCCAGTCCTCAGAATCCTTCTGAGTTTTCACTATACTTCGACAAATTTACAAGTATTCTTTCCTCCCTTCTAGAGCCTCTTCAGGTCTCTTACACTGAGTATTCTTTCAGCTATCTTAGCCTCTCCAGGCTCTCAGTCTTTTCTTTTTCTCACTAGAAAGATATTGTGAGCTTTTGTTACAGTAGTGTTTGCTCTAGCATATCGCACTTTGAATACAGAATTTTTGTAAGTTAAAAGATTAAAAAGGTTATTCAATCTTCGACTACGACAACTATTTATAGCCTAAGTCTCCAACTGCTTCTTAAATCTTGATAACTGCTTCTTGCTTCTTGCTTTCTGCTGAAACCGTTATTCAGTTGAGTTCTGTAACTAACTCAAACTGCTGCTTCTGTGTTTTGAAATTTCTTCTGTGTTTTGAAACTTCTTTTGTGTTTCGCAACTTCTTCTTTGTTTTGAAACTCCTTCTATGTTTTGAAACTTCTTATGTGTTTCCCAACTTCTTCTGTGTTTTGAAACACTTCTTCTATGTTTCGCAACTTCTTCTATGTTTTGAAACTTCTTCTGTGTTTTGAAACTTCTTGCGTGTTTCACAACTTCTTCTGTGTTTTGAAACTTCTTCTATGTTTCACAACTTCTTCTATGTTTTAAAACTTCTTCTGTGTTTTGAAACTTCTTCTATTTTTCACAACTTCTTCTGTGTTTTGAAACTTCTTGTGTGTTTCACAACTTCTTTTATGTTTTGTCCACTTCTTCTATGTTTTGGCACTGCACACTTAACACACTCATCAAAACAATTCATTTATTTCAAACATTATTATTATTTGATTATCAACAAAATTATTAAACGTGAAGTCATTTTGACTTAACTCTCTGATCCTTACGGTAGTGCTTAAGAAGATGACCATTGGTTTGTGAAACATGACCAGTTTCTTCACCCACCAGTTCTACCGTACCAAATGAATGCACCTTGGTAACTTTGAAAGGGCCCTTCGACTTGGTGACAAACTTCTCGGGCATCAACTTTAACCAAACCTTGAACTTTAGAACTTTGTCACCTTCATGGAATTCTTTCCTCAAAATATGTTTTTCATTAATCATTTTCATCTTGTCTTTATAGATTCTGGCGTTATCATAAGACTCAAATCTCATCTCTTCGAGCTTTTGGAGTTGCATTATCCAGTTTTCAAGTGAAGATTCAAGGTCTGCATTACATGCCTTGATCGACCAGTAAGATTTGTTCTCAATCTCTATAAGTAGATGGCAAGGCTTGCCATAGAGCAACCAGAAAGGAGACATGCCTATAGAGATCTTGTAGGCAGTCCTGTAAGCCCACAATGCCTCCTTAAGCCTTTCACTCTAGTTTTTTTGGGATGGTTTCACAATCTTTTCTAGTATACGCTTCACTTCCCGATTGGAGACTTCAACCAACCCATTTGTCTATGAGTGGTAAAGAGTGGCCAGCTTATGATTAACTCCATATTTAGAAAGTAAAGACTTGATAGTCCTATTGCAGAAATGTGCTCCTTAGTTACTGACGATTGCTCTTGGAATGCCGTACCTACGAAAGATATCAGCATGTAAAAATTTGGTAGCAGTAGAAGCATCATCTTTCCTAATTGGCACTGCCTTTTCCCACCTAGACACATAATCTACTGCAAGTAATATATATGAAAACCCAAATGACTGAGGAAAGGAGCCCATAAAATCCATGCCAGGGACATAAAAACTTTCACAAAAATGCATAGGTCTTAAAGGCATTTCATTCTTTTTACCCAGACTCCCAAACCTCTGGCACTTATCACAAGACTTGCAAAAACACATAAGCATCTTTAAATAAGATAGGCCAGTAAAACCCACACTCTAAAACCTTCCTAGCAGTCCTATTAGCACAAAAATGCCCCCCGCAAGATAAAAAATGTGGAAAGGTAAGGATATAATGGATCTCATTATTAGGAACACATCGTCTGATGATCTGGTCACTGCATTGCTTCCAAAGAATTGGAGCATCCCAAGTATAGTATCTTGCCTCCCTCTTCAGCTTATCAACCTGAAACTTAGACATAAAAGGAGACATAAGATCAGCGACAGTGTAATTAACAATATTATAATACCAAGGCTCCTGAATCTCCAAAGTAAAAAGTACAGAATTAGGAAAAGAATCAACAGTAAGATCAGAAGAGTTAACTCCCTCAGTGCCTTCAAGTAACTGACTAAGATGGTCAGCCACATGATTCTCTACTCCAACTCTGTCTCTGATTTCAGTATCAAACTCCTGTAGAAATAAAGCCCATCTCAGTAGTCTTGGTTTAGACTGGGGCTTCTTAAACAAGTACTGCACCGCTGTATGATCTGTAAAAACAACCAATCGAGAGTTTATCAGATACTGTCCAAACTTATCTAAAGCAAAGAGTATCGCAAAAAGTTCCTTTGTGGTAGTGGTATAGTTCACTTTAGCGGAGTCAAGTGTCTTGGAGGCATAAGCTATCACTCTAGATCACTTTTCCTCCCTTTGTCCAAGCATAGCACCAACTGCAAAATTAAAAGCATACCAAGATAGCTCAAAGGGCAAATCCCAATTAGGTGCAGTCAGAATAGGAGGTAAAACAAGGAAGGATTTCAAAGTGTTGAAGGTATGTCTACATTTATCATCAAAGTGAAAATCAATATCCTTTTTCAGCAATGTAGAAAGAGGTAAAACAATTGTATTAAAATCTTTTACAAAGCACCGATAAAACCCCGCATGCCCCAAAAAAGACCTCAAATCTTTTAGATGAGTAGGATAAGGAAGTGAAGAAATGATTTCAATCTTGGCTCTATCATCCTCAATCCCCTTTTGGGAGATGTGATGACCTAACACTATGCCACTATCTACCATAAAATGACATTTCTCATAATTCAAAACCAATCTTTTTTTACTGCATCTACCAAAAACACGTTCAAGACTAAACAAGAAATCATCAAAGCTATCACCATAAATGATGAAGTCATCCATGAAAACCTCCATATTTTGCTCTAATAAATCATAGAAGATCGCCATCATACACTTTTGAAAGTTTCCTGGAGCATTACACAATCCAAATGGCTTCCTTCGATAAGCGTAGGTACTAAAAGGGCATGTAAAAGTAGTCTTATCTTGGTCTGCAGGTGCAATCGGTACCTGGAAATAATCGAAAAAGCCATCCAAAAAATAATAGTGAGATTTCCCAGATATTCTTTCCAATATTTGATTAATGAAAGGTAATGGAAAATGATCCTTCCCAGTTGCTTCATTGAACTTCCTATAGTCTATGCACATTCTCCAAGAATTTTGAAATCCTGATGGAATAAGTTCATAACTCTTATTTCTCACTACTGTGATACTGCTCTTTTTTGGTACTACCTGTATTGAGCTCACCCACTCACTGTCTGATATGGCATATATGATCCCCGCACTTAATAACTTAGATACCTCCTTCTTAATCACATCATGAATAAAAGGATTTGACCTCCTTAGTGGCTGCTTAACTGGTTTAGACTTGTCAGACAAAAGGATCTTGTGTGTGCAAACCAAGGGATCAATTCCTGGTATGTCCCCTAAAGACCAACCTATAGCTCTCTTACATCTCTTCAATATAGAAACTAATCTCTTTTCTTCAGAACTACTTAGAGAACTACAAATAATAACAGACAATTTGCAATCATCGGCAAGAAAGACATATTTCAAGATAGGGGGAAGGGGTTTCAATTCTAAATCAGGAGGTTGCACAATAGAAGGAACCAGCTTTGATATATCAAATGCATTCAGTGTGACTGGTGCGTCCATGTGGCTTGGGGAAGAGGATATAATCTCAGTATGGTGTATATGTCCTCCACTTTCTGATTCAATGCCACCATCAGATGACCTAGAAACAGCATAATTAGGGTTAGTTTGATCAATAGAAACAGAAAGCAAATCAGAAGTGAGAGTGGTATAAGAAAAGGTTAGCGCAGTAGCAGGATCACTACTATCCTCTTCTAATATTCCAACACCATTTGAAAGAGAACCTATGTTCTTAGCTTGTATCATAACTTCTTTGTCATCAGTTCCTGCAAAATTAAGAAACACATGTTCCTCAAGGCTATCAATTGCAGAATTAGCAGTAATATCAAAACAAAAGGATGCATTAAAATTTTGCAGAATGGAAAGTCAGCTATTTATCTCTAAAAAATAGACACATGATAAGTCACCCTCACATGCACAAAAATCAGAAGAACGGGGGGAGGATAAACAAGCAAGTGCATCATAATGATTCCCACCCATACTATACCAATCGAGCTCATGCACCTCAGTCTCATGCAAATCTTACACATCATTATCATGACATTCAATCAAACTAACACCCAAGTAAGAACAATCTTCATAACCATGGCTCATAGCTTCTGAAATATTAAATTGCACTTCTTGATCCCCAATTCGCATAGTGATAAGGCCCTTCTTCATGTTAATTAAGGTCTCAGTAGTCAGAAGGAATGGGCCACCTCGAATCAAGGTACTCTCAGTAGGAAGCTCATTAGTCATATCTATGACATAAAAGTCAACTGGGAAAATAAGACCTTTAACTCGCACAAGGATATCCTCTAGAATGCCTTTAGGGTATCTCACTATCCTATTTGCTAGACTGGGCACTACACTAGTGTCTTTCAAAGCTTCAATACCAAAGGTCTTATAAATAGAGGTCGACATGACATTAATTGCTACACTTAAGTCAAGCAAGGCATGAGAAATAGTAGTTCTACCTATGGTACAGGGGATAGTGTAAGAACCAGGGTCTTTGCATTTAATGGGCAACTGTGGCTTAAATAAGGCATTAACACTCAACCCTAGTTGGATTCTCTCACTATGCCTATACTTTCTCTTATTTGTATATAGGTCTTTCAAGAATTTAGCACACTTAGGCATCTTTTTAATCAATTCAAGCAATGGCACATTCACCTCAAGTTTG
>JANVCQ010000006.1:26262082-26276080 GCA_025531925.1 Erythroxylum plowmanianum | reverse complement strand
TGTTTCAACTTATAACTTCCCATATTTCACATATAACCCATCTTGTCCTAACTATCCTTTCTACTTCATTTCAAATTTAAGAATTCTTCTTTTCTTTACACATGAATAATTGCCAATAATTTCTTATTTAATAGTTCTAACTTTCAAGAAGAGTTTGGGGTCCAACACCTTTGAATCGTAAACCCCTTAGCTGAAATGATAATTGAAATGTGTGTGGATCATCATCTCCAAACTTGTTTATATCGGTATCTGCAAGTGTATTAAACTACAAAATGGAAGATAAAATATTGCAAAAAAAACTTTATAATTATTTAAAGTTAGATAACTGATAAAAAAACATATCACTTATAAAATTACTTTGTTAACTCAGTACAACATTATCATCAACCAAATTCCCATCGCTTAACTATAGTTATAATGAAAACATCTTTTTCAGTTATTAGTACAAAAATAAGTTATATAAAACAAAAAAATTGGTATACTTGTGAAGTTGCCTCTGTTCTAACCTGATTAACATAATTGTCAACATTAGTAACTACAAGTTTATAAAATTGTATTCATATGATTGAAGTAATGTGCACACATCGAAGAAGCCTCATCATGTTGACTTGAGGTGTTGTTGCATTTTTTGGAGTTATGACCTTAATGACCACATTTTTAGCATTCATGCACTAGCCCTTTCAAACTCAATCTGCTTGGATTTTTCATCTTCTTTAGCTCATCATGATGTTTTCTTCTTACAATTTTCGGTATACCGAGTATAACTCTTTTAGCTGGAGGATGTATCAACTCTGCATCGCTTGAAGGCTAAATTTTTTTTACCTATAATTAGTTATAACATATGTTTATACAAACTCATAAATCGACCCTTATGATAACACGAATCAACTAATGTCTTAATCCTTTCTCTTGAGTAATGGATTGCATTATTCGCATGCTTGCATGGATATCTATAGGGGTCATATGTTTGACAACTTCATGTTTGTTGTCTATAGATCCTAACAATATGCTTCACATCACCCTTTGAAACTTTATAACCATCATCTCCATTCCATACAATTCTCCATTACATTGCTTCTTTTTTGTTCTTCTCCAACTTCTTCATTATATTTGGTGTTATATCATGCTTCCACCCAAGTACAAAATGTTTTCTCTCAGCATGCCTCCTCATAACCATTACTCTAATAGTCTCAAGCATGCTAATCACTGCCCTCTCCCTTGGTAGTGGAATCCACCTATTAAAGGTTTCATTCATGTTGTTGTCAACAATGTGACATTTGCTTCGAAAAGATTGATAACATTTGGCCCACCTCTCTTGTGGATACTCAAGCAACGTTGTAACACATCTAGGGTTTATTTTGTCAAGCCTCTTTAATTGTTCATCAAAATCTTGAACATAAGTTGAACAAGTGCAATTCCAAAACTGCTTTATGAGATCCTTTCCCTTCCAATTCACAGACCAATTGTGATATATATATATATAGCACACATTTGGTGATCTGCAATGTGCAAAGTGTCCTCAACGACCCTGACTTATCCTTACAACAAATACAAAATATATTAGATTATATTTCATATAATTATTTCAATCCTAAATATGTTTACATACCTTCTACATATCAGATATAGCTGAAATTCCTTGTCCTTCTTCCAATTCCAAATCAAATGATAACAAATTCATGAACCAAGTTCGTGAATCTGTGTTTTCCACCTCTACAATTGCCCAGGATAATGAAAACATTCCTCCTTCACCATCCTTACCAATTGCACTTAACAATTGCCCTTAGAATTCTATCTTCAATAAACATCCATTAATCCTAAACATTGGTTTTAAATGCTTCCATCCTCTTTTCATGGTATAAAAACAAATATACAATCTTTTGAATTGCAAGAAAATATAAAAAAGTGTTAATATACTACATAACAAAACATAATAAAGTGCAACATATACTTTATAACATAACATAGCTATAGCAATGAGTTATCTCGATTTCTTGATAATTGTAACTCAATTGTTGACCTAGGATTGCTTACCTTCAACTCGTGTACCTATCTTTACAACTTCACATATTCAGCAATGGAATATATTGTCTCTCTTTCCCCAATCTCTTTTTTTCCTCTTCTACATGTGCTTGAATTAACAAAAATATTAAGCTTCTCTCTACATTCTTCCACCATTTTCTTGGTTATTATACTAGGCTTCTCCAAAATTCTACCCTTGAAGTGTCTCATCAAGAATTTTGCAGAAACTAATTTTGGTTTGTTTGTAGTAAAACAAGTGTGATTAGAATTATATATTTTCACCTTGAAACGTCTCTCATTCTTATAATATGTAGCATACAAAACCTATGGGAATCCATCCATACAAACATACCTAATCCGATTACTTTCACACTTTTTCAACCTAACATTGTATCCAGTATGCACTCCATAATCAACAATAATATCTTTAATTTCTTTTGCAATCATGTACTTCATTCCCAACCTCCACTCATGTGCAACCTTTGTAGAATTATCCCTAATAGTTGAGCTAGGTTTACGTAAAGCTTCACCTACCTCCTCTTCACTAGGATATTCATCCGTGCTAATAGGACTACCACAATTTGATGAATCAATTTCAATTGGATGATGGTTATCTGGAATGTCAACATAGAAGTTTAATTGAAAATGTGCACTCTGTTCCTTTACATTCTCATCCACTTGTGCACCTTCGCTCTCTAAATTCTCATCCATTTGTGCTCCTTCTCCATTCAAATTCTCTTTCATTTTTGCACCTTCTCTCTCCTCATTGTCATCTATTTGTGCATCTTTCCCCTCTATGTTCTCATCATCATCATCAATAGCATAGATAGGTGTGCTTACATGATAAGTTACATATACATCACTAATCCCATATATGTGCATTAGGTTTGCTAGCCTAATACAACTTTCATTTGATTCTATAACTTTCAATAACTCCTTAAAGTTTAAACTATATTCCTTATAATATGTTTTATCAATTTTATCATACCCTAAATCCATTCCCATCTCATTTATTTGTCTATTACTAATAAAGCCAACATCAACATTGTCAAATAAAGGAATATCCCCACCAACATATGTCAATTCAGGCTCTAACATAAAATTTCCACCATGAAAAAGCCTTATAATTCCATATTGAGCCATTAAAACCTATAAACATAAGCATACATGCAAGTTAAAATAAAAAAGCAATGTAATGATTATCAAAAACAACATGTTGATTATTACAAAATATAAAAGCAATGCAATGATTCCATGCAAATTTTGAGACTTGAAGACATTAAAGTTGGCTATAAGAAGACCAAATTCAAGTATTAACTAGACCCTTAATCATATTGATGTTATGAACTCAATTTTTAGTATCAATATAAAGGCATATGCTGTAGATAGCCTTAATGATTACTTATATAAGAAGACATTAATACTACTAGAGAAGAAGAAAAAATTGCAATCATTGATTTCTTCAATAATGAAAAATTGTCTAGGATGGTAAAATTCACATTTATATCAAAAGAAATGCAAGACATATTATCTTTTTTAAATTAGTGACACTTATAGTGCTTAATAATTGTATAAAAACTATTATGAAAGTATCATAGGAGCAACAGTAATTGCATAATAAATATGGATTTTAGAAAAACTTTAGTATATATTTTAAATAATTTTACAATTAACTCCTTTTGATTGAATCTCTAATTCTCATTCTTGATTAATATAAAATTTTTTAGGCGATTTAATAGAGGTAAAGGGATAAGTAAGAAGATGTGTTAAGGATGAAAGTATCAAATAAATTTAAGCAATACAACAGATAAACAAACAAAACAACATCAAAAGGTTTCATTATCAAATAAATTTCACGTGTTGAGTAGACCCTTAATAATATTGATGTAAAGGGCTAAGTAAAAAGATGTGATGAGAATGAAAGTATCAAATAAATTCAAGTAATACAACTAATTAATTTTTGTTTTCTTGCTTGCATCATGCAATCTGCTATTGTCCCACATAATTTTTATTTTATAGGTCAAGTTTGAACTTGCTAGATCAGCTAGGTACAAATTATGTTTCCTTATATTTAATGGAATTGTACATTATGGCTTTACCTATGAGGAGTTAATAGGATCGGAGGAATCAGAGAATGTGAATGATGTGAATAAAATGAAGAGGACACTCTCAATGCTGGAGCTTAAGGGAAGGGATCCAATGCTGGAGTATGACAATAAAAAGGAGAGGTTCCAATGGGTCAAAAGGTAACTCTTCAACCAAATGACTCTCACCAATGTTTGAGGTAGTTTGTTTACATAGAGCAATAAGCAAAGCTCTAATTGAAACATCAAATAGAAATTGGATAGGGCAATGGTAAATGTTGAATGACTAGTTCAGTACTCGGAGAGAAATGTTAAATGTTTAATGACTAGTTAAGTAAAGCTTGTTTTATGTTCTCCAGGTTTTCTAATCTTAACCCAATCAAATCCAAGAGATAAACAAGACCAATAGAAGGAGCATGTGTAGACCACAAAACATCCAAAACACAACAACAAGGTATAAACATTATGGGACCAAATTAGGGACCAGAAAGCAGTTAAACATTCGGGACCACACCCAAACAATAAACTATCAACAACATCCATTATCTAACACCCACCAACAATGACCGCATATGTAGCCCATAAGAAGGAAGCATCAGAAACACACAAAAATATCTAATAGACAATAATACTAAAATCTAACATACCTTAGTTAACTCAACATGCTTTGATGTTGATGACTTCTCTTAATGATTGCTAACAACTACATAATGGGAAAGGTGCTTCTATTGACCAACTTTACCGTCGGTGATCAATAACAATGGAGAATGATGATCAATTGAAAATGAAGGAGAGCATTTGAAAACACTGTCGTATTCATGAAACAATGCCATATATTTGTTTCGTGAAATATTAAATTTATTTTAACTAAATCTTCGTTAAGTTAATTTTTTTATTCAACTAATGATATGATTAAATCTTGTTAGGGTTAACTATCTTAAGAAAATAATCAATAAATTAGTTGTTTGATTAAGCAAAGTTTAAGGTTTAATTAAAGGGTGGGTCCCACACTTAACAATAAAATAAAAATTTCTTTTATGTAGTTCAAATTTGAGTCCCACTTTGCCACGTTAGCACTGACATGTCATATGGGCCCCACCATAATAATAAAAAATATTTTACAAGTGCCACATCAGCGTTGACATGGTACCTAATATAGGCGTTTGAATTTTCTATTAGGGTAGGGTCAAAATTTAATGTTTTCTAAATGTTAGGGTTATAATTGTTCACTTTGAAATGTTAGGGTCAAACTTATCGATTGGTGAAAAACTTAGGGTAAAAAGTGACCCTTTTTCTATAGAAAGTTCTAGTGGGAAGTCTTGAAGTTTGCTAGAGAGTGAAATTATAGAAGTAACTAACATCTGAAGCAAATCAATGTCGAAAAGAGGCATAAGGAGAACACCAAACTCATATTTATTAGAGAGATTAAGAAGTCAAAATTAGATTGACATTAATGCTAAAAGTGATTTAAGCATTAGACTCATCAAATTTGAGGACATGTAGAAATAGAATTTCATTATCCTTAAACATTTGTAAAAATAGAATTTTCTTTTCTTTAAACTTTTTGCAGCTTTCTCCAAACCTCCGAGAAAAGCATGAAAAAAAAGACTCGAATGGTACGATCCCTTCGTCGCCCCTTTCATTAACCTTAGTCTATAAATACTTTGATAAAGTTTGTACAAGGTTGAAGCCTATAGTTATACTATTATCCTTATATTGCCTTCTTACGGTAATGAAAAAAAAATTCCTTACTTATGGACATAGATCACATATTGACCAATCCACGTAAACTTTTATTTTTGCTTCATTTATTTTCTTTCTATATTATCTCGTTTGTGTGATAATTGGTGTCACATCAACTGACATTACAACATTTGGTATCAAAGTTTAGTTTTCTTTACAAATCTAGAGTCTATTGTTAGGATGTCTTTTCATAAGGTTAATATTGAGAAATTCAATGGACTGAATGATTTCAATCTATAAAAGTTGTTTAGTAGGGGGTGCATTATATCTTTTGAGGAGAATAAAATTTTAAAAAATTTTGGGGTTATCAAAAAAGGAAGATATTCTATTAAAGGCGTGCAATATTGTATAGTTGAGTTTGGGAGATGAAGTTTTGAGAGAGGTGGTTGATGAAACATTTACTACTTTGTTATGGAAACGACTTGAAAATAAGTATTAAAAGAAGTCTTTAATGAATCATTTATATCAAAAGCATCTTTGTATACCTTGAGGATAATAAAAAGTACAAACGAGAACAATTATATTGATAATTTTAATCAAATCATCTTAAAACAAGGTGTTAAGGTTAAAATTAAAGATTGAAAATTTTGCTGATACTTTAATGTATAAGAGATAGAGTATTTCTGTTAATAATATGAAGGATGCTCTGTAGTCCAAAGAATTAAAGAAAAAGGTATTTGGTATATATGAAGATGGATTAAATTTGGATATAGTAGTTGGTAGAGGTAGGAACAAGGAAAATGATAATAGAAATGATAGCAAGTCATGATTTAAATTAAGTCTAAAGTTGCTCAATGGTTTAATTATAAAGAAAAAGGACACTTTAAAAGCGATCGTTCCTTGCGAAAGAAGTGAAATAAGAAAAAAGGAATCATATGGAAAAATAGGTGTGATGTAGTATAAGAGAGTTCCAATGAAGAGAGTGGAATAGGCAGTAATGTTTTAACTACTAGTAATTTTGATTCTACAAATTGTTCGATGATAGACATTGACACATCTTATCATATAATGCTTAATAAAGACTAATTATGTTCTTTAAAATAATGAAATGGCACTATCAAATTAAGTGATGATGGCCAACATGTTGTCAAAGATAGTGGTTTAGCACAAATATAAATATATGGTAAAATTTTTAGAATATTAGATGCCTAATATATTTTTGAGTTATGAAAAAAATACAATTTATATAAGTATTCCTGATAGTTAAGGGTAGAAGAATTCCGGTGGTCATGAGTAGGTTAAAGTGTTAAAGGATGTTGTGACCATAACAAAAGAAAAATTACAATATATAATATAGGTCTTAATAGGAAAAATAGTAATATAATTGGTGGTTGGCCCTTAATCATCAAGGTAAAGTGATGACAGTATATAGTTGTGGCATCATAGATTGAGTCACATAAGTAAACAAGGACTTAAAATTTTGAGTAAGAAAGGGTTTGTTAGATAGAGTTATATCTAGGAAGATGAAATTATATGTCTTATGTTCTTAGCAAGTAGTTTAGATTCAATTTTGGTTATGGTAAGTATACTTCCACTAGTATCGTTAATTAACTTCATTCAAATTATGGGTTCTTGCTTTAGTTCAATAATATAGACAATGCATTCACTTTATCATATTCATTTATAATTACTTAAGAAAACTTTGAGTGTATATTCTAAATTTGAATGATGAAGTGTTTAAAAAGTTCAAGGAGTGGAAGACTATGGTTAAAAAATGTATTAAAAATAGGTCAAGAAACTTTAAACATATAATGGGTAAAATTCTATAATAAATCATTTAAAGAGGTATATGGGAAGGAAGGTATATTGAGGCACCACATTGTACGTCATACTTTATAAAAAAATGGAGTTGCAAAGTAGATGATCCAAATATTCACACAACATTCTTGATTTGTGCAAGTTAAATATTATATTTTCAAAGTAATGTTGGACTGAGGTAGTTAACACTATCGCTTATTTAGCGAATAAATCTTCATAGATTGCGATTGATTTTAGGACTCCTTAGAAGGTATGTTACAGTACTCCCTCTCATTATTCTAACAAGTACATATTTAGTTATCCTACTTCTGCTTATGTTAATGGTAAGCTGGATCCTATGACAATGAAATGCATAACAAACGAGATAAAGAGGAAAGTAAAAAAAGGCCAAGTATCTACTCATATTGTTAATGTAGTAAGCATGTTTATGAGCAATCCTACGAAAACTTACTAGGAATCTATTAAGTGGATTACATGATACTTGAAAGATACGAGTAATGTTTGCTTAGTTTATCATTTTCATGATTCAACTAGTGTATTGTTGGCTATATTGGTTTTGATTATGGTGATGATCTTTTGATAAGGAGGTCTTTGATATGTTATATCTTTACCCTACTTGGATATACAGTTAATTAGAAAGCAACACTTTAGTCTAAAATCATGATGGCAAGTTGGGTTAGGCCTGAACCAACCCAGATCAACCCAACCCAAAGTTAATAAGTTTGAATTAAGTTGACTAGACTTCAAGTCAGGCTTAGTTTTATACTTCAAGGCCCAACCCATTTTAAAAGCTCAATTTTATAAATATAAGAAGTGGCTAACCTTTCGCCCTTATATCTTCTCTTTGTCATATCCATAGGACAACTACTCAAACCTAGGCTCTTTTGTTTTTCTTTGTCTTTTATGATTCTCTTTTTTTTTCCCTTATTCTCATTGATTTCTCTTAAGCTCTTATGCTTTTGATTTTTTCCCCTTATTCCCATTGACTTCTCATTCTTTTACTTGGTGGTATGAAACTACATCATCTATTCTTTAGTTTGTGACTATTGCTTGCGATATTTTCTTTCCTAACATCCATTTTTGCCTTTTGTGATCTATTTACTATTCAATGAGTTTTTTGATTTGTTGTATCTTTACAATTTGTCTACAGTTTATTATTATTGTACATTTATTCTTGTATTCTACGGAGTTATATTTTATAGAGTTATTTTTGTGGTTGGTTATGGTTTTTGGTTAAGAACAAATGAATGCAACTCTCCACCCTCAATTGGTGGAACAAAGTAAGAGAAGAGAGACCATTGAGTGGGCGATGGTGAATTAATAGATGTTTGGGCTAATGGTTACATGCTTACTTTCGTGCTTGAAACCCTGTTTGGTTTGGGCTCAATTTGAGCATCCTAACTCTAATTAAACTTTAGATCGGGCTAGGCTTGGGTAGGGAATAAAAACCACTCTAGTTTTTTGTCATTCCTATTCTTTAATTGCTTTATGTATGATAGAACTATAATGTATGTCATTAGGAAAAGGGGTTAAAAAAGGTACATGGTTGTACAGTCTTATTGATATTTTAGGTATAGATGTGTAAAACTCTATTATTTACTATGATAGTTAAAGTTTATTAACTTTGACTAAAAATCCTATTTACCATGAGAGATCAATCATATTGATATCCATTTGAAATTTTGTATGAGACGTTATTGAGGAAAAATGTGTTTTTCATACAGAAAATTACCACAATTGAAAACTAAGATGATCTAAGTCATTTTTTTAAATTGAATAAAGTTATTATTACTATATCAAAGCTATTTCAACATTATAATGAATTCAAAAAATAGCACATATTATAAAAGTAGATGAAAAGATTACATCAAGAGTTACAAATTCGATCTAGTTCTCATTATTGTAGATAATGCTTATTGATCAAATTTAGCTATCATAATGGCTCTAATCTAGTTAATGATATCTTCAGCTAATTGATTCTTGTTTACTTCCTCACCCTTGTATATGCTCTTGGTTCTTTCTTTTTATAGGGAGTAAATTGTTGTTGTAAAGGATGTTTTATACATTGCTCCATCTTGGACCTCTTAATCTGTGCATGTGATCGAATTAAGAGTAGTTAGTCAATCATAAAAAGAACAGTAATTTGTTAACAAATGTAAACTTCTACTCTAGATAATTTTTAAGTTTTCGCATTGAAAGAATAAGTTTTCCTTATCTTTTTCAGCTTCTTTGCACAACATATAGATAGGGTCATATAAGCCAAACCATCTATTTTTAGTACAAATCCTATTTTTGATAACCAACTAGGTAAATACAAATAGTCATTTGATTTAATGAGTGCTTTCATAAAAGGTTGAACCAAGGTACATTCTCTCCCTCAGTCTACAATGCCTTATAGCATGATTTATTAGTAAATACTCTTGTAGGATCAAGTGTCCAAGTAATTGTGTCCTACCTATACAAATAGGTGATTTGAGGGAGATATTCCACCAATAAGTTGAATCCTTTAAAGTTTCCTACCCATAGTTCTTGGTTCATCAGTGAGGATGCTTTGGTGTAGAGAGGGAGTTTGTTTGTAAAGTGGGATAACTCACTCCTTTGCATAAAAGGACTATACTCAGTCTAGTTATTAAGGCACACCTAAATATCTTCTCCAATTCCCAGTTGATGCTTGATCTAAGGTTACACAACATTTCTCAATTTCAACATTTGCATAAAGAACCAAGAGTATTCCCTGGAGATTGACAAATTCTAGAAGCTTTCATTCCTTAGATATGTTTCATGTCTCCATTTTAACCAAATGGCATTTTTATCTTCATATAGCCTTCAAATCCTTTTGCACAACAGTAATTTTAGCATTAGAGTAATAGAAATTATCCCCAATCCTCCTTACTTATTAGGAATTGTCACTTCACTCCATTTAACTTTAACTTTCTTGGAATTATCAAATTTTCCAAACTATAAGAAACCTTTCATAATGCCATTAAGCTCCTTAATTTCCTGGTTAGAATGATGTGAGAAATCTAATAAACATAAAGGTTTCCCAAGTCTTGAAATAATGAAAGTGACCCTTATAGCTAATGATAGGAATCTATTTTACCAAGCATTAATTTTGGATTTGAACTTTTCAATGAGTAAGGTATAATCAACATACTTAGGATTGCATACAAAAATGGCTCTCTAAGATATTTAAGAGGAAGATCTTGAATCTACAGCTCATTTATCCTGGATAGTTCATCAACATTCCTCACATCTTTAGAGCAAAACGAGATGCTCTTATTTATATTCTATTAGAGAAGTACTCTAAAGGCATCACATTTAGCACTTATTATACAAATCTTTATGATTAATAAAAGGCAATTTTGTTAATTTGATGTTCATGTTCTTTATGAATTGATAATGATATTAAATTGAATTAATGAATTCCTTGATATATTAAATAGCATGAAGGAAATCATGATAAGATAATGATAATAAGATTCCTATTATGTGCAATTATGTTAGTATCTAAATTATCCATAGTCCTAGGATTAATGAGATATAATATTATTAATCCGGACAGACTAACACATGTTATACTCCTTGATTGGATTAAGCAATGGATCTCATAATTTGTAAGCATGAGTTGATTAGAGTTAATAGATGGATGCTTACTATGAGTAGTAAGTATATTGGATGACTTGCCATGAGACAATCATATAGATAATCTATTATAATGTCAATGATAGTCTCATAATAGCAATGGTACAAATATCCTTAGACTTGAGGTGCTTAAGGATATCTTGGATAATGATCTTGTACTTTGACTCCATTCCTCGTTATCTCTCAGAGGTTGCTCATAGTATGGTGATTGGGTATAACTTGAGGTATTCGAAGGTAATTGAGTAGTCAATAAAGGATTCATCACTTTTGATAGAAGGAGATGATACCCACGACTTCTTGTCACAGTCATTACTCGAGAATCTCTGGTTAAAGTGGAAATGTCATAAAGATAGTCTTCAGTGATATATCCAAATGAGTAATGAGCCTTAGGGATAAGAACTAACATCACTTCGGCTAGATATGACATAGTCAGTCTAGTAAGAGTTGACACTTTAACCATGCTCTGAACCAAGTGGGTTATAGATAGTGAAAGGACAAATTGTAGTGAGACATTATCTATGGAAGGGTTCATAGTTAAACCAATGACTTTCCGATCAATTGAGAGTCATGATGTATTGCTAGACACTGCTCATGACTTATTTGAATTAAGTGTTAATTCAAGTGGCCAACATAACCGAGAACTTAATAGGTCATACGCATTGGAGATGAAAAGAATGAGTAAAATGGATTTGGATGGTGATCCAAGATATGAGAGAATGTTTCGTGATTGTATTATGGTAAGAAATGTTACAAAGGAATGAAAGAAAGCAAGTGTTGTATGGCTGCCAGCTTGGAAAGTTTCTAGATTTCTAACAAATGTGCCAAATTAAGTGGCATTCATGGCCACTTAATTCCTATTATTCCTCCATTCATGATGGGGGTTAAAGGAGACCAAAATTTTGTAGAAACTCACTCATTTTCGTGCATAGTATTGTAAGAAAATTAGTGAGAAATGTGAAAAGTTCATCTTACACACACTTATTCTCTAAACTATTATCTCAAGAACATACATCAAAGCTAGCACTTTGTGTGTGTTCTAACCATTCTTCCTAAGAGGTTTCAGTCTTTTCTCTTCGTGTGGATATCATTAGAGACATCCTCCTTTGGTCTTCATAGTTTACGACAACCGGAAGAGGTGAAGACAACGAAGAACGAAGGAGTTTGTAAAGGACACATCTTAAGTTCATTTTGTTTTTTTCACTACATCTAATGACAAATGTTTGATTCTGTATTTTTCTGCGTTTTGTTTTATTTTCCACCGTGTAATTTGATATGCGATGCATGCGATGCATAATCGAAACCCAAAAGTGTTATTAAAGCCATCTTGTGCCTATTAGATGTAGTTTCTATTACATGTGCAATAGGATTACATGGCTATGACAACTGTGGGTCTTTTATTAGAAACTTCGAAATTAAATTATGAGTTTTTTCATGATTTTCTTTCACGGATTTGCTCATGACATGTTTGTAGATGATTTTAGTGTTTGAAAATTGATTTCAATGTGATTGACATATTTATTGTCAAATTTCTAACAATATGTTGGAAAATTGTTTTCTACTAAATATATGCTATTGGTTGGCTAAATTGGTGAGTTCTAACAAGGTTTTCATGGATTTTGATTCTGGAAATTTTATGTAACATATCTAGAAAGTGTTTACACCTTTATAATTTTCCCAGAATTTATTAAAATGTTTTAATAAATTTTCAAATAGTAATTAGATTTGGTCGATTTTGAAGAAATCGACGGATTTGTTTTGTTTGCTAATTTTGTATGTTTATGTTTTGGTTCTAGAACCTTAAAAAATATTTTTATAAGATAAAAATATGTTATTTTGATGAATGAAGTATGTCAAAATGAATTTTTTTGAAAAGAATTTTTTCGAATTAATTAGATGTCAAATTTGTCATTTTTAGCATCTCAATGGTGTTTCGGTTATCTTGATAATTTTTGGGTGATTCCAAAATTATTTTGATGAACTTGAAATGACTTGGAGATGCATGGAATGATGATTTGATGTTCTAAAAATTTTGGAAAATTTGGAAATTAATTTTGAATTAATTTAAGTAGAGCATTATTTTCTAGTAAGATTAGAAATTGGTATGTGAAACAAAATTAAAATGTTTAATTTTGATATCAAACAATCAATTTTAAGGTGAATTAATTTGAATTAATTTCTGGAGTTAAGAGTTTAATTTAATTTGACTAATATTAATTCTAAACTGAAATGACATACAATATTAAATTTAGCCAAGATAACACTTAGGAAGAAATTTGATTCAATAGTTGAATCAACTTCCTAAATGTAAGATTCATAACTTGTCACAATGAATTTTGATGTGTTTAATTTTTTGCATTAGAGGATGCAGGTTAGGAGTATGAGTGGGCTTGTATAATTGATGGTTATGGACATAAGCCCAATATGATTGGGGTGTCTATATCATGCCATATGTATATATACACACACACACACACACACACACACACACACACACACAGATATATATATATATATACATATATATATATATAGATATAAATATATGTATATATATATATATGTATATCTATACATATATGTATATACATACATATATGTATACATATATGTATATGTATGTCTATATATATATGTATATGTATGTATATATATACATACATATATATATATACATATACATATATATATCTATACATCTACATATATATATATATATATATATAGATATACATATATATATATACATATA